>WAAF01013476.1:385605-688864 GCA_013400475.1 Tricholaema leucomelas
TGATGATACTATGATATGAAAATCACAAGCCTAGTACCCCCAAATATGGGGAGAGCATGGGTGAGCCACACGCTAGGCCTGTGGGCTTATGCAACATGTTTACAACCAGCTTATACAACCTGTTTACGACCTGGACCTTAGGCAGGCCAGACTTTGTGGCACCAGGCCTACTGTACCCCTTTTGCGCTTCTTTATCCATTTAATGTGTTTACCCCTGGTTTAGGCAGCAAAACATATCCAGGCGAGGCAAGGCGAAAAATAAGCCTGTTTTCGGGCCTACAGGCCCTCCACTACAATATGTCAACATGTTCTTAATGTAGTTATATTTAAACCGCTCATGATTCAAAAATTGCATTGCAAAGACAGAGTGAAAAACAGAGAATGAGGTAGTGAGATGAGATTCATCCCAACAGTTAAAATGATGAGGTTTGAATTTAATTCTTTAGGCAGTGTGTACTGTCTTTTAGCAGTAAATACCAAAATGGTAAATCACTACCTTTCCAAGTTTGTCTTCAGCTTCGTGACTCTGTGAAAGAGATCTTAGTATTCTGTCTTTGTTAAATGTAGTGGTTTCATAATGCAGAACTGGCTGTTCAGTGAGGCATTACAGCTGTGGCAAAGAAGTACTTAAGGATCTAAACAGAAGAAACAAAAATCTTGAATAAATTAATTAGGCAAAGATTTACTATTTTTAATAGCGATAAGATTTAGAATGAGACAGTAAAAAAAAATTGGTTTACAACACTGCATATATGAACTTTTCTTTGGTAATTCAAAACTTTCCTTGGAAAATTCTATGTATTTTCTTGTGATGAGATGAATTTGTAAGAGAAGAAACCTCTCCAGCTGCACTGGCACTCAGGCATGGTGCAGATCCTCTTAAGGTGGTGATCTTCCCATGTAGATTAGTTAAAAAAGAACAAGTGTCATGTGTTTTTTCATGTTTGACTAAAAATGATCCTGCTACCTATTACTCTTCGTGAGATTGCAACTTATCATTCCCTAAGCTTTATCTTTCCAAAGCAAGATCCATGTTTTCTTTTGAGGATGACTATTAAGGAACGAGCTGGAGCACAGATATCATAGAATCATAGAATGGCTTAGGTTGGAAGGGACCTCAAGGATCATCCAGCTCAAACCCCCCGCCATAGGCAGGGACACCTCCCACTAGAGCAGGCTGCTCAAGGCCTCATCCAGCCTGGTCTTAAACACCTCCAGGGAGGAAGCATCCACAACCTCTCTGGGCAACCCGTGCCAGTGCCTTACCACCCTCACTGTAAAGAACTTCCTCCTAACATCCAGTCTGAATCTCCCCTCCTCCAGCTTAAACCCATTCCCCCTCGTCCTAACATTACTAGACCGTGTAAAGAGTCCCTCCCCAGCTTTCCTGTAGGCTCCCTTCAGATACTGGAAAGCCACTATAAGGTCTCCTCGAAGCCTTCTCTTCTCCAGGCTGAAAAGCCCCAACTCTCTCAGCCTGTCCTCATATTGATTACAGGCAGTAATTGTTACTGCTGTACCAGTGTAGTTTCTTGGTACAATTGTTTCATTTTGACAGCAGATGTTCCAAAGCTTCTTTTTTGAACAGCAAGATGGTAAATGAATGTGATAGAAGTTGAGCATCAAGAAGCAGTCTTCTGTCATTCTCCCTTTTCTCTTAATGTCCTGATGCTCATCCAGGTTGTACCTAGTTTCTACTTTCACTGCATCCATCAGCATTTTGGTCCCTCTGCTGACTTGTCTCAAAACTTTAAAAAAAACAAAAATATCCCTTTGCTGTAGAAGTCATTACTGTTTCAGCCTTCCGCTTGGGCAGAACAGTTAAAGGCATGCAAAGGACAGCAGTGTTGCATGTCCCAGCACCCAGCTAGTATTTACTGAATAACACAGAGTAATTCCTAAGTGATATTTTGGAGAGCCACCCATTCTGATTTTGTGAGGATGGTATTTGATGCAGGCTAGAATGTGATTGCCCTTCTGGGCTGCAAACACACACTATCTGCACGTGTCCAGCTTCTCGTCCACCAACACTCCCTAGACTTTTTCCACAGGGCTGTTTTCACCTCACCATCCTGTCTGTATTGATAGGGAGGATTGTTCCAGCCCAGGTGCAGAACCCTGCACTTAGTCTTGTCATAAAATCAACCAGGTTGGAAGAGACCTCCAAGATCATCCAGTCCAACCTAGCACCCAGCCCTAGCCAGTCAACTAGACCATGGCACTAAATACCTCATCCAGTGTTTTCCTGAACACCCCCAGGGACGGTGACTCCACCACCTCCCTGGGCAGCCCATTCCAATGGCAAATCACTCTCTCTGGCAAGAACTTCCTCCTAACATCCAGCCTATACTTCCCCTGGCACAACTTGAGACTGTGTCCCCTTGTTCTATTGCTGGTTGTTTGGGAGAAGGGAACAACCCCCACCTGGCTACAACCTCCCTTCAGGTAGTTGTAGACAGTGATGAGGTCACCCCTGAGCCTCCTTTTCTCCAGGCTAAACAACCTCAACTCCCTCAGCCTCTCTTCATAGGGTTTGTGTTCCAGGCCTTCTTGTTTAAACCTCATGAGGTTCACCTGGGCCTACCTCTCCAGCTTCTACAGGTCCCTCTGGTGTATCAGCATCACCACTCAGCTTGATGCCATGTTACAACTTGCTGATGGCACACTCAATCTCACTGTCTGTATTGTTGATGAAAGTATTAAACAGTACAGGTTCCAGTACAGAACCCTGAGGGATGCCACTTGTCATTGCTCCTCATCTGGATTTCAAGCCATTGAGCACAACCCTCTGGATGCAACCATTCACCCAATTTCCTATCTGCTGAACAGTCCACCCATGAAGTTTGTATCTCTCCAACTTGGCAAGTAGGATGTTTTGGGGGTACCACGTGAAAGGCCTTGCAGAAGTCCAGATAGATCACATTCCTTGCTAGATCCTGCATGCTGTTGGAAAGCGTCATGGGAGCTCAGAAAAGGAAACACCTCTTCAATGCCTCTGCTAAAGGAATCAGTAATTAGTCATCTCAGTGTACTGTTTTCTTCTTTGGTCCCTAAAGTGCTATAAGAAAATACTATGAATTCTGTTTTCCCTCTGGAATGTTTTACATATTTTTTACTTTCCACGATTCACTGAGAAAAAACATGTCAGTATCTCTCTTATTTTAGCACCTAAGAATTTACTTTGCTTCCTGAAAAACACAGTAAGAGAGAGACACTTCTAAAAGAGGTTCAGAAGTAGGAAATTGTGATTAATTAAAATGAAAAGCTGAATGAAAAAGAGAGGAGTGTCACTTTTAAGGGCTTGTTCCTTGATTCATGTCTTTTAATTTTTCTACCACTCATTTTCAGAAGGCACATACTGTGCTGGGTGTCATAAGAAGCTAATAGGGCACATACTGTGCTGGGTGTCATAAGAAGCTAATAGGTCAGCCAAGTGAGGCAGTGCCAAATCGCAATGTGCATTAGGTGTAAACTCGAGAAACTCAGGCTTCATACGCTTAAAAGAGACAACGAAGCTACTGAAAGTAGAATGGCAGTGAAGCAATTTTAGGACCAAATCAGAAAAGCAGTCTATTTCTTAATGAGTAGAACAATCATCTTCATAATTCTTTCACAATAAATTCTGATCTGCTGCTCTGTGACCACCATGTTCCAATTAGCTGCTAGAATGAGAAGACAAAATTACTCTATATCAGAAAGCTGCTAAGTGTGAGTAGATAGTGATACTCAAAATTGCTCCCTGATTGTGTGAACAAAGGGTCTGTTACAATACAGATGTTATATTGGAGCACCAAGATCAAACCAAATTATCCAACTTGTGACTCATTCATATGAAACTCCTGTGTTATGCAATAGAACCACGATGCTAGGAAGAATTCTACTATACAATTGTAAGCTGTGCGAGTTTTATTTCATGTTAGGAGGAAGTGCTTCACAGAGAGACTGATTTGCCATTGGAATAGGCTGCCCAGGGAGATGGTGGAGTTGCTGTACCTGAAGGTGTTCAAGGAAAGCCTGGATGAGGCACTTAGTGCTATGGTATAGTTGAGTGGCCAGGGCTGGGTGCTAGGTTGGACTGGGTGATCTTGGAGGTGTCTTCCAACCAGGTTGATTCTATCATTCTATTCTATGATTCTAAGTTTTAATCATGACAGTGGTACATAGCTGGAATCTTGAGAACGATGGAAGGCTTTATCCATACAGTGTATTAAGCAGTAATTTTTTTCTGTGGAAAATACATCAGAAGAAATCATTTCTGTAGCCTTTTGACTAAAATTAAACTACTTAAATATAAAAATATACTTCAGATATATTCTAATATCTATTGGACACAGAATGGCAGAAGATTAAATGCTGGAAGGGACCTCAAAAGATCATCTAATGTGGGATATAGTATTTATATCTATGAAAATTCACTTCACTGTAGATATAAAATATGGTTGTAAACCACTGCTTCTTCATTAATATGTTCTGTCTTCATGACCACATATTAAAATGTAAAGTTTATTAGGTATATTTTTCTTTGCTGCAAGAGTAGTCAGGCATTTGAACAGGCTGCCCAGGGAAGTAGTGAAGTCACCATCCCTGGAGGTGTTCAATCAATCTGCGGCCATAACACTTTGGGACATGGTTTAATGGCCATGATGGTGTCAGATTGAAGGTTAGGCTTGATGATCTTGAAGAGGTTTTCCAGCCAAAACAATTCAATGACAACACAATACTACTCTCCCATGGGCTTCCAATTAAGCCAAGTATTTAAGCTCATCATGGGTGAGCAGAAAGCACCAGCTAAACAGAGACAAGCTCAGCCTAAGTAAGGAGGCCCAGCCAGACGCATGAGTGATGTCAGTGACCATCAAGTTTCTATTCTGCCTAACTGGGGGGCCACCAGGCCCCCCAGCCTTTGTCCCACTCCCAATCACCCAGTGTGCACCATGGGTACTCACCAATGATGACAGGAGGAGGATCCCTCTGCCCAGCTGGGCAAGCTTAGGGCTCCTGCCTTTCCTGTGGCCCGTTAAAAAGAGTGGGCAGGAAGGGCAAAGTGGTCACACCTGTTGTGGGAGGAGACTCCAACAGCACCCAGGTGTTCTGGGTTTGGGGGAAAAAGGGGAAATGTAGTGTGGATGGGAAAGGGGCAGTTATGGTGGAAAAGGGGAGGTGGTGCTGAAAGGAAGGAGATGGAAAGGAAAATGATGGAGGTGAAAAGACGAAGATGGGGAAAAAGGAAGGAGATGGAGAGGAAAGGAGGAAGACGGAGGCAAAGAGGAAGACAGAAATGACAGGAGGGAGATGGGGGAGAAGTGGGATAAAAAGCAGAAAAGTAAACTGGACTTAAAAAAAAACCAAACAAGATAGTCCTGCTCTGGCAGGGAGATTGGATGAGATGATATTTCGAGGTCTCTTCTAGCCCCTCACATTCTGTGATTCTGTGATTTTCATGTCAATATTATTAGTTCTATTTCTGAGGTCTTCTAAACCTCGACTTGATATCACTTATAATACTGTAGCAGTCACTTGTAAAATGCCTTTTTTCTCCAAGGAGCTTAAAGTCAATAATAATAATACAATTACATGATAAATCAAAGTATATGGCTAATAGTTTCTAAGAAAGTAGAGAAAAAGCAACTAGGAATATCTTTTGGAGGACATATAAACAGATGTAAAGTGAATGTCACTGCATTCTTCAAAAAAAGGTGAGAAGGAAGACCTAAGCAATTACAGACCAGTCAGCCTCACCTCCACCCCTGGAAAGGTGATGGAGCAGCCTTCTGGAAGTCATGTCTAACGACATGGGAAAAAGGATTATCAGGAGTAGCCAACATGGATTTACCAAGAGGAGATCTTGCTTGACTAATCTGATAGACTTTTGTGATACCATAACCAAATGGGTAGATGAAGGAGGAGCTGTTGACTTCAGCAAGGCTTTTGATACTGTCTCCCATAACATCCTTGTAGAAGAGTTCAGGAAATATGGCATAGATGGTTGGTCTGTGAGGTGGATTGAAAGCTGGCTTGACAACAGAGTTCAGAGGGTTGTGATTGGTGGCACCGAAGCAACTTGTAAGTCTGTGGTCAGTGGTGTTCCCCAAGGATCAGTACTGGGTCGAGTTTCATTCAATATCTTTGTCAACGACCTGGTTGAGGACACCTTCCTAGGCTGCACAGCCATCCAACAAGATCTGGATAGGCTGGGGAGCTGGGTGAATGCAAACCTCATGAAGTTAAGTAAGGACAAGTTCAGTGTCTTGCATGCAGAGTGGAATAGCAACAGGCACCAGTAAAGGTTAGGGGTTGTCCTCCTGGAAAGCAGCTCCATGGAGAAAGACTTTGGAGTCCTGGTGGACAGCAAGTTATCCATGGGCCAGCAATGTGCCCTTGTGGATAAGAAGGCCAGTGGTATCTGCCTCAAAAAAAGTGTGTCCATCAGGTCTTCTCCCCCTCTACTCTGCCCTGGTGAGACCACACCTGGAACACTGTGTCCAGTTTTGGGCTCCCCAATTCAAGAGAGAGATATCTTACGAAGAGAGTCCAACAGAGAGCCATGAGGATGACTGGGGAACTTGAGCATGTCCCCCATGAAGAGAGACTGAGAGTCCTGGGGCAGTTCAGTCTTGAGAAGACTGAGAGGGGATCTGGTCAATGTCTATAAATATCTGAGGGCTGGGTGTCAAGTGGGTGGGTGATTTAGGTAGGGTAATTAACGAGGCAGGAATTATAAATATGTAATTAATTTTATTTCTGGAAAGCCCCACCCACAACTATATACAAATTAGTTAAGTTTGGGTTGTAATTCGGTTGGGAAAATCTTCACAAGGATGCTTATGGGCAATTCATTCATTTTGGAGAGTCAGAAAAGTGTTGGAACTGCTTGGATGTTGATAGACTTCTAGATCTTCCCAAGGTGCTGGGAAGGAGGCAGATGATCTCTGATGTGATCCTAGTTCCTCTTGGCATGGAGGTTTGCAGAGGTGCAAGTAGGATCTCTTGCAGATGTGCAGAGAGCACGATGTTAGTGGCACTTTTTGCCACATCGTGAGGCGCTTAAATGCCTTCTGCTGGGAAACTTGAGGTACTTAAGTTTCCCAGTAGTTCAAGCCCAAAACATCAGGGCTAAGCTGGTCTGGAGCACGAGGCAGAGCAGAACATGTTGTCCAAGAGAAATGAGGCAGAGGCAGCTCCATGAGGCAGAAGTAGCAAGGCAGAAGCAGTACAACTGCTTGCAACTTAGCTCCATTTATATTACATGCCGAAGTGTAATGGCTCCTTTGGCCACAGAGTTTCACCAATCAAAATGGCATTTACCAAAACTGACCATATTAGATGAAACCAGGGCTTGCTCACTCTTATTTGGGCAAGACACCAACAAGTACCTAACCACCTGTGGGTACCTGTTTATCACTTTGGGAGTGGACATAATGTACCAAGCCTTTGTTTTCCTCCTGCCCTTGCTTCCCTCATCAGCAAAAGGGTGGGGCAAGCCAGGACATCTAATAGGCCTGTTAGCCTTCCAGGACACCCCTCCTGAGTTTCCTTCTTCTGCAGTAATAGGACAAGAAACAATGGATACAACAGAGGATTTCACCTCAACATGATAAGAAACTTCTTTACAGGAAGGGTGATGGGGCACTGGAATAGGCTACCGAGAGACATTGTGTAGTCTTCTCTGGAGAATTTCAGAACCTGCCTGGATGCATTCCCATGCAGACCAGCCTAGGTGATCCTGCTTTTGGCAAGAGAGTTGGACTAGATCTCTGGAGGTCCCTTCCAACCTCTAATGTTCTGTGATTCTGCTATTCTATGATCCTAAATGTCTGTTGCCCCTATTTCCCCAGTAAATTTTATGATCTAATAGAGGAAGCTATGTGATCACTGATACATGGCAATTTGTAATCATTAGGCATTCAGTGTAATTAACAATCACCTTTATTTGTCAGATGCTGTGACTGTAGAAAAAGGATTTGTTTGGTTGTTTTTTTTTCACATTTTATTCTCAGGTTTGTTACTTGAAATGCTGTTCATCTTTTGCCTTGTTAATTGATGTTTGCAATGTGATTTGGAAATTAAAAGAACTCAGTGCATCATGGTTAAGGAAATATTGTAAAGAAAATGTATTTAGGTTTTTAAGTTGCTTTTGCTTGAGGGGCACTTTATAGCCAAAAGTCAAAGTTGGTGTTTAGCCTTCCATTGGCCTACACATCTTTATCATTAATGGTCAAAAAAGAAGTGATTTCTCCTTTTTGCAGCTTCAAGTTCTGCTAAGAGAAGTTCAGTTTGGATATTAGGGAATAAAGATATACAGAAAGGGTTACCAGACATTAGGACAGGTTGCCAAGGGAGGTCACTATCCCTGGAGGCATTAAAAGACATGTGGATGTAGTGCTAAGGGAAGTGGTTTAGCAGTAGTGGTGGGATTGTGAGCTCTAGGGGAGTGGTTGGACTTGATGATCTCTAAGGTTTCTTCCAACCTCATTAGTTCTACCATTCTATGATTTTTACTAATTTCTCCCAGCTATTATGTTGTGACAAGACTGAACTATATCACAGGGTCCTGAATAGTTAATTTTTCATTGACCTCCTAATTCAAAAGTGGAATGTTTTTATTCCCATCTTTGGCATTGATTAATTCTCTCTTAGACAGCTGACTTAGGACAGCGCTCATCCTCTTACAGGTCTGAAAAATGGTCACGATGCTGTTCCTCTGTTATGAAATGTTGATCCAAGAAATATACTCTGTAAAACCTTGCAATTTGTTGTTGGGAGCTGGGAGCAGTTTTCCAACTGGGCACCCTGGAAAAATTGCTTCAGATTGCTTTTCATTTTGATAGATTTTTTGCTTTCTTTGCTCAAATTTGCTGAGTCTCATTAGACATTAAAATGCAGTGTTTTGTTTGTGGGGTTTGAGTGTTCCTTTTTAGTATATTCTTTCTCTATATACTGTGAAAGCAGCAGGGAGCAAGCCACTTTCTGCAGAACAAATGGTTGCATTCCTCATTTCCCTCGTGACATTACTACAGTGTTGCATAGGATAAGATCTAGTTCAATGTCCAGATTCAAATGTTAGATGTTGAGTTAGAATGCTAACATAAAAGTAGATCTCTATGTTACATATACTGAGAAAAGATCTCTACATTCTCATTATAGCCAGTACAGAGCCAGTTAACACTGATTAGCAAACTCTGGAAAGCTCTTCAGCCCATTGGAGGATGGACATCTACCATCAATTAATTTGCTCTATATGCTCCACTGGTAAGGATCTCCAAACAAAGGTACCTTGTGCCATTTAAGGTTATTTAGGGATCCATAGGCACTTTATAAACACAGTTGTAAATCTGACAGAGAAAAAAAAGGTAACCATTAGCAGTTACAAATGTAACATGGAATGTACCATTAGTGGTCTCAAATGGCTTGCTGTTTTATTGTTCTGTATATATTATTAGAACATGTAAAGCTGAGTGCTTTGATGAATAAATTGGCTGCTGGCCAATAATTTAGTGATGGTGAGATTCTGAGTGTGCACATGTAGCATTTTTCCCTGGTATGCCCTCCAGCATTACAGAAGAATTATGTCTGTAAGCTTTCTTGCTCTGTCTATTCATGAAACAAACCAGAAATTAATAATGGGAAAATAATTTGTCATGTGCTTATCTGTGCTTCAGAGAATGGAACAGTTTGATATTAGCACCATTAGCACTTCTAGAAAACAATAGTGAGCCAAACGATGAGAAAACAGAAAAAAAACCCAAACCATATGGGCCAGATTCTGAAGTCACAGGCAGGCAAGCAGCAGCTGTGCCTTAGTTTGTGCATTGTGCAGATGAAGAATAATTGCAGACTGTGGTTCCATTCACCTAATTGATATTGTCTATAAAAGATGAAACACTGTTCAGCTTCACATCTCTGAACCGACGCTTCCAGTCTGAATCTAGATGCACTCCAGTTGATAGAGAGCAATCCACATAGGGAAATCATAGAATAGTTTGGGTTGGAAGGGACCTCCAAAGGTCATCTTGTTCCAACACCTCTGCAGTCAGTGAGGACATCCTCCACTAGATCAGGTTGCTCAGAGCCTTGTCAAGCCTCACCTTGAATATCTCCAGGCATGGGCCCTCAACTACCTTCCTGGGCAACCTGTTCCAGTCTTCCACCACTGTTATGGTAAACAACTTGTTCCTAACATCCAATCTGAATCTACTCTTCTCTCATTTCAAACGATTGCCCCTCATCCTATCACTCTAGGCCTTCTTATAGCCCTCCTCCAGTACTGAAAAGCTGTCTTAGGTCTCCCTGGAGCCTTCTCCAGGCTGGACAACCCTTTGTAACAGGTCTTTGGACCCACATTTTCCCCTTCTTTGCACTGCCTAAACTGTGTTTAAATTTGACATGGAAGTGTAAATATAGTAAATGTTTAGAGGCAAAAGCGTCAGTGCAAAAAGTCTGAGAGCCATTAGTGTACATGTCACAGTGTGGCTCATTCACACTACTGGATATGAATGGATTCCTATTTGAAAAAAAGAAAAACAACAAAGTTCTAAAATCTGCTTCAGATTTTTCCATACATCAGCCAAGACAATTTGCCATTTTGCTGACTGCATGTGAGGAGTAAACCCAGAGTAAAATCATAACATTGATAATTTCAGTTCAGACAGAAGATAAAAGCTGTTAAACAGATGGATTCATATTTCTTTCCTAATAGTCATTCATTGTTATCACATATCAGTTATGTGATTCTGTAATTCACAGACTAGCACATTTTATTTTACTGCTTTAAACTTGGCTTCCAGAATGTGTTTAATATTTCATATCTTTTCAGTTTTTTAAGGAGTATGTTTTTGTTTCTCTTCAATAACTTTTATGAATGTGAATGCAAAAGCTTGCAAAAAATACCTCTTGGAGTAATTATGTATTATATTCATAGAATCACAGAATTAATTCACTTGGAAAAGAGCTCTAAGATCGTCATCCATTAACCTAACACTGCCATGGCCAGGAAACCATGTCCCTAAGCGCCATGTATGCACATTTCTTGAACATCTCCAGGGATGGTGTCCCTACCACCTCTCTGGGCAGCCTTTTTCCAGTGCCTGACAACTCTGTCAGTAAATATTCTCTTCCTGAAATGTCATCTAAACCTCCCCTGGTGCAACTTGAGGCCATTTACTCTCATTCTAGCACTTGATACTTGGGAGATGGGACCAGCACCCACATCGCTACAAACTCCTTTCAGGTAGTTGTGGAGAGCAATAAAGTTTCGTTTCAGCATCCTCTTCTCCAGGAGAAGCAAACCCTTTTTAAGTGAACCCTGTTTGTACTTACCCATGACCACATTCATAACTGCTCTCACTTTTGTCTTTCCCTTCCAGAGGTTTGGGAGTGCTTGGAGTTAGCAACAAATCTTGCATTCATTTCATTAGGAAGTACTTAAGCATATTTGGCAAATCTTCCCTTCATAAAATTTTGAAAAATCATGATGTGGATCGAGCTTTCCAAATACTCAATTAGCTCAGTCACTGAAAAGGGAGCTTTGTTTTGCCAGTCATATTCCAAGTTTCATCACTCATTAGAAAATGATTTTATTAGTGATGCATCACTAATAAAAGTCTTGTGATCCAGA
Source organism: Tricholaema leucomelas (assembly GCA_013400475.1). Lineage (NCBI taxonomy): Eukaryota > Metazoa > Chordata > Aves > Piciformes > Lybiidae > Tricholaema lacrymosa > Tricholaema leucomelas. Next base: position 397,220 of record WAAF01013476.1, read on the forward strand.
AATGACACATGTAGATTGTCAGTTTATGAATTTTATTTTGATTGCTGTTTGCCAAAACACCAACTTGCATTTCAGTTAGTTGTTAGTTGCCAGTTCCTGCAGTTTTGATAAGCACAGAAATAGAGAATGTAAATGTGTTTCCTTACTCTTATTTGTGTTATCATAGAATGGCTTATGTTGGAAAGGACCTCAGAGATCATCTAACTCCAACCTCCTCACCATGGGCAAGGGCATCTCATCCAAACTGGCCTTGAGGCATCCACAGCCTCCTTGGGCAACCTATTCCAGAGTCCTACTAGCAAAGAACTTATTCCTAAGATCTGGTCTAAATCTACTGTCCCTCATCTTAAAACCATTCCCCCTTGTCCTGTTGCTAGACACCCTTATGAAAAATCCCTCCCCAGCCTTCCTGTAGGATTACTTCAGGTATTGGAGGGCAGCTTTACATCCTCCCAGAGTCTTCTCTAGACTGAAGAAACCCAATTCTGGCAGCCTCACTCATAGCAGAGGTGTTACAGCCCTTGGATCATCTTTGCCTCCCTTCTCTAAACTTGCTCTAACAGTTCTGCATCCTTTTTATGATGGGGACACCAGAACAGAATGCAGCATTCAAGATGGGGTCTCACAAGAGCAAAGAGGCATAACCATCTCTCCTGACCTGCTGATCGCACTTCTCTTGATGCAGCCTAGGGTGTGACTTGTTCTGTAAAGATTTTCTGGTGGCAATGTGTTGACCATATAATTCAAACCCTGCACTCAAGCCCAGCACACATACCGCTTTCATAGGGGTTTTTAACTTAACTCCTTATCCAAAGAGGAAAAGAGTATGTTCCAACCTCAGTTTCTGAATGTACATGAGACATTGTGTTTCAATGCAATTAAGGTGTATATATTAATGATAGCTGAAAAACTTACATATCATTTTCCGAAGTTACCTATAAACTTATAATAAATGGCTCAGACCCATACATTTGTAAATACATTCTGAAACATTTTCCTGAGGGCTTTTCTCCTGCTTGATAAACATTTATTTAGACTTCATAGTCTTCATATTTAGTATTTTTAAGATGTGCAAGTATTTCAGTTAATCCCTTTGATCTTTGTAGTGTCTTTTTTGCAGTATGGACAGATTTGTTTACCCTAATCATTTCAAACTTGCCAAATAGTTTCAGTATTATCTATTATCACAGATGATGACGATTTCCAGTTACTGTGATTTCAGTTTGTTTTGGTTTTGACAAGAGGGAGGTGGTGGAGTCGCCGTCCCTGGACCTGTTCAAGGCAGGATTGGATGTGGCACTTGGTGCCATGGTCTAGCCTTGAGCTCTGAGATAGCGGGTTGGACTTGATGATCTATGAGGTCTCTTCCAACCTTGGTGATACTGTGATACTGTGACATTCCTTTCTGCACTTTTTCTCACTAATTTTATGAAAGGTTAACTATTTAATTACCAGGAACAGACCTAATACTAGGAAATGCAAAATGCTTGCTCAATAGGATATTAGGAGGTAACCCATTGCCCAGAATGCTGAATGATGCATCCAACTGTCTATCAATTTCAGTTCCAATTGGAATAATTTTGTCCTATCTGCTGTGTCATTTTGACATAATGTCCAGCTTACAATCTGAATTTGTGCTTCTGCCTGAATATCTAAGTACCATAAAATTGATGTTTTAACTTTCCATTTGCAAGTACTAAATATAACACAGTTTGATAGTTGTCAGCATTTTGACTTCAGTCTGTGATTGAGTTTCCTGTTTTGATACCATGTTTCTTTAGCATCTTACCTGCAGTCTTTGCAGATTTAGTTCTATGACTTTTGCATTAGACATGTTAAAATTCTGGTTTAGAGTCTCTTGAGCCTCATTTTGCTTTGTTCATTTAAGGAGAAAATTGCATTCCCTGCATTAAAATAAATCTTGAAAAACAAAGGGACATTCTTTTAAAAACTGATTTTGTTTTTCCAGTGGCATAGACAGAAGATTACTAAGCTTTTCAGAGAGTGCTACACTTATGTTTACAGTGTAAATTTTGTTTTGGGAAGCCTGTTTATCAAAATTAAAATTGCTTTAAGATTATTTAAATTTATGCATATTAGAAATGCTAGCATCCCTGTAGCTTTTGATTTTCAGAAAAGCAGGATTCATTCTAAAATAAGATGCCTTTTGGCTGAAGCATAGAGTTCCCATTCATCAGCAGGTGAAAGATGGAACTGAGTAATTATTGTTTCAGCAGGGTTCAATTTATCTTGCTGCTTCACAAATTATCATTAAGTTGTTTTTATAAATTAATCAAGAATTAGAGGCCCAAAAGGGCCTTACATTCTTAGGAGGAGGCAGACTTTTGACTAAGTTGTGCCACCCCTCCAATTTCTGTAAACCAAAACTGTTTGATAAATTTCCACCCTTGCACATGGTCATCCTGTATTGGTGATGCTGCGGTGATGATTACTTCTGCCTGAGTTCAGTTTTGGGCTCCTCAGTTTAAGAGAGACAGGAATCTGATGGAGAAGGTTCAATGGAGAGCCACAAAGATGATTAGGGGACTGGAGCACTGCCTTGTGAGGAGGGGCTGAGGGACCTGGGACTTTTTAGTCTGAAGAAGAGAAAACTGAGAGGGGATTTAATAAGTGTTTATAAACATCTGAGGGCTGGTCAGGAGAGGGAGGACAGGCTCTTCTCACTTGCTCCCAGTGATAGGACAAGGAGCAGTGGGTCTAAGTTGCAGCACAAGAGGTTCCACCTCAACACAAGGGGGAACTTCCTTACTGTAAGGGTCACAGAGCACTGAAACAGGCTCCCCAGAGAAGTTGTGGAGTCTCCTTCTCTGGAGACTTTCAAGGCCTTTCAAGGCCTGTCTGGATGCATTTCTCTGTGATCTGTGCTAGATTGTGTGGTCCTGATCTGACAGGGGGGTTGGACTCAATGATCTCCTTGGGTTCGTTCCAACCCCTAACATCCTGTGATCCTGTGAACCTCTCTGGCACTATGCTACGGTGAAATGTGGCAGAATGTAGCAATAGTAACTATGGCATTAATAATTAGGTACTAATCTTTTAATTTTGAATTTGAGAGTGAATGCCCACTGCTCCAAATGAATAGAGATATATCTTTATTACTGTAATGATGCTGTGTAAAATTGTTTTAAATGCAGCTATGAGTATTCAGCATTTCTCTCTCCATAATCAAACATGGTCGCTGGTAAGACCTTAAGTGGGGTACTGCATCTATCTCTGGAGCACTCAACACAGGAAGGATATGGACCTGATGGAGCAGGCCCAGAAGAGGGCCACAAAAATGATCAGACAGCTGGAGCACCTCTGCTACGAGGACAGGTTGAGGGAGGTGGAGAAGCCTGGAGAAGAGAAGGCTCCAGGGTGACCTAATAGCAGCCCTCAGTTCTTTACCATGAGGATGGTGGAAGACTGGAACAGGTTACCCAGGGAGATAGTTGAGATATTCAAGTTGAGGTTTGAAAAGGCTCTGAGCAACTTGATCTAGTGGAGGATGTCCCTGCTGCCTGCAGGGGTGTTGGACTAGATGCTCTTTGGAGGTCCGTTCAACACAAAACATTCCATGATTTTATGATGAGTTAGTGAAAAATAACTTTTCTGGGTTTTTCCTATTTATTAGATTCCAAATTCTTACTGCATTAGTTACATTAAAAATAACCAGGACAAACCCTGATCTTTATGAGAGTGGGTGTTGTTTTGGACATCAAGCATATATCATTACAATAGGTAGTTAAAAACAGAAAATGGATCCATCTGAGATGTCTATGTAACATTTAGTAAGCTCCCCTCTACTATGAGTTTTAGTGAAAGTGACATGCTCTGCTGCGTGTCATACCTACGAGGAGAGGCTGAGGGAGCTGGGATTGTTTAGCTTGGAGAAGAGGAGGCTCAGGGGAGACCTTGTTGCTGTCTACAACTACCTGAGGGGTGGTTGTAGCCAGGAGGAGGTTGCTCTCTTCTCTCAGGCGGCCAGCACCAGAACAAGAGGACACAGCCTCAAGCTACGCCAGGGGAAATTTAGGCTTGAGGTGAGGAGAAAGTTCTTCACTGAGAGAGTCATTGGCTACTGGAATGGGCTGCCCAGGGAGGTGGTGGAGTCGCCGTCCCTGGAGCTGTTCAAGGCAGGATTGGACGTGGCACTTGGTGCCATGGTCTAGCCTTGAGCTCTGTGGTAACGGGTTGGACTTGATGATCTGTGAGGTCTCTTCCAACCTTGATGATACTGTGATACTGTGATACTGTGATACCTGCTGAAACAGCACAGGAAGTACAGAATAAAAAAAAGTGTCTGTTACATGGAAAAGTAATTCAAGTTTTTGATACAAGAATGACACTGAAAGCTGACCCCATCCCCCAGTTCAAGAGGCCACTTGCCTTGAACTCCTCCCTCCTTACTGGTGAAAACTGAGGTGAAGAAGGCATTCAGGACCTCAGCCTTTTCCTCGTCATTAGTTATAGTCTTCCCCTCCTGGTCCAGTAAGGAGTGGAGGCTCTTCTTGCCCTTCTTTTTAGCATTGATTAGTTGCCCTTTGGACACGGAATAGCCCATCACAATAGAATAGAATCAACCAGGTTGGAAGAGACCTCCAAGATCATCCAGTCCAACCTAGCACCCAGCCCTATCCAGTCAACTAAACCATAGCACTAAGTGCCCCATCCAGGCTTTTCTTGAACACCTCCAGGGACAGTGACTCCACCACCTCTCTGGGCAGCCCATTCCAATGGCAAATCACTCTCTCTGGGAAGAACTTCCTCCTAACATCCAGCCTGTACTTCCCCCAGCACAACTTGAGGCTGTGTCCCCTTGTCCTGTTGCTGGTTGTCTGGGAGAAGAGACCAACCCCCACCTGGCTACAACCTCCCTTCAGGTAGTTGTAGAGGGGAGGTTGTAGCCAACAGGATGGCAGTTAGCCTCAGGATGGCAGTTAGCCAAATCTGACCTTATTAGGCAAAGCCACAGGCTCGCTTTTCCCTAATTTGGGAAAAGCATGGGCCTTGCACTAGGCAGGCACAAGCTAAGTGTGCATACCTTGTTTACCACGGGACCCTGAGCATGCCAGATTCAGTGGCTACAGGTTCTTTTGTGTCCTCTTCCCGCACTTGCCTCTCTGGTGGAGCAGAAGAACGTGCCTAGGCAAGGCAGGACATGTATAAGCCTATCAGGCCTACCACAACAACCAAACATCAGACAAAGCTTCAGACAAAATTGTGGTGGTTGATGAAAACCTTCGTATGAACCAGCACTATGAACTTGCAGCTGAGAAGGTAACCATATTCTGGGCGGCATCAAAGTGTGACCAGCAGGATGAGCGAGGTTGTTCTTCCCTCTTCTTCACTCTTGTGAAACCCTACATAGAGTACTGCTTCCAGTTCTGGTGCCTCCTGGCATGAGGGACATGAAGCTGCTGGAGTGAATCTAGAGCAAGGCCATGTAGATCATCAGAGGGCTGCAGCACCTTACCTGTGGGGACAGGCTGAGAGAGTTGGGGCTGTTCAGCCTGGAGTTAAAAAAGCTCTGGGGGAAACCTTAGAGCAGCCTTCTGGTACCTGAAGGGGTTACAAGAAAGGTGAGAAGGGACTTTTTACAAGGGCTTCAGAATGAGAGTATTGAAGCTTGAGGAGAGTAGGTTTAGACTGAGTATTAGGAAGAAATTCTTTACAGTGATACTGGAACAGATTGCCCAAGGAAGTTGTGAATGACCCCTGCCTGGAAGTGTTCAAGGCTGAGTTGGGTGAGGCCTTGAGCAGCCTCATCTAGTGGCAGGTGTCCCTGGCTATGAGAGGGGGATTGAAAATAGGTATCTTCAAGGTCTTTTCCAACCTAAAACATTCTATGATTCTATGAAAGCTGTGTAAGCTTGGAAAGTTCTGGCACTACATCCATATAAATATCATATTAGTTTAAGGTTGCCAGAATAATCTTGTGGATTTTTTTTTTAGAGTGTATTTTATGTATTGTCTGGATGCTTTGAGTCAGAACTGCAGTACGACCTCTGGTAGTCTTTTTTCAGACTGAGAAGGCATTTTGCTAGTGTAGATGCTACCACAAACATGTCTGCTGCAAAACCACTTTATATCAGATCAGTCACGATAGAAACAAAAATATCTAGGCACTTTTAGGTTGTATTAGTTTGGCATTTTCTACATGCCTCTTTTCCAGTGTTAAAAACTGTGACTTAGTAATACCTGTTTTTCTCCAGTGGCTAGGAAGGAGTCTTGGCTGGATAAAGTGGAGTTCTTGTAGTGTATCGTTTCAAGTAATGAATTGCTAAGCAAGGGAAAGGTTTTATATTTGACAGCGATGTTGTTTACAGTAATTTAAGTGGCATTTGCTCACTGTTGCTCACTCCTGTTTCATTTCCACCCTCCTAATTGTACTAGCCCAGCTATTAGTGTGGTCCTGAGATGACTTGGAGAATTTCCTCAATCCTAGTAAAAATGAAGCCTGACAAATAAATTATTTTTGCCATATTAGTTCCTTAGTCAAGTTCCCATCTGTTTTCAGAAAATTTTGAGTAAATGTATGAGAAGTCAAAAGGCTTTTTGTGTTGGTACCTTCCCCAGAGAAATACAGGTTAAACCACAACCCACAATCAAGAGGTCTATAAGTATGGGGCTTTCTGAGGAAGGAAGAGTGAGGAATAAGCAGCCACCAGGCTTCATGGAAATCACCAAAATGGAGAGACGTGGAATTGCCAACCTGATGTTTATTGAGCAATCTGTAGCATCCCTGGAGGTGTTTATGGCCAGGCTGGATGTGGCTCTGGCCAGCCTGATCTAGGGTGGAGTGTCCCTGCCTATGGCAAGGAGGTTTGAACTAGATGATGCTTGTGGTCCCTTCCAACCCTGACTGATTCTGTGATTAATCTCATTGTCATTTCTACAAGTAAGGTAAACAACATTACTTGTCTGATTATTCTTTTTATTTGTTTATTTATTTAAAGCTACTTTTTGGTGTAAGTAAGGCTAGACTGGAACAGAGAATATTAAGGAAAGGTGAATGATGAAACATTTGTTGAGAATACTTGAAGATCCATCTAAAATAGCCTTTGACCTGTATGTGATTATTCTGAGACCTTACGGAGAACAGAAAAAGTCCCACAAGATTAAAGAAGCAGCAACAGAATAATTTATAGCCTGTGATACTTTCAGTGAGATCTCAGTGTTTTCATTACTGACGTTGACAAAGAGGGTACAGGTGTGAAACTGAAGCTGAAGTAAGACTACGAAGAATTTCAAATACTCTGAAGTGCAGAGGTAGCATTCCTAATGCAGCTACAAATGGGATGATATCTAAACCCAACAAGATAAATTCAGTAAAGACAAGGACAAAACTCTACTTTCAGTAAGTAGAAATATAACAAATACATGAAAAAGAAAATTGCTAGGCATAAGTAAGGTAGGAAAAGTCCAAAGGTTATAATGCATCATGAATTCTATGTAGATTAACAATGGGTTGTGGTTTCAAAGGAGGCAAATCTAACTTTGCTAAACAAACAGGCTAAATAGTCTTCTTGTAAAAGAGGCTATTATCTCATCTGCATTAACTACTATTAAGATCTCAGCTAGAATTTTTTTGTCCCTCTTTTGAGCACATCTGCTTCAAGAAAGATACAGAACAGGGAGATAAAGCAGTTGTGAATAACAAGAATGGCATATGGAAAAGAAAAAAAAAATAATAATTAGGCTTGATTACTCAAAAGTAGAGAAGACTGTCAGAAGACATAAAAACTGTTCTCCAGTATGTGAAAGGCCATTCTAGAGAAATCCAGTTTATTGCCATAGGGACTGGTACATTTTCTGATTTTAATCTGGCTACAAAGATATTATAATAGTGGGAAAACAGAGTTTGGAAGGCTACAAAATTTCCTTACCTCAATATTTTAGCAACAATTCTTAAGCGTGTGTGTATATATATATATGTATATTAGCCATTGGAATGGGCTGGCCAGGGAGGTGGTAGAGTCACAGTCCCTGGAGGTGCTCAAGAGAAGGCTGGATGAGCCATTTAGTGCCATGGTCTAGATGACTGGATAGGGCTGGGTGCTAGGTTGGGCTGGATGATCTTGGAGGTCTCTTCCAACCTGGTTGATTCTATGATTCTATGATTTTATGATTTTATGATTTCATATATATGCTTTTAAATATATATATTTAAAACTGCTTAAGGAGTTGGATTAAGCTCAGAGTTTTGCATAGAATCATAGAATAGCTTAGATTGGAAGGAACCTTCGAGATCGTCTACTCCAACCTGCCTGCCATGGGCAGGGATGCCTCTCAACTAGACTTGGCTGCTCAAGGCCTCATCCAGCCTCGTAATTCTTCAATACAAGGGTGATGAGATTCTGGATTAGATTGCTCAGGGAAGCTGTGGTTACCTCTTTTCTGGAAGTGTTCAAGGTCAGGTTGGATAGACCCTTGAGCAGCTGAGTCTAATTGAGAGGTGTCTCTGCCCATGATCAGGAGCTTGGAGTGGATGATCTCTAAGGTCTCTTCTAACCAAAGCCGTTCTAAAGAAAAAAAACTAGAACAGATTTATGCAGGTGTGGAAAATAACATTATATTCAAGACCAACACTTTCATCACTAAAATGGAATAAGAAACCCTCAAACCTTAGTAACTTCTGCATGCCACAGGTATCAAAAGCATTAATAAGGGGCTTCATATTGCAGAAACCATGTGAAGAAATTCTTTGCAAACTCTCAAACTTCAAGAAGAGCTTCTCTAAACCCATGTCTTCTTGGCTACAAAGGTCTCATGCCAGTGCAGTTCAAGTAATATATAGCAGAACCTTCAATATCATGTTTAATTTGCATATCCTGTTGTGGCCAAGAAGTTGATACTGTCGATGTGTCTGTATGTATTTCTGTGTCTGAGATTTATTGCTGTAGTATGTACAATGAGATGTTTATTTTTTATTTTTCCTTTTAGTTGATAAAACCTGGAAAAATCAACAGATACCATGGCCTTCTCTTTCTCCCACTCTCTTTTCAAGCAGTAAAACATGCATTTCTATTCCACCATAGCACTTTGATGTAATGCTTATATATATGTGGGAAACACGAGGAATAATGCTGATGTCTAAGAACTTTGCCTTGAGTTTGGAGCAGAAGGAAATGGGGTGCTTGATCAGGATGTGCTTTTATTTTTTGGTGATCTGGAGTTAGGTAGAAAAAGAAAGCTATTCTACAGGTTCCAGAGGAAGTCACAAGGGAGTTTTCTTCTCTTGCATTTACCTTGGATTTATCTTTCTATTCAGGTAGCTGGCAGGGTGGCTGTAACCCTTTCGTACTGGGTTTTGAAATGCTTGCTTCACAGAGTAGGGTATTTATATGCAGTTAAACTGAAGCAGTAGCTGTAGAAAAGAACATCTGGTCCTCTTCAGAAGCAGTATTTTGCTCCAAATTGTATGTAATATCCAATAATGATTTCTGTCTAGTGAAAGCCTAAGTGAGCACTGATTAACAACTGTGTATATTTTAGGTTAATTATGTCTTGTGGGCAGTGTAGCATATGCTTCACTATACAGAATGCTAAATTTAAGGATACAGAAATTGCCTCTTAAGAGCAAATCAAAGTCACAGCAATGAAGTGGTCTTAATCCCATCTGCTGTCAGAAAAAAAGATAAACATAAGCCAACCAAAAATTTTGCTCTCTCTGATGACTTGCCACCGTAATTTCTTGGTGTATTATATTATGGTCTCCATCTGTAACCGAGTGTGTTTTAGGCAGTGTAACCATAGATACTGCTAAGTTTCTTCAGCCTTGGTTAGCTCTTCGAATTAATGAGATAATCTGATATTGAGTGTTGGATGAATTATTTCTTTTACTTCAGTATTCTCTATAACAGGCTACCCCAGTCATCTGCAGTCTGATAGCCATTTTATTTAATGTTTCCAATTTTCTCCTTCTATTTTTCCAGGCAACTAAAGTACTACTCCCAGAAAACTTCCCATGGGGACATCAAATTTTTTATCTGTATCAATTTTGGTAGAAATATTTCAGGTGAAGAATATTGAATATCTGACAAGTAGCTGATAATTATGTGAACAAATCAATAGAAAGTATATTCACGGAATTACAGAATCACAGAATTAACCAGGTTGGAAAAGACCTCTAAGATCGTCAAGTGTAACTTATAACCTAACCCTTCAAATTAACTAAACCATGGCACTAAGTGCCTCATCCAGCCTCCTCTCGAACACCTCCAGGGATGGTTATTCCACCGCCTCCCCAGGTAGCCCATTCCAATGGGCAATCACTTTTTCTGTGAAGAATTTCTTCCTAAAGTCCAGCCTAAACATGTACTGGTGGTGTTTGAGACTGTGTCTTCTTGTTCTGTTACTGATTGCCTGGGAGAAGAGACCAACCCCCACTTGGCTACAGCCTCCCTTCAGGTAGACAGCAATAAGGTCTCCTTTGAGCCTCCTCTTCTCCAGGCTTAGCAACCCCAGCTCCCTCAGCCTCTCCTCATAGGGCTTGTGTTCCAGCCCCCTCACCAGCCTTGTTGCCCTTCTCTGGACATGTTCAAGCACCTCAACATCTTTCTTAAATTGAGGGGCCCAGAACTGGACACAGTACTCGAGGTGTGGCCTAACCAGTGCTGAGTACAGGGGCAGACATGACTTCCCTGGTCCTGCTGGTCACACTATTCCTGATCCAGGCCAGGATGCCATTGGCCTTCTTGGCCACCTGGGCATACTGCTGGCTCATGTTCAGTGGGCTGTCAACCGGTACCTTCAGGTCCCTTTCTGCCTGGCTGCCTTCCAGACACTCTGTCCCCAGCCTGTAGCACTGTATGGGTTTGATGTGGCCAAAGTGCAGAACCTTGTACTTGTACATCTATGCAGCCTGTCCAGGTCCCTCAGTAGAGCCCTCCTGCCCTCTAACAGATAGACACATACTCTCAACTTGTTATCATCTGCAAACTTGCTGATGGTGTATCATTACAGGCAACAAAAGCTGATTTCTTCAGTTAAGGGTTAGCATGTATTTCCATTTAATGGTAATCTTTATTTTCAAATCAAGAAGGAAGTTGTGAAAAGAATCCTCATTGTTGCCTACTGCCCAAGTTAGCCATCTTGACCTCCCTCCAAAGCCTGTATTTCTAACAAGATTGATTTAATCAGAAGTAATGTCTGTTGCATTCCTGTGGCATCTCATATGAGACTTCAAAGGTTCATGCATATGTTTATTATACAGCCTGCAAATAAATTAGGGAAGTCTTTGCTAATACTAATATTTTGCTAATACCTTGCTAAGTGTTTATAGTCTAACTGTAATTATTAAAATATCTTCAGTTAGCTTCACCTTCACTGAGAGACATCTGTGAAAAACTCATTGAGATCAAAGATTGACACATGCACTTAGTTCCTAGACTAAGTTTTGCAACAGTGAAAGGGGATTGTGATGACTCTTTGACACTGGTTCCTCATAGAGAGGAAGGTGGGAGGAGAATGTTTGGTGAAGAGTATTAGTGTCCCTGCTCTGTAGATTGAGATGTGTAATAAGTCACAAAACAGATTCTCTTGGTGATCTTAAGGGCCCATGCTAGTGCTTAGGCCTCTGCTGACATTCCAGTATTGACTCTGATGTCATGTAGAGCTCAGCTTCAGTTACTTAAATGACCTATACTCAATAAATAAGTAAAGAAGCCCAAATCTATAACTTCTTGCTTGTCCCAAGTAACACCTTTCTTTGAATTCAGTGACAGAGGAGGAGACAGGAGCGTGGATCAGCCCATCTTTTCCTTCAAGACTGAAAATCTGTCAGCCTATGATTATTGCCCTTTGTGATAGTACTGAACACCCATACTTGATCAGTCCAGAGCCTTCTGTCTCCGCCTCCTCACAGATTCCACATGGAGACTTGCTTCATCTTATACATCCATGGGAGATGACTAGGATACTAAAAAAGGGAAAGAGAGATCTATTAAAATGTCTTCTAGTTGGATAGAATAAATATTTGTACTCAGAGGACACTGAAGGCCACCAACATGTGACTGTTATCCCGCCTTTGTGTGTGCTGAAGCTCTGTGAACTCTATGAATGATAAAGGACTAGCAACCTTTTGGACTAGATGAAGTAAATGATCTGCCAGCCTATTCAGCTCTGTGACTCTATGACAATCTATTCCAAATCAACTAGTGAGTAAGTATCTAGAACATATGAAACAGTTGTTTGCCACTGATGATGAAAAATACATCAAAATCAAAGGAATTTGATTTTTATGCATCAATCATTTCTGTGTCATAGAATTTAGGGAATGAAGAAAAGTTTTTTTTTTTAAAAAAAGTTTGTTAGGACAGAGATTTATTAATCATGCCAGATGTGAGTAGTAGCCCTATGACATATAACTGCAGAAGATAAGGTGCCTGCAGTTGCAAATTCCAGAATCTGCTTGAGCCTGGATATAGAGATTAGACATTTTATATGTCCTTAGGGCATCTCTTCAGATTTCCTGCAGGACACAAGCACTAGCTCTCTGAAGCTGTCATCAGGTGAAGAAGCATTTACTGAGCCATTATCAGATTAATATCCAGGAAAGGATCCCAGAGTTACAAAAGTGAGACAATGCCAACTTCTTTTTTTCCTCTGCTCAGCATTAGCCTCATGTCTTGTGCTCAAAATGAAAGTGCTTGGGTTAGAGTTTGTAATCACTAGAAAAAAAAAAGGAAAGACAGTGTTGATCTTATTAATGACTTGCAATCATATTAATGCCTTGTTTTGTTTAAGCAGCAGAATACATTTTCATAAACAATCCTGCTTTATAAGGAATCCCTAAAGTCTCCAGTTCTGCATATGTTTTACTGAACTAGCAGCTGCCTCTGGATCTGGAGCCTTGCATGCAGCACAGAAAACTTGATGCAGTCCTTCACGGCCAAATTACCCTTTCTACATGAAGACTGCTCCTAGGTATTGCAGCTATATCTCAGCTAACACATGGTTTTGTAATGTTTGGTGGATGCTACTAGCCTGCAGACACAGATTGAATACCTAGGCATCATAAACTGCTGTCCATGGCAGATACTCTTGGCTAATATAGTCCCTAGAAGTTTCCACAGAGTGGCAGAACTTCTGTTAATCGACCTGAACTTACCAGAAACCTTATTGGAAAGCAGAGACACTCTTAATTTTCACACAGATTCTCTGTCTGGTCTTGCTGTTTTCCAGACTACAGTGGAGCATGTAACCTTTCTAGAAAGCTGCAAGGCTTGCTACCTGTTTTTTCACCTGGTATCATGTGTATCATAGAAACAACCAGGTTGGAAGAGACCTCCAGGCTCATCCAGTCCAACCTATCACCCAGCCCTATCCAATCAACTAGACCATGGCACTAAGTGTCTCATCCACTCTAATTGATAGAACCAATAACAATTTATAGGATGCCTTCCCCTCTTCCCCCTTCTTTCCCAAAGAAAAGGAATTAGATGGGGAGAGAGAGGAAAGATATGCAGACCCAAATAAATAATCTCGCTGCGATTTCATAGAATCATAGAATCAACCAGGTTGGAGGAGACCTCTGAGATCATCCAGTCCAATTGTAATTGCTCTGTGTCTCTTTAATGATGTGAATAATACTTCACAGGCAGTGGTAGTCCTTCCTGTGAGCTCTGCTCTTACACCTTGTAAGTAGTATAGCAGATTCTTACTGATTTTTTTCTTAATGTATTGAGTAATCTTATATGGGAAGCTCAGGACTACCTGAGGAACCTGAACATACATAAATCTATGGGACCTGATGAGATACATCCCAGATTTCTGAAGGAATTGGCTGATGTAGTTGCAAAGCCACTCTCCATGATGTTTGTGAAATCCTGTCAGTCAGGTGAAGTTACAAGAAACTGTGAGCTTCTGCTGTACCATAATCAGTTTCTGGAAGGCAAGTTAATAACTATTCTGTATGTTCCTTGGGATATTACTCGGCACAAGAGTTTTAATAGCTCTTTTGCTCTTCCTTACTCTGTGCCATACCTCTCCATTTTATTGCATAGTACAGTTCTGGTTATGGTCTATTAGAAACTTAATCCTACCTGCATTGTATGATGAAGCACACACAATTTTTTTTTTTTTCTATTTAAAGGGCAGATTTCTTTCCCAGTATTTGTAATATAGTGCTGTCAAACTGATGACTGTGGAATGAGATTAGCTTCCTGGTTTCCTTCCTACCGTGGAGAAGTGATCTGCATTTGGGAGGAGCAAAGCAGTTTCCATGTGCAGAGAGAGCCTCACAGCTGCCTACCCTCTGAGCAGACATTGCTGAGGAGGTGTTTTGTTTTGCTTGGGTTCTTTCTTCTTTAATCATTTAATCTTTTTCTAGATACAGTCCCGTTCAATTTAATCTGTACAACTTGAGTGTAAGAATCAGGAACATTTTCTCTTAACAGTCTCCTGTGACCAGACTCTGAAAATCTGATTAGAAAACCCTTTACCATATTGACATTCCAGCCAGTTGTGGCTCATAGGAGCTATTAGAGACTTCCTCCTGCTGGTCTGAAAAGCTTTTACATAATGGGGTGGAAAACTTCTTTGTGAAGGGACACAAATATCTCTTCATAGAATTCTGAAAATAGCAACCTGCCTTCCTCATCTGCAGCTCAGCAAGGGCAACCTCAGCAATTACAGTGATGACTGAAGTGCTGATAGAACATCACTGCTTTTGTAGTTCCAGATGTGCCAGAATTGAGAATGCTTGGTCAATGCCTATAAAGACAGACACCTTCATGTCAGATAAGACTGAGAACCCAATGTCTCCTGTACTTACCATTTTCCTACTTTTTTACTTATAACTCAGAAAAGGCAAAATATCTGTACTTTGAAATGCTAACTGAGTCAAGAGCTGCATTACTGTTGGCAAGACATCTTGGGCATAGCCTTTTATTGCAGTCACTTGAGTCATTCCTGGCTAGATTTTCCAAGTCTCAGTAAATACACTGGATGCTGGTACATGCTCCTATTGCTGCCTATACTTTTACCCATCTGTTATCATGGCAGTGTTCCTACTTAGAAGTTTGTCGGACCATTATGCTAGATCACAGGTGCCAAGGGAATGTGGGCTCAGGCAGTCAAAAAAGCTCTGTCTGCTCTAAGATAGGATTGCCACATTGATGCCACATGCTTCCTTACCTCATGACATCTGTTGATGCTGAAATGCCAAAAGAAACCCCTTTATACATATAAAATGGACTTCTCTGTTGCTTGTATGTGTTGACAAAGTTTATTGCCAGTGCTCCTTGCTGTTGTTTAAGAAACAGTTTTATGACCTAGAATGTCAACTAGTAAATATTGGCACAAAAAAGTCTGTCTTGGTCCTAAGTCACCTAGGCTTAGTAGCTATAATAAGCAAAGAGCTTGACAACTAAGTCTTACTGCTACAGCTTGTAAACATTAGGTGACAGTTTCATTGCAGAACAGTGTTTTTGTTGCAGCATGACATAATTCTTCTATTTAATTCTATTATTTATCTTGGCCGATTTGTGATCAGTTTGTTTAATTGTTTTGTGGAAGATTTAAGTTACTTTGGAATAAGTTCTAAAGTGTACTCAATTACATGATCAGATAGCAGTTGAATTGTAGCCATTTTGCAAACTACTGGTCAATTGAGCTGTAATATCTACCCTTATTAAATGTCCACTATTAAATGGTTGCAAAGAAATCAGTATTAGATTTTAATGAGTTAGCTCATGCCATCTAAACAGCATTAAGTCACAATAAGACAGCTTTAACTTTTACAAATGTGACATAAGTTATGAATGTACAACATGTTTTAAGACTCAGGCTGAACAGAAATGATCATTTAGTTGAATGTTGTAGCTACTTTGAAAGCTAAGATGCAGTAATTTGTTTGGGTTGTCCTGCTGGAAAGCAGCTCCATGGAGAAAGACCTTGGAGTCCTGGTGGACAGCAAGTTATCCATGGGATGGCAATATGCCTTCGTAGCCAAGAGGGCCAATGGCGTCCTGGGGTGCATTAAGAAAAGTGTACAAGAGGTCTGGGGAGGTTCTCCTTCCCCTCTATTCTGCCCTGATGAGACCACACCTGAAACACTGTATCCAGTTTTGGGCTCCCCAGTTCAAGAGAGACAGGGATCTTCTGGAGAGGGTCCAATGGAGAGACATGAGGATGATTAGGGGACTTGAACATCTCTGCTATGGAAAAAAGACTTAAGAGACCTGTGGCAGTTTAGTCTTGAGAAGGCTGAGAGGAGATATGATCAATGTCTATAAATATCTGAGGGATGGGTGTCAAGATAAATGTGCCAGTCTCTTTCCAGTAATGCCCAGTGATAGGACAAGGAGCAATGGGTACAAACTGGGACACAGCAGGTTCCACCTCAACACCAGCAGACACTTTTTTAGCAGTGAGGGTGACGGAGCATTGGAACGGGCTACTGAGACAGGTTGTGGAGTCTCCTTCTCTGGGGACTTTCAAAAGCCTCCTGGATTCATTCCTGTACTGCTTGCCCTAGGTGATCCTGTTTTGGCAGGGGAGTTGACTGGATAATCTCTGGAGGTCATTTCCATCTCCTAATATTGTCTGATACTCAGTCTAGCTTCATTTTGTATTAAAACATGTTAGACTAAGCATAGGTAGAAGTAATGTAATCAGAATAAACTATCATGTTTTAATTTGCAGTGGAATGGGCTGAAAATGTACATGCTGATTGTTCCAGGAGCTTATCTAATGACTGCTTGTTTGTTAAGCACCATATTGTGATTGTGTTCGCTCATGCATGTGAATATTTGTATGAAAATATTTGTAGGAGTTTTCTTCTATAACTTATGATGTTTCTAACAATTTTTCTCTACTGCTTTATTATCAGAAATTGAAGAGGAAATTTGACTACTTTTTAGACCAAAAAAATATTATGACTTGTGAGATTGCATTTTAAATCTGCCGCATATTGTCTGTTATCAGTTGTAGCAACACTGCTGACTTGTGTTTATTCATATTTTAAATTATCTTTGAACCTTTTAACTTCTTGCTTTATTATGATTTTCTATTTAGTATTGAGAATGAGTTTGAAATCATAGGCTGTACTACAGGGGATGCACATTTTTTAGTACAGAGTTCAATGAAGAATTGGCAGGAACTTAGGAAGTTGGATTTGAGTTTTCCTGTTCTCTTCCTGAATGCTCGCTGTTAGGCTTGAAACTGGGTAGGATTCAGTTAAAGACTACTATTTCTAAATTTAGTAGCCTAAAAGTAGGCATCCAGCCTCCCATTACAGTAAGTGAAGATCCAGTCAGTCCATCTAATGGAACATAAAGAGGGGTAAGCTAGGCGGATATCACTTAGGAATCCATTTCAGTGTGAGTTCCCTGTAATGTAAACTCAGAGAACTAGTCTAGGATTCAGGCAGCTAAGCATAGATAGCTGATGTCATTTCTGGCATGTTAGAGTATCATTCTTTGCTCATATCTCAAAAGCAGGAAGGTACAGGTCTCCTGTAAATACTGGCTCATATCTTCCCATCTCTTTTTGGTGTCTTTGATACTGCAGTTTATACACAATGTTGGGCACAGGTGTGGTTGTAGGCAGAGTAAGGCCTCACATTCAATACAGTTTCTTTAGAGTTTAGAGACTGCATTTCTGTATGCTTTTAAGTAAAAAAGACTTCCTGCAGCAAAAAGTGATATCTTACGCTTCCGTGTTTGCAGTTTGTTCACATTCTGGCAATATGAAGAAATTACACTGTTTACAAGGCGTTTTGCTCCCCAAAAGAGCGATGCACATAAAGCTATGTTTCTTTATGTGGATGTACACATTTTCCATTCCCATGCAGTGGTTTAATCAGTTGATTTCTGAGCACCATTAAAAGATTACTTTAGTGTCCTCTTTGTTGACAGTTTCTATCAATGTTAAGCAATCATTTCTTTGCACATTGGCTGTCACATCAGACAGATTAATCACTGTCTTTCATGACACTCTGGAAATGGAAATTCTTAGTGCACTTATCTCTTCCTCTCACTGGTTTTGTCCTCTCGGTTTCTGTGCATTTCAGTGAGAGAGAGACTGTCTGAGGAATTTAATGGAAATGTTGCTGAATTAAATCAACTGCTTAAATAAACATCAAATAAGTTCTGTAGAGTGGAAGTGAGTTAATGTTTTCTGAATGCTGTCTGAACAAGAGAGATTATGTCACGGTAGTAATTATAAAAACTGTTCCATAGGAACAAAAAGATTTCAAATTTCAGACATGAGAGACAAATTCATGTTGGAGCTGGGCAGGAGATTTGTTCTTTACTATCTTTACTATCCTTGACATTTACAAAACATTCCCATGTCAGAGGCTCTGGAACTCTGTAGAACAGCCAGTTTCGTATTTATTCTTTACCTGTGTCTGGGGTTAGAATTAAATCTCCAGAGACAATAATAATTTTGATAGAAAAACCCACCAAATAAATTAGTCTCACTCAATTTGGAAGTTAAAAAGGAAAACAAGTTTAACAGTAACTTGAAAAGGGTATCAAAGGTAGGGAGGTTACAAAGGGAGTAGGGAAGGAAGGATAACAAATACAAAAAGGTATGATTACAACCCGAGTTTGTGGTGGTGATGATGCTGATGGCCACATGTGTGTGGAGGGATGCAGTGTCCCAAGGGAGCAGTGTCCAAAGAGCAGAAAGAGTCCCAAGAGAGCAGTCCCAAGAGAGAGAGAACAGGAAGTCCCCCTGCTTTTAAGGGACAGGAAGAGGCAGTGGGCTAACCCTCACCTGGGGCTGTCCAGACCCACCCCTGAGGAGGGATCAGGACCCCCTGAGGTCAGGTTTCAAGTTCAGGGACACTCCTCCTGGAGTGTTAACCGTATACAACCTGTCTTTTCAAGCAAAGGTTTATTCCTCACATTTTTTGTGAAGTCCAGAGTGAACGACTTGAATTTCAATTTTTAAAATGTTTAATTGGCATAAGTGATTCACATTGTTAGCTTCTGTCATAACTGACAGCATTATTTCTAAACAAATTCACAACAATATGTTTGTTTCCCACGTAGCTACAGATTTTATTTTTTTTTCCCAAGATAGTCCATTTCATAGAGAAATTTAGTATTTTCCAGCCTACTCAGAACTGTGTAGTGTCTCTTTCCTTTTTTTCCCTTGTTTTTAATTTAGGATAGAATAGAATAGAATCAACTAGGTTGGAAGAGACCTCCAAGATCATCCAGTCCAACCTATCACTCAGCCCTATCCAGTCAACTAGACCATGGCACTAAGTGCCTGGTATAAAGAATTTTATCAGGGTCACAAATAATGTATCATTTTCAATTAATTCTATTACAGAGAGAGAATGGATATAACTGAGTGAAGGTTTTGTGACTTTAGGTTATATAAAAAATAGAAGCAATCTATAGATTTTGGATTTGTGGTTTGTTTGTTTTTTTTTTTTTTCTAGAGCAAACTAAGTGAAAAAAAAATCAATTGTAGCAATTGCTGTATCTTAGAATCATAGAATCATAGAATCAACAAGGTTGGAAGAGACCTCCAAGATCATCCAGTCCAACCTAGCACCCAGCCCNGCCCAGGACTGGACACAGTACTCAAGGTGTGGCCTGACCAGTGTTGAGTACAGCGGCAGAGTAACCTCCTTTGTCCTACTGGCCACACTGTTCCTAATACATATATGTGCCCTCAAATTTCATTCACTTTTAACACGAAAAATGGACTTGACAGCAGTGCTTTGGAAAAACATCATTTCACCTCAGGGAGGGGACTATGCATAGTCTGTAACCAGCAATTCGGTACAAGAATAAGATTTTCTCCACTTCTATCCAGCTGTTTCTATGTCCTTCCTGAAAACTGAGGATCTAGTTTGTGTCTAATTGGACTTTATGTTAGATCACCAGCAAATAGGTCACATACTTACATATGCATACACTCCTTCAGACACAGATATCATAGAATCATAGAATCATAGAATGGTTTAGGTTGGAAGGGACCTCAAGGATCATCCAGCTCCAACCCCCTGCCACAGGCAGGGACACCTCCCACTAGAGCAGCTCGCCCAAGGCCTCATCCAGCCTGACCTTAAACACCTCCAGGGAGGAAGCATCCACAACCTCCCTGGGCAACCCGTTCCAGTGCCTTACCACCCTCACTGTAAAGAACTTCCTCCTAACATCCAGTCTAAATCTCCCCTCTTCCAGCTTAAACCCATTCCCCCTCGTCCTAACATTACTAGACCGTGTAAATAGTCCCTCCCCAGCTTTCCTGTAGGCTCCCTTCAAATACTGGAAGGCCACTATAAGGTCTCCTCGAAGCCTTCTCCTCTCCAGGCTGAAGAGCCCCAACTCTCTCAGCCTGTCCTCATAGCAGAGGTGCTCCAGCCTTCTGATCATCTTCGTGGCTCTCCTCTGGACCCGCTCCAGCAGTTCCATGTCCTTCTTGTATTGGGGGCTCCAGAACTGCACACAGTACTCCAGGTGGGGTCTGACGAGAGCAGAGTAAAGGGGGAGAATGCCCTCCCTTGCCCTGCTGGCCACACTTCTCTTGATGCAGCCCAGCACTCGGTTGGCTGTCTGGGCTGCATGTGCACACTTTTGGCTCATGTTGAGCTTTTCATCAACCCAGACCCCCAGGTCCTTCTCCTCAAGGCTGCTCTCAGCCATTCACCACCCAGTCTGTATCTGTGCCTGGGATTGCGCCGACCCAGATGCGGGACTATATATCTCTGCACTACAATAAGAACCTTATTTCTGAAGGGGGGAGCTAGAAGGTATTTGTATCCCATCTGTTGCAAAATTATTTTGCTTCAGATAAACATATATAGAACTTGCAAGAAACTTTTTTCATGTTTGTTCTTCTACCAACTCAACATAGTTATCTGTAATTATATCCCGTTTTGTTACATGGGATAATTAGCAAATTGTGGCTAATGACCAAACTACACTCTTTTAAGAGCAGTTCTGTGAATCATGTACCTTGTTCTGGTTTAGAGCTTAGCATTAATTTGTGGGAAATAAAATATTGAGTGAATTAATTCATAGTGTCCATTCAGAAGTAAAATGTATTCTTTGATTAGAAAAGCAATCCATTTGGTTTTATTTTCAGGTAAAGTGCTGAAGCTGGTCAGAAGTAAGTCAGTTTTAAGTTCCTCCTGAATAAGTTGAAGTATTCAATGAAATAGTACAAAAATGTGTTATTAGGTCTATTGAAGTAATGTTTTCTCTCAACCTAGTGGATATGATGAGACCATAAGCAGTACAATCTATTAGTAACTTAATTATGAGGTGTGGAACAAGCACTGGGCTGAAGGTGTTGCTCAGCAGAATACTCCATGGCATATATTTAGAATGGATTAACTTTGCAAAATGCAGACAATTTATGGTTATAATTTGTATAGTATCATGCAAAATATTCTGGACAGTCTGGATGAAGTCATTCTGGTTCTGGCTGAAATGTATTTATCAGGGGAGGGAGGAAGGGCTATTAAAGCCAGGAGCTCTGCTCATTACTTGACCTCAGTGACAGAGAGCAGACCCCAACCTGCCATAGGCTGCGATACCATAGTATCGGGGTAATAAGAGATGGGGAGAGAGCTTAATATAAGCAAGTTCCAATTTATTTCACCCAAGCATAGGTTTATACACCCTTCACCAAAGACTACAAAACAGGATTACAAAACTGTGTCAAATTCTAATTGGTTCAACATTACATACTACTTATTAGAATCTTCCCATCTTCTGAGAGAGCAGAACAACCTTCTCTCTGTCATAACTACACTGTCTTAAGCAGACAGGCACCAGGTGGTACCAAACTCTGAAGGTCGTAAACCAATTAGTTTAGGCTACAAGCCTCTTGTTTTCTTTTAGAGACACTTTGATCTTACATTTCCCTAGCTTGTTCTCAAGCCCACAGCTTGTATCCAACACCAACCCATGGATTTGTAATGTGGCCATGGAGATCTGCCCATAAGGAAGACTGATGGCACAAAACAATACAACTTATACCTCTCTTGAGGTAAAATGTTATAATGGATCAGCAGGGTACAGACTTAATGTCTCATTTTTCCCCTTAAAATGTTTTAGGCCTACCCTGTATCTAATCTTAAAACAGATGAATAAGATGATTCACATGCTTCAGGTGTGTGTTTCTTTTCAGGCACTGTAAAATTCATTTAGGGTAAATAGCACAAACATAGTCAGGTGTGGTTAGTGTGCCACTGGCATCTGTTCAAACTCTTTTAGCTGAGGTGGTGTTCATACGCTTGAAAAGTAGAAGGTAGCTAATTCCAATTAAGGTTATAGTGACCCTGGGTATAAAAATAGAGTGATTTTGTGTCAAGGCTGGATGGATTTTGCAGTGAGTACTAGTAGGCCTCAAACTTAAGAACTTAAAGTTTGCATTTAAACAAAGATACATATTGAATACTCTAAGCATTTCCGATGTTCTCTTCAGCCACAATGGGCTGAACAGATTTAATTTACTTCAGTTAAAGCATTCTATATTTGAGGAACAGTTATTGATGCTTCTGCAGTTTATATCTTATTTTCCACAGGTTCTGCAGAGGAAACAATTAAATTACCTTATGACATCCTGAATCTTAATTTTAAGTTGTCTGCTTAGGATCAACTTTAACAGACCTACTTTAAATCATAATTATTCTTTCACTATTCACATGAGTTGTATGGGAAACACATAACTTCAAGATGCCTGACATGATTTATTGACTTTTTTTTTCCCAATGGCAATTACTGATGTGCATTAAAATACATCAGCAGTTCTTGAATGTGACTACAGTCATCACTGTACTTCTGTTCTAGATGTGTATTGCATAAGTCAGCAAATGCTCTTACCGTGTGAAGATGTTTAGCATCTAGAGATCTTTTCATGTGGAAATAATTGCATTACAATGTGAAAAAGGCCTTAGTAACAGTCTTATTCCAAAATGAGAAATGTGCTTTATACATTCCTGTGTGGACTGCCGTAGGTGATCCTGCTTTTGGCAAGGGGATTGG
This sequence comes from Tricholaema leucomelas, assembly GCA_013400475.1. Taxonomy (NCBI): domain Eukaryota; kingdom Metazoa; phylum Chordata; class Aves; order Piciformes; family Lybiidae; genus Tricholaema lacrymosa; species Tricholaema leucomelas. Next base: position 420,187 of record WAAF01013476.1, read on the forward strand.
ACTCAGTGATCTCTGGAGGTCCCTTCCAACCTCTAACATTCTGTAATCCTGGGATCAAATTTTCTGTTTTATTTTTTATCTGAACTCTAGACTAGCCTCATGTTTATTTGCATCTGACAGAATATTTGCATAAATTTGCAAAGGTCTCGGTTTTACTGATGGCACCTGTAAATCTCACCAGTTAAATGTGAGATTAAGGTCAGATGCTGCTTCCTTATCTACTGATCTGTGCACAAACGATCAGCCATCAATGCTGATATTTATTGTTGTACAAATGGTTGTAAACAGGTTAGAAAATAGGAAATGGCAAATTTATAATGCATTTTAGTCACCTAGATTATAACAAGAACAGAAAATATTACAACCTTAATTCGTTCTGGTGAAAATTGCCAAGCTGTAATGAGAGCAGAAGTTAGCACAAAAAACCTACCAATACTCCGAGCTCCCTAAAATGAAGCCTCCCTGTTGCCCTCGCATGACATTTTCCAGGTTCTCTTGGTCTGCTCCGTTGCACAGTGCTTTTTTGTTGACTTAGATCTCTCTTACTGTCTCATTAGAAATGCACACACTTTATAAAGATGTGGCTGTGCAGTTTTTCCACAGGAAGATATTTTAGAAATATTTGCTGCCTTTCTTTGTTGTAAAGGCAATGTAAGGCCACGACAGTTTTCAGGTGTGCTAGTTTGAGCCTAGCTGGGATATTTTGGTGAGAAGAATTAGATTAAGGCTGTGAAAAGGAAACGGTGGTGATGTCTACTTCACTCATAGGCTTGCTGAGATGTATTAAAAGAAAGTACATAAATATAGATAACACAGTTTGCTCTCTGGCTTTGGGCTGCACTTCTCTCTGTAACCTGCTGTCTGTCTAACTAATCCTTCTGCTTTCTAATCCCCTTGGCCAATCCTCCAAACTCACTTTGAACATAAGGCAAAGTCTGGGGTAAGGTAGAGGGGTGGGAAGAAGGTGAAAGGGTGGTTGGGAGACCCTCCTGGGGACTCTGGTTTCTGGGAGGGCTGTTGTGTTTCTGTATTACTTTTTAATTTGCATATTTCTGTATATAGCTGTATAGATTGTAAGTATCTGTGTGTATATTGTGCTAAGCTTTAAACATGAAGCTTCATTCTTTAATTTCCAGATCAGCTGAGTTTAGTCTGAGTGATTTTCTTGAGGGGGGGGCGGGGGGCGAGTAACACCCAAACCATCACATCAGGTAAATGTAGAGTGTTTAAACCAAGTAGAATGAAGCTGCATCTGCTTGGGAAAGGTTGTACATGGTTTGGGGCAGCAAATGTAAGTTACATTTATATTGTTGAGTGGCATTTAAGAAAAGCAGCCTGAGTCTGAAACACTGAATGATATTCTATATAATTTTAATATTTTCTGAAGCCTCCTTCAAGTATTTTATTTACTTACAGTCTTTTTATTCTGATTGTGTGGGGCATATATTCTTATTTCAAATCATCCTGGAAACTCAGTGGGTTGTTTTCCTAATTAGTTGGAGAAAAGGCTCTACCGAGTGCAGATGTTTTGAATAGTCATTTTGATAGAATGGATTAATTTTCTAACATACTAATTAAAGGTGATTTGTATTAAGAAGAAACTTTAAAAGATTATATATGGACATCAATTTTCAACCCTGTGCTTTGGCAGACAGAAAGCGTTTACAACAGGTTCACAATAGATGTTTTTCAAATCAAGCTAGCAAAAATACAACTTACTAGAGGGTGTTTTGGGTTTAAAGAGCAAGCTCTGAAAACAGATTAGCCAGTCCTACAGAAATGTGTATTTCTCAAAAGTGTGTTGTTACTGCTCTTACTGCTGTTATGTAACACAAATTACTTACTGAAGCATGAAACCATAGCAGACGGAGAAGTACTTTTCCTTCCCCACCCCCACCCCTTTTAAAATCAGCATTTTTCTGAGCAGGATCTTTATTGATGGAATGAGAGTAAAGCATCCTCGTTGTTAAATTGAGGATGCCCCAGATGGTATGGGTTTTGTTGTGCTTTGCTCTCCAGCAGTCAGGTTTCCCAGTGATGTGCGATGATGTTCACAAGCATGTCTTATCAAACCTTGCACTGTGGTGCGATCTGTTTTCCTCAACTTCTGTATTGTCAAGTTTTTCTGGTTTATCATAGAGTCATTCAGGTTGGAAAAGACGCTTGAGATCATTAGCCGACCAATAACCCTACCATACCAAGTTCACCACTAAACCATATCACTTAGTGCTACATCTAAACAACCTTTAAACTCATCCAGGGATCGTGACTAAACCGCATCTCTGGGCAGCCTCTTCCAATGTCTGACCACTCTTTCAGTTTCCTAATGTCCAACCTAAACCTCCTCTTGTGCAGCTTGAGGCTGTTCCCTCTTGTTCTATGACCCATGAGAAGAGACCAGCACCTACTCTCTATTGTCCTTTCAGGTAGTTGTAGAGGCTGGTAAGGTCTCCCCTTAATCTCCCCTTCCTCTAAACAGTTCCAGTTCCCTCAGACAAGTGGACTTCAGTTTCATTCTCTAGGCCTTTCACCAGCTTACTTGCTCTTCTTTTCACCTGCCCTACTACCTCAATATCCCTCTTGTATTAAGGTGCCTAAAACTGAACACAGTACTCAAGGTGCAGCCTCACCAATGCTGAGTAAAGGGGCACAATCACCTCCCTACTCCTGCTGGTCACACTATTGCTGATTCGAGCCAGGATGCTGTTGGCTGGTGGCTTTGCCACCAGGGCACTTCTGGCTCTTGTTTAGCTGCTTGTTGATTAGAACCGCCAAGTCTCTTTCTGCTGGACAACTTTCCAACCACATTTCCCGAAGCCTTTAGAGCTGCGTGGGGGTTTTGTGGCACAGGTGAGGAACCTAGCACTTAGCCTCATTGAGGAACATACCACTGACCTTGGCCAATTGATCCAACCTGTTTATGTCTCTCTGTAGTGCCTCCCTACCCTCAAGCAGATTCACATTTTTGTTAATCTCTTAGACTATTTCTTGGTTTTATTTATGCATGCTCTTTTTAAATCAGTTTGTGAAGTTTGTTATGGTGAATTCTGTTATGTAAAATAAGACTTATTTTTTCTCTGTCTTCATCTATTCAGCACAATTTGTTCTGCAGTTAAATAGATACAATTTTGTCCTAAAACACTCAATGTTGTTGCAGATACATCTTTATTTTTGCACTAGCATGGTCAACATCAACAATGCCATCCATTAATGATTTGTATTGAATGCAGGTTATTGGAGGAGTTAATTTTACCTGCTTTGATGTAGAAAAAAATCACTTCTGCACACTGGAAGCTGCTTCCAGTTCTGCCCTTGAAGACAGATGTGAACTTTCCACTTCATTGCCTGGAGATGTTTTTTTGAAGAGAGCTCCATAAATGGTTCATTTTACAAGCACACTATGTGTTATTCTGCTGTCAAAGGGTTGGGAATTGATTACATAAACTATAATACAGAGATGATAATTTCTGCTATGGTTTAGAATGATATTTGAGTTCTCTGCACCACACATCTGAAGATATGATCTCTGTAATACACTTTTCATGCTTTTATGTCTGCATCTCTCTGTAACCCATGTTTACAAAGGCTTTTGCTGTCTGTGGTTATATAAAACTTCTACCAATATATAGAGTCACTGATTTTTTGTGTACTAAGGCAGATATCTATTTTCCAAACATGTTTAATTTTTTTTTTAAATAACTTATATGATATTGTTTTTTGGTTTGTTTTGGTTTTTTTTGTTTTGTTTGTTTGTTTGGTAGTTTGTTTCTTTTTTAATTAAAAACCAATAGGCTATAAATAAGAATTCTTAATTTAAACTATGTGTTTATTATATTAATGTAAACTATGTAGTTGAATAAAAATGAGGGGTTTTTGTTCCCAAAATATCTTTCCTTAAAGAAAGCAACAGATCAAATATATAAAGAAATTGTGTCCTGGTTTTATGCATTACACATTAGAATTGTAGAATCATAGAATTTCTTAGGTTGGTAGGGACTTCAGAGATCATCTACTCCAACCTCCCCACCAAGGAATAGAGATGCCTCTCAACTGGACTTGGCTGCTCAAGACCTCATCCAAACTGGCCTTGAACACCCCCAGAGAGGAGGCATCCAGAATCTCCCTGGGCAACCTCTTCCAGAGTCCCTACACCCTCATATTGAAGACCTTCTTCCTAAAATCTGGCCTAAACCTATTCTCTCTCAACTTAAAACCAAGTTGTTCAGGTGGCACAAAGCCGAAAATTAAACAATTATTAGGAACAGTTATTTGATTTTTCATCAAACAACTGAGAGCTATTGACTTTTGTTATTTCAATTTCCAAATGTTCCTTCTTGACTTAATAAGGAATCTACAATTAAATTAATTAGAAGCATTATGTAAACAGGTTCTTTGAAAGGGAGCTTGAACACCTCTGCTATGAGAACTGGCTGAGGAAACTGGGGTTGCTCAGCCTGGAGAAGAGAAGGCTCTGGGGAGACCTAATAGTGGCCTTCCACTACTGAAGGGGTCTTACAAGAAGACTGCAGAGGGACTGTTTCAAAAGGCCTGCAGGGATAGGACAAGGGGCAATGGTTTGAAGTTAGAGGAGATTTAGTTTGGATATTAGGAGCAAATTCTTTACCATGAGAGTGGTGGAACACTGGAACAGGTTGTCCAGGGAGGTAGTTGAGACCCCATCCCTGGAGATATCAAGGGGAAGCTTGACAAGGTTCTGAGCAACCTAATCTAGTAGAAGATGTCCCTCTGACTGCAGGGGGTTTGAACCTCTGGAGGTTTCGTCCAACCTAAACAATTCCGTGATTCTATGATGAGAAGTTCATCCCCATTCATTTGCATATCTTTCTAAGATAAATACTAAAAGGCTATGAATAGAAACTTCTTCTCAAAACTAAATGGATTTGGGCATTAAAGGATCAAATCTGTTGAGAATAATGGCCCCTTCTGGCCATGAGAAACTATGAATATACCAAGTTTGGCATCCTACAGAGTTCTGTGTACATGCGTGGATGTCTGATGTCTGTATCACACAGGCATGTATGAGTGTAAGATTATTGATTTGCCCTTTTCATGAAAAATTTAATATCTTAGAGCAATTGGCTGAGGATATGAAGAAGGATCCTCTGTCTTCTCATCAAGGAGAAATTCTAAATCATCTTAACTAGCTGAGTACCTAATTAGTATGAAATCTGAACTAACAGCGTTGCTTTAAGAGGATTCTTTATTCCTCTGGACATAGCAGTGTGGTGAAACAGCAGCTAAAGATTGTTGGGAGATCATTTTAAGGACCCTTTTTTTTTCCTCTCTGTGTGGATGTATTTTATAATCATTAGAATGATACACAATGTATTTCAAGACATATGAAAAACTGAATTTTACAAGGTCAAAACAAATATTCTTCCAAATTAAATAATGTAACATTCCAGGTGATTTGAAACAGTGGGTATTTTTTGTTTAGTAGTAATTGTAGGGGGGGTGATAAAAACTATTTAATCGTGTTGAAGCAAAAATGTCATCATAAAATGCAAATATTTAATAAGGACCATTTTATGAATGTCCTTTTGACCCTCTGGGTGATCTAGTTTGAGGTTTTACCCTGACCGAGAAACTTCAGCCTGAGATAACAGCATAATGCATGTTTTTATTACAAAGCAAGTCCTTTGGGGAACTGAGTACTCTCAATGTGGTTCAACTCAATATTTTTGTGTCTTACTTTTGTTTACTTCCAGGGAACTAGTCCTGATCAATAACACTGGCTTTAATCCTGGATTCACTCTGTTTGGAAAAGAACCCTGAGATCATCAGTTCCAAACATTAACCCTACTCTACCAAGTTCACCACTAAACCATATTACTCAGCCTCACATCTAAACGATCTTTAAACACATCCAGGGAGGGTGACTCAACCACCTCCCTGGGCAGCCTCTTCCAATGCCTGACCACTCTTGCTGTGAAAAAAAATGTTTCCTAATGTCCAGTTTAAGCCTCCCCTGATGCAGCATGAGGCTGTTCCCTCTTGCTCTACCAGTAATGATCTGTGAGAAGAAACATTGTCTTTTCAGGTAGTAACAGAGGGCAATAAGGTCTCCACTTAGCCTCTCTTCTTCAAGCTTAAGAGTCTCAGTTCCCTCAGCTGCGCTTCATCAGACTCATTCTCTAGGTCCTTCACCAGCTTACTTGCTCTTCTTTGCACCTGCCCCAGCACCTCAATGACTTGCTTGGTTTGTTTTGTGATTTTTTTTTTTTTCTGTTGTTTTTGTTTGTTCAGTTGTTTGGTTGGTTTTATTTGGGGGGATTTTCTCCCTATCAGTTAAACTCTGACTTTTCCTCTTAAATTTAATATTTATATTGAGAGTTAGCAGTACATTTGTTCTGGGGATGGATGGTTACATGGATTTTGATTATTTGATATTTGTGTAATTTTACTCATGGCATCTCTTGAAAGTAAACTCAAGCTTATTATGTATAATTGCTGAATTTTGTTGGACTGATTAGCACATTAAATCCTAAGAAAATATCTACTTGAAATCATACTGTGGCATCACAGTATGTTATGCTTTTAAACAGATTGCAAGCATGATGCTGTGAGGAATACTGAAAAGAAATTTTAATGAATATTTTCTGAAGTTTTCCAAGAAAAAAGATTGCATTTTTAATGTGTACATAGTTGCCAAGTTATGGAAGCACATAACATGCCTCTGTTTCCTGAGTTGCACTGTTTGACAGGATTATCTCGCTGACTACATGACTGCCTTTGTAAGACAGTCTTTCCTATATTTCCTGTTCTGTGCCTGTATCAGGGCAAAATTGTAGGCAGGAAAGCACAAGGTGAGATCAATGAGCAAGACATGCAAAAAAGATTAGTATTAATTAAAATGTGTCTGGAACAGACTTCTTGAGACATAATCAGCATAAATCTTGAAAGAATCAGGAGCTAAGGTGCTGAAATCTTTGTTTTCCCCATTTCCACATGTATCTCATCTATGCCACTGCCTTTCCCCGGACATTGGACTGTGTTGCCTCAAAGCTTGAGAATTTGCTTCTTATCAGTGAAAAAGACCACACTTAATGGTGAGGTGGTCTGACCCCTATGTTGCAAAACTAGACACTGTTTTTGTAGGAGATGGCAGATGTGACTACTTCTGTGCTTCTGTGCTCTGCCATCTCTTCACACTGTCCTTGTCCTTATCTTAAAGCGGGGAGGTCATTTTGGGTCTTTAGGAGAGATGTCCATTGGGAGCAGCAGAAGAAGTTGTGAGAGGTGTATGTGCTTCCCAGCATGTATCATATCACACTAAATCATGGTCATTTTGCACAGTATCCTTTGTTTACTTTCTTATCTCTTTACTGCCATGAAAGCTGACAGTGTATGAGGAAATGCTTCTATGTAACCTACTTCTTGTACCTAGAGTTAAAGATTAATATAATTTTCCAAAGACAGATAACTGATCTTCATTCACTTTATTCTGGACCTTTGTTCTCTTCCTTGACAATAGTCTGTTTCCTTGACTATTCTTTATAGATAATTTAGTCAGTCCACCAGTGGTGTTCTCGACTGGAAATAATGTCCCATTGCCTGGTGAATGAATTAGAGTAAACAGGGTCAAAATTTTACTTCCTCAGTTAAGTATTAAAATTTAAGTGAGATGAGACTGGATGGAGCTAGGCCTAAAAACAACAAACAAACAACCCCTCCTCAAAAAAAAAATCAAACCTCGAACAACCTTCTATTCTTTGAGGTCTTGATAGTTCAGGCATTAGCTATTCAAAGTCTTGCTTCTCCCATTGATGCTGGAGTGGTGTAGAAGAAAGTTTAATCTTGCTTGGATTTTGCCTCTCTAAAGAATTGTACCTGGGCCAAGATGCAGTCACAACCAGCTGCCACTAATGGTTCTGGATGTGTCAAAAGTGTGTCTCAGAGGTAATAGGCATTCCCATAGTCACATGGAAAGTTCCATCTAAACATTAGAAGGAACTTTATTTTCAGGGTGGTAGAGCACTGGAACAGGCTGCCCAGAGAAGTAGTGAAGTCTCTGTCTGGAGACTTTCAATGCTCACCTGGACTTACAGAATCATAGAATGGTTTAGGTTGGAAGGGACCTCAAGGATCATCCAGCTCCAACCCCCTGCCATAGGCAGGGACACCTCCCACTAGGTGATCTTGCTTTAGCTGGGAAGCTGGATGTGACAATCTTCAGAGGTCCCTTCCACCCCCTACTATTCTGTGATTCTATGCAAGTATTCCACCCTCCATAACATTTCACTTGAAGTGTAGGTCAGCCGCTTCCACTTTTTTGAACTAGCATGCAGCTCCCTTTTAATCAAAAGAACTATTCACACTTTCTTAAATTAAAGATGAGTAAAAGGCAGACACATTTCAGCCTGTGTTAACAGAGATTTTGGATTTTTTCTTTGCAAAACATAATGTCAAAATGAGCTGCACATGTTAGTTTTAGGATTATTTGGTTTGCAAGAGCAAACAAAATGCAAAATTACTTTCTGGAATAATGATGCATATCAGTTGTCTCTGCATTTCTGTTGGGGATGAGCCAAGTAAAAAGGATTTTACAGAGAATGGTGGAGCTCTTTATTAGCATGTTCCATTAAAGTTCTGTTGCAGAGGTTGTATTTGTAGCTTGTCATCAAATATATGTTCTGAGATGTGATAAAGTTCCACTGAGAACTGGGAACTCTGAAGCAGTAAAAATATTTCTCATTTTTTTAATCTGGTTCCATAGTTTAGCCTCAGTCTGTGAACAATGACAACAAAAAAAATTCTCTAGACTCTCCTTAAAAGGTCAGCTTTGAACAGAGGACTGAATAGACAGCAAACTCTTCAGGGGATGGAATTTTGCTGTTTCAGTGCCATCCATAATACTAGACATTATGTCAGTTCAAGAGAAATAATAGCAACAATGAGATGGGAATATTCATACTCTCTGCTGACCAGTTATGTGGGATATAGTGATTCAGCTGCTAGAAGGCACAGAAAACTTGAGACTGTTACAGTGAAAGGTACAAGGGAACATAGTAAGACTACTCAGCATCTTCAGGTAATCAAGAACGATTACAATATCCTAACATTTTTAAAGCACAGTAAACTAATTTGCATGTAGTCAGTTATTGAAAGCTGTCTTTTACTGTAAAATTACTACTTCAGACAGTAACACAGCCCTGGATTTCTTTGGTCTAGATGATCTAACTACAATAATATTGTCAAAGCAAGTCAAGGATAATGTAGATAGAGGCCATATACTGCTATTAATTAATGCACAACAGCATGTTCATTTGTCATGGATGCAAGTCAGTTGAAATTGCTTTAGTCATGTAATTAGGAATCTCCTTTAAAGGACCTATGGAAGAGAATGTCATTGCAACAATTGTCATCTGGCTATGATTGCCAGATATATGCTGAAATATATTTGTGAATGTAATCATTACCTTCTTATCTTGCCTTCTTGATCCTGCTGATTAAATAAACACTTAATCATTAGTGTCTTTTTTTGAGTGTAGAGTGAGATATCAGGAAAACATACAGGGACAGACTTTGTGAATTGAAAAACTTCTCAATATAAGCAGGTAATATTACAACATAACTGTGTAAGGACTGAGAGCTCTCTGCATCTGATTTCCATGCATATTTTGTTATAAAAGTCAATATTTAAAAGTATGTTGAATACTTTTAAAAAACAAGAAAAAAAATGTCTTGTTCATGTGTGTCTGATTGGTGTCTTGGTTTCTAAAAATTGTGTTATGTTTTAAGGTACCTGAAGAGGGCCTACAAAGAAAGCCAAGAAGGGACTTTTTACAAGGGCTTGTAGTGATAGGATAAGAAGGAATGGAATGAAGCTTGAAGGGGAGAGATTTAGATTGGATGTTAGGAAGAAATTCTTTACAATGATGGTAGTGAGACACTGGAACAGGTTGCCCAGCGTGGTCATGCATGCCCTCTCCCTAGAAGTGTTCAAGGCCAGGTTGGATGAGGCTTTGAGTGACCTGATCTAGTGGAAGATGTCCCTGCCCATGGCAGGTGTTGCGGAGGGGGTTCTGCCCTTATCGCCTGTTCGTGCGAAGGGGAGAAATCAATAGGTGCGAGATAATATTTATGAAAATATATTTATTAAACTCAATATTCTTAACTCTCGACACCCCCCAACCACTATATTTAATATTAAAATGGATTCATCACGGTTATGAAGAACCTTATGGGAAAAATATCACAATAAATGGCTTATTAATAACCATATTACAATGACTAGCATACTATTAAACAGAGAGAGTTTTCCCCCTGGCTACTGCCGCATGGGGTCTATATACTATTTGCCCAGCAGGGTGGGCTGAAAGCTTTCTGCTCTGTGGCAGGCACAATAGAAATTACAGAGGTATTTACTCATGATTCTAATTTAATATAAATCACCCTCCGGGCTACGTCACAGCCTCTGGAAAGTGTCCAACTTCTCAGGGTCTGCACCCGTGCACTCTGAGGCTGGAATACTCCCGGCTTCAGGGGCAATAGCCTCTGACCTTCTGCTGCTGGGTCTCTCCAGCTGCTGTGTCCAGGCAATAAGGCAGTGGGCGTGCAGTGGGATGCACGGCTGCACGGGCAGTCTGAGCCCCGCAACGACAGGCTTGAGTGCATGCACCGGCGAGCAAAAGAGGAACGCTGGCACGTGAATGCACGTCTGTTTATTAACTGTGGGCCGAGATCGATGGTCTCATTGGCCACCAATAACCAATCAGGCTTGCCGTCTGCCAACCTTGCCACAGTAGGCAAGGAGCCACAGGCCTGGACTTTCCAAACATGGGGCTCACATGGGCCTAGCACCTGGCAAGCATGAGCTGGGCATGTGGGGGCTTGCACAACCTAAAGCCTGGGCAGGCCAGACTCCACGTGGCACCAAGCCCGTTGTGCCCCTCTGTGCTGGCCATGTGCTCACCCCTGATTAAGAAGCAGGAAAAAACATGTCCAGGCAAGGCAAGGCATATGCAAGTCTATTTTTGGGCCTATGGACCCTCCACAACAACAAGGCAGTTGGAACTAGTTGAACTTTAAGGTCCCTTCTATGAATCATGTATACCTGTGACTACCAGTGTAGCTGTGGAAGATGCATAGTGTCCTGCCAGAGGAGGAAATTGTCGTGAGTACAGTAGATCTGATTTCCCCTATGGATATTCTAACCTTTTATGGAGTTCATCACTGCAAAAGAGGGGTACACTGACTTGGAGTGATAGAGATTAGTTTTTTCTTTAACTAGAAGACAACAATTATCTACAGAAGCACTCCAGAAAAAAAAAAGAAGTATTACACTTTAAGAGAAAACCCAATACTCAGACCTAAATTTGATATCTCACTCTTCAGGTGTTCACATTTGAAGTACAAAAATAAGTAGGTGGCAATATGGATTCTAAACCAAAACAATAGTATAAACTGAAGTAAGTTGGCATGAAAAGGTGAAAACACGAAGTATGGATGTAAGACAGATATTATCCATTTGAACTAAAGTATCTGAAGGAGGCCTACAAAACAGCTGGGGAGGGACTTTTTAGGATATCACATAATGACAGGACTAGGGGGAATGGAGTGAAGTTTGAGATGGGTAGGTTCGGACTGGACATGAGGGGGAAGTTCTTCATGATGAGAATGGTGAGACCCTGGATTGCCCAGGGAGGTGGCTGAGGCCCCATCCCTGGAGGTGTTTAAGGCCAGGTTAGATGAGGCTCTGGCCAGGCTGATCCCCCCCCCCCATGGCAGGGGGATTGGAAGTAGATGATCCTTGTGGTCCCTTCCAACCCTGACTGATTCTATGATTCTAAAGAATTAAGAGTAGGATTTATGTTTTAATAACTCCTTGGTAGAGAGGAAAGATCTAGACATCATCTTTTATAGGAGAGGCTTTTTTAACTCTCCCTTGATAAATCATTGAGTGTTAACAGGCTTTCTTAATTTTAATGTAATATAATCTCTAATTAAAACATTCAACACATACCTTACAGGGTTGTTGAGTGAATTAGAAGTTAGTATTATTGCAAATTTAGATTGTGATAGTACCTGGAGACTTCTGAATGTTATGATATATGAGTATGATATATAAGTGTCTAAAGCAGCTACACTCTGAGTCTGAGTTGCCTGGGAGAGGAGACCAACCCCCACCTGGCTACAGCCTCCCTTCAGGTAGTTGTAGACAGCAATGAGGTCTGCCCTGAGCCTCCTCTTCTCCGGGCTAAACAACCCCAGCTCCCTCAGCCTCTCCTCATAGGGTTTGTGTTCCAGGCCCCTCACCAGCCTTGTTGCCCTTCTCTGGACATGTTCCAGCACCTCAACATCTCTCTTGAATTGAGGAGCCCAGAACTGGACACAGTACTCAAGGTGTGGCCTGGCCAGCATTGAATACAGGGGAAGAATAACCTCCCTCGTCCTACTGGTCACACTGTTCCTGATCCAGGCCGGGATGCCATTGGCTCTCTTGGCCACCTGGTGTAGCCTTAACCATCTTTAATTTCAGTTAAAAAATAAAAATTGGGAGGGGGGGAAAAGCGCAAAGTTTCTACCATGAAATAATCAAGAGTTTGCTCCATTTCACATATAGATATTTTAAAAGAACATTACTTCATATATTAAATGCATCTTCTTCTCGTGGTGGCATCTACTTATTCCCTTGTAATATATCCTTACCCAATTTTGAGAGTCACTCTAGTTATTTCTTTTCTACACTTCTACATTTAGCTTCTATTACTTCTCCAAGATCTGATGGTCATTTAGTATCTCCTCAGGTTCAGCCTTCTCACTGCTCATACGCTTGCTCCTGCTCAGATTCACCAAGTCACTTCTCTTCTGTCATTTAAACCTCCAGATTCATTTCTTTGAACCACTCATAATAACTTTAGCAGCTTTCGTAATGGTATTATTTTAACACTAGAATAGTTACTCAGACACTGTATTCTCTCAGCTGTGCTCACTGTTCCTGTTTGGTATCTTTTCCCTGGTGTAAAGTACTTCAAGTCAAGGACTGTGCTTTATGCTGTGCATATAGTAGAACAAGTCTCTTAAAAAGGAAAATAATACCAATTAATGTGAACAAAGGAAGGTGATGAAGAGCGAATTTGCAATCTGCACTAAATCTTTTCAAGAAAGAAAGTCTCAGTCTTGTCTCCTTGCCGTACTGATGCATGTGAGGCTAGTAAAATGATCTGAAATGTTCCAGATATGCAGAGATTTAATGAACCTTGTCATTGTCCTCTTGGACTTCTGTTATACCTGCATCTGTTTTTCACCTTATTTTTTTAGTGCTGCTATGCAAACATGGCAAAGGCATTTCCCAGGTTATCATTTCAGATTGCAATCTGAGTTTTTATAATCATGTGGATATTTGATCACAAAAGAGCCTACAAAAATCTTATTATATCACTAGCCCTCTAGCTCCTTGTTTTCTGTCAGAATGGTTCTCTGTAAAATCACATTCTGTACCATGAAGTCATATGCCTCAGTTTTAGAGTTGTCTTTTCCTCAGTTAACCTCACGTCCTGAAAGCATGCTTTCTCCTAAGGCTATCTTTTCGGTTAGCCTGTCAACCCACATTTACTAGAGCTTGGGAAAAGGACATCATATTCTTTCAGCAATCTTCACTAGACAAATCTTCTTAGTTCTTTGCAGAATTCTTCATACTCTTTGATTGATGAATTAGCAGTAGGTATTATTGACATCACAAGTTATGGTAGTGTGCTTTGAAATTTTGAGTCCATGGCGCTCTCCTTGGATTTTTAGCAATCTTTACGATCCTATATTGCTGGATGGAACAAAGTAACTGTGTCAAAATGTTCAGTTTCATAATAAGCAAATGACACCATGAAAAGGGCATTCATTGGAAATGTCTATTTTTCATCTGTCATGCAAGAATGCAAGTACTGATGTTCCTGTGCTCTTTTATTTGCATACCACAATGTCAGATAATTGCAAGTTGAAAATAACGGGTAACTATTTCATCTCTCTGCCAGTCAAAGGCTTTTCATTGCAGTATGTTGATAAATTCATTAACTACTCTTGGCAGATGCTAACTGGTAAATTGGAGTTTTTCTTTAACTGAAAGTAACTCAAAGTACTCTTTTCTATATATATATACACACACATATATATTAATAAAGGAAAAAACAATCTTATTTCCATATAACACCTCTAAGTTACTCCAGAAGGCAAATGGTTTAGTTTCATTTACATACCTTTGTCATGGTTAGATCATACCTTTATCCCTTCCTAATTCTTCCTCCTCACTGCTCTCAGTAAAAACAAAATCATAAGCTCAACACAGGAATAGAAAAAGCATTAAAAAATAAACCTCTGGAAAAATAACATCCCTGTAATTTCACTATCTAAAATAATCACATTGCAAAATAGATTCTTTATCACATCATGTGCTAATTGTAAGTCTGACTATTTCCATGAAAAAATTCTCCCTAATTACCTCAAACGAAACAGGGAGAACACCCAAGAAGGCAGGCATTGCCATATTTTTGTTGTTACTCAAATGTGCCATCTTCATTTTTACTAAGTGTAGGTTTGCATATCTTTCTTAAAAAAAACATTTACACAAACCCTATGAGGAGAGGCTGAGGGAGCTGGGGTTGTTTAGCCTGGAGAAGAGGAGGCTCAGGGTCAGGGTTATTGCTCATTGCTGTCTACAACTACTTGAAGGGAGGCTGTAGCCAGATGGGGGTTGGTCTCCTCTCCCAGGCAACGAGCAATAGAACAAGGGGACACAGTCTCAAGGTATGCCAGGGGAAATATAGGCTGGATGTTAGGAGCAAGTTCTTCCCAAAGAGAGTGATTTGCCATTGGAATGGCCTGCCCAAGGAGATGGTGGAGTCACTGTCCCTGGAGGTGTTCAAGAAAAGCCTGGATGAGGCACTCAGTGCCATTGTCTAGTTGACTGGATAGGGCTGGGTGCTAGGTTGAACTGGATGATCTTGGTGGTCTCTTCCAACCTGCCTGATTCTGTGATTCTATGATCACCCTATAATCACCTTCACTGTAAAGAAGCTTCTTCTCATGTTGAGGTGAAACCTTCTATGTTCAAGTTTGTACCCATTGCTCCTCGTCTTATTACTGCACACCATCGAAAAGAGACTGGCCCCGTCCACTGGACACCCACCCCTCAGATATTTATAGACATTATCAGATGCCATATCAGTCTTATCAAGACTAAATAGCCCCAGCTCTCTCAGTCTATCAGTCTCTCTCCATAGCTGAGATGCTGAAGTTCCTCAGTCAACTTCGTGGCTCTCTGAGGGACTCTGTCTGGCAGGTCCCTGTCTCTCTGGAACTGGGGAGCCCAAGACTGGACACAATATTCCAGATGTGGTCTCACTAGGGCAGAGTACAGGGTGGGGAGAAGAATCTTCCTAGAGCTACTGGACACACTTTTCTTAATGCAGCTCGGGATGCCACTTGCCCTCATGCATCCTCAGGATACCAAGAGATGCATCACTTCTAGTTATCTACCTTGAAGAGCCATTTGTGGTACTGTCATGATCGACTCTTATCACCCTGTGAGAAATAACCCTCTCAAGGACAATATGCTGTCGTCACCAAACGTTAAGTACTCTCGGTGCATTTGTTGAAATTAGGCCCCTCATTACAATGGAAAGGGCAAGTTACATAGAGTCAGAAGTGGAACAGTGTGCCCTGTGTCATTTGGGCATTCTTTGTTGGCAGTCTCTGTTCTGTTTCAGCTTTTGGTGTTGCCTCATATTATCACTTCATTGCTTGTTAAAATAAAATGCATGAATGTTTGTCAGGTTGCTCACATTTTCAGGATACCCCTTCTTCTGGCTAAATATCACATTTTCTGGGCCACTGATCATACACATCATTGGATATTCTAAAATACTTCATGGTGCTCGGTCACCCATACTATCCTACTATTATCAGCAGTGTATAATTACAAATAGAAAAAGAATTGCTCTGCTTTTCATGTGCTTCATATTCAGTAGGTCACTAAGTTCTCTACATCAGAGAAATGCAATAAGTGAATTTCTGAGGCCTTTCATCATCAATGTAAAAGGAGTTAAAAGCAAGCGTACAAAGATGTTAGTGTACAGCATGGACATTTTATCCTCCAGTGAAGCTTACTTTGCACTACTAGGGCTTCATTATCAATATCAGTATTCTAATGTTTCTGAGCTTTTTTCCTTTCCTTTCAGTATTTTCCTGTGTTTAAAGTTTCCTTTTGCTATTATTAAAGAAATTGTACCTCAAGTCTCACTGGAAGCCATCTGATTACTCCTCTCATGTAGTAGCTAGGCAACTGGCAACAAGATGTTTTGCACAGATACAAGCACTTGTCCTTTTCCTGACTTTCTGGAGAGAAGAGTAAAAGGAGACAGTGTGCAGTAAGGCCTTAGGAAAGAGAGGAGACAAGTGATCTTCCTTTTGAGTTAGAGACATTAAATTTATACACCCATTCAAGAGAGGGAAGTAACTTCTGAAACATAATTTGTCAGTTGATCTCCCCGTACTCAGATTTAAAAAATTAGGGGGAGCTATTGCTAGGTTATAGAGACTTTAGCAAACAACTCACGTTAGAAATCTGTAAGCACTTTGTACATAAAGGTCATCCATACTTTGGAACAATTTAATTGCTGTTAGTTTTCACAGTATATTTTTATATTTGTTCAGCTTGGCTTTTTGGAACCTGACATGCTTCATTTTTTGTTAGAAAGGTGTTATGGATCTTCCTGCAAGAGAGCAACCAAAGAAAACAACTTCTTAGTATGCACAGCTTTCAGATTAGAAGTATGCAACAGTATCAGTTGAAAACACTGTATGATTTTACTGTTATCAAATAAGTAACTTCATATGCTTGTTGTATTGCAGGTACAGGAATGGCTGTGCCTAAACTGCCAGACTCAAAGGGCAATGTCAGGACAACTTGGGGATATGGGCAAGATGCCACTTCCAAAAACAGGTCCTTCACAAACAGTATCCACACCACCTGCTACTCCTCCAAAACAGCCTATGCCTGCTGTCTCACATTCCTCTCAGAAGACTTCCACACCACCTACTCCAGCAGCAGCAAAACCGAAAGAAGAACCAGGCGTTCAGAAGGAAATTCCAAAGGGAAGACTGGAAAAAACATTGTCAGCTGATAAAATTCAGCAAGGAGTTCAAAAAGAAGATGCAAAACTTAAGCAGGGAAAACTTGTCAAAACACCTTCAGCGGATAAAATCCAACGTGTTTCTCAGAAGGAAGACCCAAGACTCCAGCAAATAAAACTGACAAAGGCAGCCTCATCTGATAAAATTTTGCATGGACTTCAGAAGGAAGATGCAAAATTTCAAGACACAAAACTGTCAAAAACGTCCTCAGCTGATAAAATCTTGCATGGAGTTCAGACGGAAGATATAAAACTTCAAGAGGCAAAATTGGCAAAGGTACCTTCAGCAGACAAAATTTTACATGGAATTCAGAAAGAAGATCCAAAACTCCAACAGGTGAAAATGACTAAGGCACTATCTGCTGACAAAATCCAACCTGCAGATCAGAAGGAAGGTGCGCAACTTCAGGAGGTCAAATTATCAAAGGCCGTTTCAGCTGATAAAATCCAACATGGAACTCAGAAAGAAGATTCAGAATTTCAACATGAAAAAATCATAAAAACATCAGTGGAACAAGAAGCTCAAAAAGAATCAAAACTTCAGCAAGGGAAACTGTCCAAGACTCTTTCAGCAGATAAAATTCCTGCAGTGAGTTCAGACCAAAAGAAACCTCTAAGTACATTGGAAGAAGATAAAAAACTTGTGCTCCCAGAAAAGATCACATCACGTCTAGAAGATAAAAAAGCACAAGTTACAGCTGAGCCTAAAGACCATATTGCTGAACAGCAAGCAAAAGGTGAAGCACCTTGTAGGGGACTGCAGGCTAAGCAGCAAGAGGATATTAAGAAAGAGAGTTTGACAACTGGAATTTCACAAATAGCTTTGAAAGATGAAAAAGCTCAGGAAAAAGAAATTCCTGTTCAAACAGCACCTTTGCCAGGAACTGGCCACGTGGAAACAGCGAGAGAAAAAATTGTAAGTGGCTTTCTTCTTCCCACTCCCCTTCTCCCTTGCTACAATTTAGAATCTGGTCCTAACAGACCTCCTTTTTTTCTTCCTGACCTTTACTTTTATCCTCTATATGGCATGATTTTAAATGATAAAATCAATGACTTCTGTTCAGTGAAAATTTCACTTATTAGTCCAATGCTCTACAGACAAACTCTCAGTATTTACAATCATAGAATGCATTGGGTTGGAAGGGACCCTCAAAGGTCATCTTGTCCAATCCATTTCATGATTTTCAGTTTCAAACAGTAAAACTTTTGAAACTAAAGCAAAGTTCCTGTTTAATCTATTTTTTTCCAGTATTTTTTTATTTATTTACCTGCTTCTGTAGACTTCCCAGATGTTGGAGTTTGATTTTTAAAGGGCTGTCACCTCATCTTTTCAGAAGTTTGAAACCTCCTGTGATAGATCCTGGAGGAATGAGATGAGATGAGATGGGGAGAGGAGGAATAAAAGTATTGGGGCTTGTCTGGAAGCAAAGGATGAAAGAGAAATGGGTATGGAGAGAATAAATCAAATTGGGATAACAGTTTCTTAAGCATTAATTGCATTCTATTCTATTTTTTAATTGGAGTGCTTTTTTTATTCTTAATCCCAAGAGGGAATAGTCTGATGGTAAGGTGTACATTGGAGGAATGCTCTTGTGGTGCCTGAGCATGGTACTTTAAAGTAAATGATCTTTACATCTTTTTACTATTGCATTTGCTAATCTCCAAATGGATAGCTATTTTTAGCTAGGGTTCTTGTTGAGCTCTCAAGTCAGATGGATTGAGTTTATGATAGTATCTTAAATAAATGCACTTGCTGGATGTACAGACATCAACAAGTCTCTTTCTAGAATGACGTAATGATTAAGGTTGGAAAAGATCTCTAAGATCATTGAGTCCAACCATAACCCAGCTACCATGACCACAAAGCTGTATCCGTGAAACACCACATCTACGTGCTTCTTGAACACCTCCAGCTCCCTCAGCCTATCCTCACAGGAAAGATGTTCCAGCCCCCTAATAATTTTCATGGCCCTCTTCTGGACCTGCTCCATCAGATCCATGTCCTTCCTGTGTTGAGGGCTCAAGAGCACTCCAGGTGAGGTTTTTACACCTTAGTCATCTTGGAACTCACAAATGAACATGTAAGTAGTTCAGCGTGTCTACATAAAAGCATTACCCTGATGTAAATTGGGCATATATTTACAACACATCAGCTATGCTATGTAAGTACGTTTATTACTCTTCTTCTGTTTACGAGGAGCTGTGCTTAGGTTGAGTAATCATGTAGAAATTAACATATTGTAAATTTACACAAATATTTTAACACATGCCATTAATGAAAGAACAAAGATCAAGGGGTCAGAAGAAGGAGGAAGAAGCAGTTTTTGTGGACACTAGTAAAATGTTTAATTTTGATAATACAAAATTCAGATACAAATTGTACAGTTCAGTGAACTATAGTATTTTTGCACTCTATTTTTTTTTTAGACAGTGTAGACATCATAGAATGGCTTAGGTTGGAAGGAACCTTAAAGATGATGTACTCCAACCTCCTTGCCATGGGCAGGGATGCCTCTCAACTAGACTTGGCTGCTCAAGGCCTCATCCAACCTGACTTTGAACACCACCAGGGAGAAGGTATCCACAACTTCCCTGGACAACCTATTCCAGAGTCTCACCACTCTCATACTGAGGAACTTCTTCCTAAGATCCAGTCTAAACCTACTCTTCCTTAGCTTTTCCCTATTGTCCTCTTGCTAGCTACCCTTATGAAAAGTCTCTTTCCAGACCTCTGCAGAATGCCTTCAGGTACTGGAAGGCAGCTATAAGGTCTCCCTGGAAGCTTCTCTTCTTTTTTCGCTCTATCGAGAGAATGCAAAATACAGTTTCTGTTCTGAATGTAATCTTGCTAGCTAGAAATAATTTTTAAAATTGCCTCTTTTTTTTTAAATGACAGTTTTCTTTTGAGTTCTGACTGAATTTAATAACCAATGGGACTTCATAAAGCACTAAGTTTTATATTTTCAAATAAGACTATTAAAAGCAAGGAAGTTTAAGAATAGAAAATGCTTCCAAAGCAGAAACTTCTTGTGCAAAGTAGCTGTACCAAGTATTGAAATTGACACTAGAATAGTACAAATAAATCCTACATTAGCTTGTTTTTACTGTTAGTTAAAAAGGTTGCATTTGCTGGTTTTAAATAATCTTATCCAGCTTGCAGCTTTTCTAAGTTCTCCTTCTTCCTCATTGTGGTGGTTTGGGTGTCCCCCGCCCCCCCACCCTTTGAAATCACCCAGACTAGACTCAGACGGCTCTGGAAATTTGAATGAAGCTTATATTTACAGCTNCTTTATCTTTTGTTTCGCTTTTCTTCTATACACATCTCAGCAAGACTGTGAGCAAAGTAGACATCACCATTGTTTTCATTTCACAGCCTATGATATAGTTCTTCCCACCAAAACATTCTAGCTAGGCTCAAACTAGCACACTCATGTCTCAAGAATATCCTCTCAACAATGTCTGAACTAAAATTAAATTTGTCCAATATTAAAAACTCAGAGCAGCCAAATGTTCAGGAAAGAAAAAATGCTCAGAAAGGCCAATTAATTCAGCATGTACCAAAGTAGTTCCTACTTTATGAGAAAATAATGTAGTTTGTTCTCATTGATTAGTGGCTTGTTGAATATATATGTGAACCTTAGCAGCATTTTTCTGCAAGATTTTGTTACTCATCTAAAAATTTGATCTTTATGTTAGATTTAAACATTTGATGATGATAGTAGCATTGTGTATGTGTCGACCAACCCTGCAGAAACTGAATTACAAGTCATTTAAAAGTAGATGTACCTAATGACAATATCCAACTCCTTAGGCTGCAAGAGTTAGAGAGAAAAACCCATGGAGCTCAAATATTACTTATTGTAAGTTACATGAATATGATCTCAGATCGTGATAACTTTTGCATGGTGTACCACAGGGCAGACAACTATGCATAGAGAAAACAATAGAAAATGTATTTATATTCTGGTAGCCTTAAAAAAAAAAGGTGGAATTTCTCATCACATCTATTTCTAGCAATGAAAGAAGGACTTCCTTATTTTAGATCTTTTTCTTCTCTTTACAAATAGCAGTCATTCCAATATTCCTGTCATTCCTGTTACTCTCATCAGTGATGTTATATCATTCCTGTTATTCTCATCAGTGATGTTATGCCATCCACTGAGGTTCAACAACAGGGCAGGCAATTTATTGCCATCTTCTCTGAATGGTCATTGAGTAGGTACTGCACATTGGATTCACAGATAGAGTCACCATTGTACATTAGGAGAATGGCTAAAGCTGTTCTACAATCAGCTCTCCACCTACGTCTGAGCTTAACTCCTTTCTCTGCTTCACAGAGAACCAGCATCTGACAGAACCACTTTCGCTGGATAGATGCAGTCCATCAACTCCTAGGAGACTTTCTTAGCTTGCTCAATGTCTGGATTTTCTAGTAGTTCATGTAAATTGATCACATTGTGTTTGGCTGGGTATATCTTTTTAAGTATGATCATATTGGAAATAAAGTAGTAACTTGTAACTTGTAAATCTCATAACTATGCTTCACTGCCGGCTTTTTCTAACGAGTATGTATTAAGAATCACAGAATATCAGAATGACAGGGAACTGGAAGGGATCTTGAAAGATCATCTAGTCCAACCCTCTTGACAGAGCAGGATCACCTGCACCAGATCACACAGGAATGTGTCCAGGCAGGTCACCGAATCACAGGATGTCAGAGGTTGGAAGGGACCCAAAGAGATCATCAAATTCAACCTCTCTGCCAGAGCAGAACCATACCTTAGGTCACAAAGGAATGTATTCAGACGGGCCTTGAAAGTTTCCAGAGAAGGAGACTCCACAGCATCTCTGGAGAGCCTGTTCAGTGTTCTGTGACCCTTACAGGAAAGTTCCCCCTTATGTTGGGGTGGAACATCTTGTACTGCAACTTACATCCATTGCTCCTTGTCCTATCAGAGGGAGCAAGTGAGAAGAGCCTGCCCCACTCCTGACACCCAGCCCTCAGCTGTTTATAGATATTTATTAAATCCCCTCTCCGTCTTCTCAGGTTTTGAATATCTCCAGAAAGGGAGACTCCACAACCGCCTTGGGAAGCCTATTCCAGTGTTCTGTCACCCTCAAAGGGAAAAAATTCTTCCTCATATTTACATGAAATCTCCTGTGGCTTAATTTCCACCCATTGCCCCTTGCTCTGTCATTGGACATCACTGAGAAGAGCCTGACTCCAGCTCCTGGCACACCCTTTACATATTTATAAGCATTGATGAGGTCACCTCTCAGTCTCCTCCAAGTTAAAGAGCCTCAGCTCCCTCAGTCTCTCCTTATAAGAGAGGTGTTCCATTCCCTTAACCGTCTTCGTGGCTCTGCACTGGACTCTTTCAAGCAATTCCCTGTCCTTCTTGAGCTGGGGGCCTCAGAACAGTACTCCAGATGCAGCCTCACCAGGGCAGAGTAGAAGGGCAGGAGAACCTCTCTCGACCTGCTAACCACAGCTCTTCTAATACACCCTAGAATGGCATTGGCCCTCCTGGCCACAAGAGCTCATTGCTTGCTCATGGTCAACCTCCCAACAACTAGGACCCTCAGATCCTTTTCCCCTTTGCTGCCTTCCAAAAGGTCAATCTCCAACCTATACTGATACCTGGGGTTGTTCTTTCTCAAGTGCAAGACTCTCCACTTGCCCATGTTGAATTTCATTACATTTCTCCCTTCCTGACCCTCCAGCCTAAGTCTTGCTGGAAGGCAGCACAGCCTTCTGGTGTGTCAGTCATTCCACCCAGTTTGGTGTCATCAGCAAAAAGGGCTGGATAATATCCAAAAGCACAATTTTTCAGAATAAAAAAGTGCTGAAGTAGTCCTGGCTTCCCAAAGGTGCTTGGAGTGCTATAGATTTCTCCATACTGAGATATTAATCACAGCTTTATCATGAGAGTTGTCCTCAGAAATATTTGGTTTCATGTTTGCATTTTAATTGCAATCAATTTTGCCCTTACAGCAGATATTTGAGCTTATCGTGCTAGATATATGTCATTTATATTCAAGGTAGTTTCTGATTTTGTAAAGCATATACTAAAGTCACACCTGTGAAATGAGGATAATTAATAAAATATTAATTATTAGATTACTATAATACTAAATTAGTGCTTTAATATAGATTTATGTGCATAGTGATATGTCTATAGACAGGAACTTTGAAAGTAAATCAGATAAGGAAGAAACATGGCTATAGAAATAACAATAACAAATAGTTTATCATACATTAAATATCACTTTATTATGAACAGACATTTGAAATTGGTAGCAAATTAATGTGATGTAAATATACCTCTACATTGTAGTTAGCCATTGTTGTAATTTTCTTAATATATTTATTGGACAGTATTTTTTCAACTTGGCATATGTGATGGCCTGGGTGTTCCCTGCCCCCCCACACTTTAGAAATCACCCAGACTAGACTCAGCTGGCTCTGGAAATTGAATGAAGCTTATTATTTACAGGTAGCACAATATACAAGCAGATATTTACAGTATATACAGTTATATACAGAGATATACAAGGTAAAAGGTAATAGAGAAATACAGCTCCCCTCCCAGAAACCTGAGTCCCCAGGAGGGGCTCCCAACTGCCCCTTCACTTTCCCCCTGCCCCTCTCAACCTTACCCCAGTCCCAAGGAAGAATGGAGGTTCGGCCAGGGGGTTAGGAAGCAAAGTGGATTAGTCAAAGAAAGGGAAGGTGAGGTTAGAAAGAAATATGCAGCTTGGAGCTCCCCAGCAAGAGAGGTGCCTTTATCTATGTTTTGATTTTTGTTTTTGCACATCTCAGCAAGCCTATGAGCAAAGTAGACATCACCATTATTTTCCTTTCACAGCCTGTACTTTAGTTCTTCACACCAAAACATTCTAACTAGCTTCAAATTAGCACAGCATATTGAGAAGGCAATTGATAAATTAAAGCTTTAAATAAATGGTTTCAGAAATCATTGACTTAGATTAGCAAAGTTGATAAATGCCACCTATTTGTATTATTGAGGGCCATAATAAATACGAGTCATAGAATGGCTTAGGTTGAAAGGACAATCATCTACTCCAACCTCCCCACCATGGACAGGGAGAGATAATTAGTCTTGGCTGCTCAAGGCATCATCCAACCTGGCCTTGAACACCCACAAGGAGGAGGGATCCACAACCTTCCTGGACAACCTATTCCAGAGTCTCACTACCCTCTTACTGAAGAACTTCTTCCTAAAATCCAGCCTAAACCTACTCTCCCTCAGCTTCAAACCATTCCCTCTTGTTCTGTTGCTAGACACCCCTAGGAAAAGTCCCTTCCAGCTTTCCTGCAAGATCCCTTCAGATAATGGAAGGCAGCTCTAAGGTCTTCTCTAGAGTCTTTTCTTCTTTAGGCTGAACAACCCCACTTCCCTCAGCCTATCCTCATAGCAAAGGTGTTCCAGCCCTTGGATCATCTTTGTGGCCCTCCTCTGGACTCAATCCAACAGCTGTATGTGCTTCTTGTGATGTGGGCATCAGAATTGGACACAGAGTTAGAAGTGGGGTCTCACAAGAGCAGAGCAAAGGGGCAGAATCACCTCTCTTGACCTGCTGGCCACTCTCTTCTTGATGCAGCCCAGCATATGATTTGGCTTCTAGGGTTCATAAGCATCCTTCTGGCTCATGGTGAGTTTCTCATCAATCAATACACACAAGTCTCTTTCTTCAGAGCTGCTCTCGACCCACTCTGCACCCAGCCTGTATGTATGCCTTTGATTAAGGGCACTCTGTTAAAGTCAGGAAACTTTAGTATGGTTGTTCTCGAATTGCTAGTGGAGGTAAAGGCACTTTTTGTGAGATTGTCAGCAAGATGATAGCTAATATGGCCTGCCATTTGATGAGTTAGCTGGCTTAGTAGCAGAACGATGAGGTGCCTTCACTAAGTATAGAGCATTTAGCAGTTGAGAGAAGCATAATGCAAACTAGTCTGGAAATAATTGTTGTAGGATATTCTTGGGGTTTTTTGTTATCTAAGAAGGGGATAGAGCTATTTGTCAGTTGGAATGGTGTAGAAGGATCTGGAAGGTAGGAGAACAACTAAAGGTGTTTAATTAGAGGTGAGAAAAAAAAGCATTGGTTATGATTCTTAGTCAGGTATACCTGTCTAATTTGCTTCTTTATTTTCTTTGTCTGGTAGCTAACCATCATGCTTTTCTCCCCGCAATTACGCTTCACTACCAGCACCTTACCTCTGTATTACAGATTTACTGAGAATGTTTTCTTTTTTTTTTTCCTTTTTTGTGTTTTTTCCTTTTTTTGTTGTTGGTTTTGTTTGTTTGTTTTGTTTTTTTTGTATTTTGTTTTGAGGTACTCCTAAAACATTTGCACAGCGGCAGACCTCCAAACCACATTAAATCATGCTCCAATGCTCCATGTATTCTGTTGCATGTTATGATGTGTAACAATTACATCAATGAAATAAAACCCCAGGTTGACAATTTGAGTAGAGTGACATACTTGTAGACAATTACAAAAGATTAAATGGGCAAAGCAAGGAGGAGATTCCAGCAATGCCCAGGGTGATGTTCAGCAAGCTGTATTTGTATCTCCAACCATTTGAAATACTAAACCCCCAAAGAAACTGTCCCATGCATATGTGAAAAAGTAATAGTTTATCATTGGTAGATATTCTGCAAACAATTAAATAACAGTAATTGTTACATTGAGAAGATCATCCTACAGCTAATAATAAAATTGTTTGCCAGTGTGGATGGCCATGCAAAGCATAGAATCATTGAATAATTTGGGTTGGAAAGGACCTCCACAGGTCACAGTTAGATTCTTATTAGTCATAGTTAGATTCTAGTTAGTTCATGGTTTGATTCAATTGAAAAAAAAAAAAAAAAAAAGAGGGAATTCTTGTAATATTTTAATGGCTTTGAATAACAAAATTAGTATTCAGTATTTTATGGTTTGATAAAACTGTTCTTCACATAATTTTTCATCTCAGACATGAACTCATCCTTTAGAATAGCCCCTCATGTGTTCAATTGCCTGGAGACGTTAAGAACTTGTATCTAAATATATACACACATATATGTATTTCTTTTTTAGGAAAAGGAGGATGACAAATCAGACACGTCAAGCTCTCATCAACAGAAAAGTCCACAAGGTTTGAGTGACACCGGCTATTCTTCTGATGGGATATCAAGTTCACTGGGTGAAATTCCAAGTCATATCCCCAGTGATGAAAAAGATCTACTCAAAGAATCTATTAAAAAAGACACTATTTCACAAGAAAGTCCACCAAGCCCCTCAGACCTAGCTAAACTGGAAAGTACTGTACTGTCCATTTTGGAAGCTCAGGCAAGTTCACTCTCTGATGAAAAATCTGGGAAAAGCAAAGAGCTTTTTGAAGCCTATGGTGGACAGACAAAGGATCAACATAAAACAAAGCCTTTGCCAGTCACACCAGAATCTTACAGTTCGGATGAGGAAGATTTAGAAGCTATTCAAAAAGTTGAAGGAACCATTGTAGAAGATGGCAAAGGAAGGACTTCCTCCCAGGCAGAATACAAGGAAGCTGACGAAGGAGATAACATATTGGCAAGAAGACAACGCTATGATTCTGTGGAAGACAGCAGTGAGAGTGAAAACTCACCTGTCCCAAGGAGAAAAAGAAGAACTAGTGTTGGTTCTTCAAGTAGTGATGAGTACAAACGAGATGACAGTCAGGGATCAGGTGATGAGGAGGACTTCATTAGAAAACAGATTATAGAGATGAGTGCCGATGAAGATGCCTCTGGTTCTGAAGATGATGAATTCATTAGAAGTCAACTCAAAGAGATCAGTGCAACTGAAAGCCAAAAGAAGGAAGAAGTCAAAAGCAAAGCCAAAGGAACAGCTGGGAAACATCGAAGAATGGCACGGAAAAGTAGTGCAGGCTATGATGAGGATGCAGGGAGAAGACATTCATGGCACGATGATGACGATGAGACTTTTGATGAAAGCCCAGAGCCAAAATACAGGGAAAGTAAAAGTCAAGACAGTGAAGAACTTACAGTAACTGGAGGAGGAGGTCTTCGGCGTTTCAAAACAATAGAATTAAATAGTACAGTAACAAATAAATATTCTGAGACATCTGAACAGAAAGGTGGTTTATATTTTGATGAAGAGCCTGAGCTAGAGATGGAGAGTCTTACAGATTCACCAGAAGATAGATCTAGAGGAGAAGGGTCTTCCAGCTTACATGCTTCTAGTTTCACACCAGGTACATCTCCTACTTCAGTGTCATCACTTGATGAAGATAGTGACAGCAGTCCTAGTCACAAAAAACTAGGAGGGGAGAGTAAGCAACAGCGCAAAGCTAGGCATCGGTCACATGGTCCTCTTCTTCCAACTATTGAAGATTCTTCAGAAGAAGAAGAACTACGGGAAGAGGAAGAGCTGCTGAAGGAACAGGAGAAACAGCGTGAATTAGAACAGCAGCAAAGAAAAAGTTCTAGCAAAAAATCTAAAAAGGACAAGGATGAACTGAGAGCTCAGAGAAGAAGAGAACGGCCAAAGACTCCACCAAGTAATCTTTCTCCCATTGAAGATGCATCTCCTACAGAAGAATTACGACAGGCAGCAGAGATGGAGGAGCTACACAGGTCTTCTTGTTCGGAATATTCACCTAGTATTGAGTCAGATCCTGAAGGATTTGAAATCAGCCCAGAAAAAATAATAGAAGTACAAAAAGTTTACAAATTGCCTACTGCTGTCTCTCTGTACTCACCAACAGATGAACCAACAGGACTCCCAAAAGAAGACAGCGATCAAAAGACATTAAAAAGTGCTGAAGAGGTGTATGAGGAGATGATGCATAAGACCCATAAGTCCAAGTCATTTCAAATTGCAAATGAAAAAGATGAAGTATTTGAGAAAGAATCTCTATATGGTGGAATGCTAATAGAGGATTATATATATGAGTCTTTAGTAGAGGACACTTACAATGGAACTATTGATAGTAATCTCATAATGAGACAAGATGAGAGCAGTGAATATATACAACAGAGAGGAAAGGAGAAAAAAATAAGAGCTTCGGAACAGATCTATGAGGAACCACAGAAAATTAGTGATCTACAGAAAGACTACTATAGCATTGAGACTTTGCATTCTATTGTGCCTCAAGAAGATATTGTTTCTAGTTCTTACATTATCCCAGAAAGTCATGAAATAATTGTATTAGACAGCACAGTAACTTCCACTGCTGAGGAAAAGCATTTGTTAGATGCAGAAGCTGCTTATGAAGAGCTTATGAAAAAGCAAAGAATGCAGCTAACCCCCGGATCCAGTCCAACACAACCAACTTCAGGTTTCGTTCCCACATCTGACACAAAGGTATCTAGTGCTGGAGAAATAGTAGATAGTACGTCTTTAACATCAAGCACTACTTCAGCAGTCTCAGATGTATCACCAGTCAGTAGCACAGCACTTTCCATTCCAGATGTTAAAATCACACAGCATTTTACAGCGGAGGAAATCGAAGATGAATACTTAACAGATTATGCCAGAGAAATTCAAGAAATAATTTCTCATGAAACATCAATGTTGACATACTCTGAGACGTCAGAAGGTGTTGCATCAGTTTTACCTTCTGATACACCCTCCCTGACATCATCTACATCTTCAGTTTGTACCACAGACAGTTCATCACCTATAGATAGTACAACTACAGGTTATGTAGATACAACAGATGCTGTAAGTAAGCTAGCAGATTCTGAAGGTGTTAAGATAACTCAAGTTCCCTTAACATCTACAGACAAGTACTCTGAAGCGAGTATGCCTTATGAATCTATCAGTGAAGCCACTAAGAAGCCACATATAGCATCAGATGTGGAAAGGGTGGAGCAAACTGCAGTTTGTTTGCCTGAAACTGCAACTTCAGTGGTGTCAACTACAGTTACAGTAGCCAAACAATATCCAACTGATAGCATTACTTTTGATACCTCCAAAGCAGAAAAGGAAGCAACTAGAAAATTGATAAGTACAGTAGAGGCTGGCCTCGTCAAAATTCATCATGAGGAGTCACAGAAAGAGTTGGGTGTTGATATCACAAGGATTAATTTGACTAGTGTTACATCTGAGCCTGTGTGTATAGCCTCAGTGCCCATGACAGAGCCTGCATTAGAAACATTTTCTGTACCTACTCCCAGCATTGTAAGTAAGACCAGTATGGTCTCTGTGCCTTCCTCAGCTCCCGCTGTAACATCCAAAGTATTCTCACTTTTTAGAAGCTCTTCTTTGGATTCTCCGGCACAGCCTTCTCCACCCCCCCCACCTCCTCCTCCACCACCTCCTCCACCACCATTACCTCCACCTATCTTACCCAAGCCAGCCATTTATCCCAAAAAGAAGTCACAGATTAAGACTCCAGCAGCAACAGCTCCCACAGTGGTACCTTCAGTCACAACTGTTCCAACACTTGAGTCCACCACTGTATTAAAGAACCATGTGGTACCTATCACAAAGCCACACACCCCAACACCACCTCCCGTACCACCCAAACCATCCTCCATTCCAGCAGGGCTTGTTTTCAGTCACAGGCCTGCTGAGGTAACTAAACCTCCAATTGCGCCCAAACCAGCAGTTCCTCCGCTCCCAATTACTGTTCATAAACCAGCAGAAATGCAGCCCAAGCCAACAGGTCTGTCACTGACTTCAAGTATGACCCTGAATTTGGTCTCGGCAGCTGAATACAAAATAGCATCTCCCACTTCCCCTTTGTCTCCACACTCTAATAAATCTTCACCAAGGCTGACAAAACCTTCACAGGAAACCTATGTTGTCATCACCTTGCCATCAGAGCCTGGAACTCCCACAGAAGCTATAACTAGTCAGGCTGTTACCAGCTGGCCCTTAGATGCACCCTCTAAGGAACAGATTCTCCAGCCTGTGCAACCAATTTTTACCCCATCCATGAAAACTACAGAAATCCAAAGTATGGCTGATCAGAGTATGTATATTCCAGGTGCTTTGCAAGCTATTCCCATCACAACACAATCAAGTTCAAAGTCAGGGGTAGTGACAACAGATGTAACCAAGACCACTGCGTCTGTGGTTAAGGGCCCAGCGCCTGGTTTCGGTTTAGGTAGTGTAGCTATCACTATACCTCCAGAGCCACTACATATAGTAGATCAACCCAGGTATAGAGAGAATGGAAGATTCCATCCTCTGGGTGATGTCATAGATCTTCGCACTTTAACTAAGATGAATATTGAAATGAGGGATAGCTGCATGGATTTGTCTGCTGTTTCCATGGACGTGAGAAGGCAAATGCCAGCAAGCGACACAGCTGGGCGGTCAGTGAGTACTGTCCAGCCAGCTATAATAAATCTTAGTACTGCATGTGTTGCTGATTCTACTCTGTCTGTAGTCACTGAGACTGTGACCATAACAACCTGCACTGCCACTCTAAGCTACACTACCAGTACAGACAGCCTTGTGGATCTGGGACATGCGATGACAACACCACTTCAGCTAACAACATCAAAACATTTTGAGCCTGCACACAGAGTATCACACAGCCAAGCATTCTCTGCAGGTAGAGATGAAGTGCCAATAAATTTATCCTTGGGTACTTCAGCCCATGCAGTGACACGGGCTACTACAAAGCCTGTTACTGTACCACCCATTGGTGTTACAAATGGTTGGACTGATCTCTCAACTTCTCAGGAGCCAATGGAGAGTGGAGCAGTTGACCTTAGCACTACCAAATCCCACAGAACAGTGGTAACAATGGATGAAAGTGCTTCAGGTATCATAACAACAGTAATAGAAGATGATGAAAAGCCTGTAGATCTCACTGCAGGGAGAAGAGCTGTCTGCTGCGATATGGTTTATAAATTACCATTTGGTAGGAGCTGTGCAGCCCAGCAACCACCAACTACACTTCCTGAAGATCGCTTTGGTTACAGAGATGACCATTATCAGTATGATCGTTCAGGGTCATATGGCTACCGAGGAATGGGAGGTATGAAACCATCTATGTCTGACACAAATTTATCAGAAGCTGGACTCTTTGCATACAAAAGCAAGAATAGCTTTGATTATCGAGTTGGGGCAACTGATGCAGCAGTAGATCTTACATCTGGAAGAGTTACTACAGGTCAGTATGAGACAGCAGCAGATCTTTCTTTGAAATATAATTTTGATGTTTTTCACCTCATTTCAGGATGATTTTTTTTATTATTTTTCCCTTCTTTCTTTTGTTTTATTTTCTTTTGGACAGTGTGACAAATTATTCTGGATTACACGTGATTTTCATTTCTTCATTTTGCCTATGTGTTTTGCACAGAGGTACCTGCATGTGCCTGCATGTTCAGAAATGCTGTTTGCTTCACATCTAAACTAGATCATTAACCTGAAGATTTGCATGCAATTTTCCCTTCTCATTTAATTCATCAAGATGGGATGACTTTCAGAATCCACAAAGCAGCATTCTTTTGTGGGACTGGACTGTAACTTTGCCCTGTAATTTCAGGTGAGGTTATGGATTACTCAAGCAAGACAACTGGTCCTTATCCAGAGACTCGGCAGGTGATTTCAGGCATCGGGCTCAGTACACCACAGTATTCCCAAGCGAGAATGGTATCATCTCTGGGTTCCCAGCTTGGTGTTGGCAGTGTTTTAAGATCATCCAATGGTGTTGTTTATTCTTCAGTAGCAACTCCAGTCCCAAGCACATTTGCCATCACTACACAACCTGGTTCTATTTTCAGTACAAGTGTCAGAGATTTGCCTGCTATCCAAACCATTGACTCAGTGCCCTCCTTATCAACTTTGCAACAGAGTCAACCACTGCCAAGATCATACAGCTTCTTGACAACAGTGGCAGCTGAAAAAGACAGTACAATTACTGCCGTTGATATGGAGACAGGCTTGCCACCTCTTACTATAGAAACTATTACTACTGAGCCAACCAGCTTGATACCTGCTTTAACTACAGCATCAGAAGGTTATACAGATGTAATTGAAGATGAGGTTGCCCTTCTCATTGCCCCTGAAGAAGGCAAACAGCAGCAGCTTGATTTGGAGCGTGAGCTTCTTGAGCTTGAGAAAATTAAGCAGCAGCGTTTTGCAGAAGAGCTGGAATGGGAACGTCAGGAAATTCAAAGATTTAGGGAGCAAGAAAAGTTTATGGTGCAAAAAAAGCTTGAGGAGTTGCAGTCAATGAAGCATCATCTCTTATTTCAGCAAGAGGAGGAACGGCAAGCTCAGTTTATGATGAGGCAAGAGACATTAGCCCAGCAGCAGTTGCAGCTTGAACAATTCCAACAGCTTCAGCAACAGCTCCATCAACAGTTAGAGGAGCAAAAAATTCGTCAAATATATCAGTATGGTTATGACCCTTCGGGAACTGGTTCGCCACAAACTACCACAGAACAAGCACTTTTGGAAGGACAATATGCAACCACAGAAAATGGCCAGTTTTGGCCTACAGATGATGCAACCACTACAGCTTCAGGCGTGCTAGGTATTGAAATTCCACAAAGCCAAACATGGTATACAGTTCAGTCTGATGGTATCACCCAATATATACCCAGGTCTGGTATCCTAAGCTCTGTTTCAGAAATGTCTCTTAAGGATATTGATGTTAGAGAAGAGAAACAATTGAAAAAGAGAAGCTCTATGCCAAAATTACGTGGTCCGTATGAGGAGCTTGAGGAGACGCTGGAAGAAGAGCCCCGGTGCTTCAAAAAGATAGTGGACAGTGGTGTGCAAACTGATGATGAAGACGCAGCAGACAGAGGGTACACAAACAGGAGGCGAAGAAGTAAGAAGAGTGTTGATACAAGTGTTCAGACAGATGATGAAGATCAAGATGAGTGGGATCTTTCTAGCAGATCAAGAAGGAAGCCTCGTGTGGGGAAGTACAGTGAGAGTACCACTGATGCAGACAAAGCTAAACAATTCTCCAAAGTATCTAGTATTGCAGTTCAGACGGTGGCAGAGATTTCGGTACAGACAGAACCTGTAGGAACAATAAGAACACCTTCAATCAGGGCCCGATTGGATGCTAAGGTTGAAATCATAAAACACATTTCCGCTCCAGAAAAGACATATAAAGGAGAAAGTTTGGGATGCCAAACGGAGACAGAGTCAGATTCCCAAAGTCCTCAATATCTGTCAGCTTCATCTCCTCAGAAAGATAAAAAACGCCCAACACCTTTAGAGATAGGATATTCATCCCACCTTCGGCCAGACTCCACATTGCAGGTAGTCCCTTCCCCTCCGAAATCTCCCAAGGTTCTCTATTCACCCATTTCACCTCTTTCACCAAGCAAAGTTATAGAGTCAGCATTTGTACCCTATGAAAAACCCATCACTGATGACATCAGCCCTCAGAAGATGCTGCATGCTGACATTGCCAAGGGTCCTCCATCAAGCCCAAAGGCGGCAAAGATGATGCAACGCTCTATGTCTGATCCTAAGCCCCTGAGTCCCACAGCAGAAGACAGTTCCAGAGCTCAGTTTCAGTACACTGAGGGTTTCATGGTAAGAAGTATTTGCTTTCTTTTTGTTTTGTTTAATACACAGTTCTATCAATACAGCACGATGGCTGCCACACTCATTTCCAAGACCTGTGTGTGTAGTCTTTTTGAACCTCTTGGTGTCAAGTCTGAAGCAATGGCTGCTGCTAGGTTATTTGCTTCACAGAGGAATTTATATTACAGTCTTACTAAGATTCAGGGGTGGGGGGAAAAACCCACAGCAAATTCTTCCTCAGAATTTGCAAGACACTTTCATGTTTCACATGACAATTAATTACCAACAGAGTGGTTACTGACAGTTCTTTGGGAAATGTAAAAGTATTTTCTTTCTAGTCGTGCACTGTCCATCTCTTGTGGCACAGTCTGTCTGTAGCACATTACCTTGAAATTACTGCATCTGCCTTCTGAGAGGCAGCTAACACCAGATTTATAATTACCTTAGCTACCTGTCCTTTCTGATCTGTATAGAGTTTCTTGGCCATTTGTAATTCTCTGGGTGATCTTGTGTCCTGGTGTGTGCATCTTTTATCTCTCCCAGAACATAAGGTATCACAGCACAAATCCTTTTTTTTTTTGTTTGCTTGCTTTAGCTAATATGGGTTATCAAGTGGTTGTGCAAGTGTTGAGGGCTGTTTTCATGGAGTCAGAGTAGGCAATTTTGCATAAGGCTGACATCATCATGATTGAAATTTTTAATTTCTGCACTGTTCCATTTCCTTGAGTAGTAAGATTGTTCATTTGAGCATCAGTCCACTTATGAATAAGGGAAAGAATTCTTGGCTAAAAAGATTTCTTTATAATTTAACATGTTCTTGGCTGTCCTTTTGTCTGAGTCCATTCTCTCCTGTCAGTTGTAAGGTCAATATCTTATGTGAGAAAGTCCGTGGAAGAGTTGGCACTCAAGTTCTTCAGCAAGTTTTACTTTTTATGGTCAGTTTTATCCATGAATACATAAGTGATTAATACAGGGTGGATATAATAAAGAGGGCTTATTCTTTATGTTTGATAATTTCTGATGACTTTCAAATGAAGAATTAGCTAGTTATAGACTCCAAGGCTCCTACTGAAGAAGTTTCTGCAGCCTCACAAATGTGTGCATATATTAAATATTTCCTGTGCATGGAAAACAGTGCATTGGCATCATCACAATGAGATAGTGAGTAGCATGACTAAAGTTTCATGCAGAGGGTTTGGAACAGCATCTTGAAGAATGTGGCTCATAAGTTAGAAAGTGTAGATATTGGAGAACAGGTCTAATATTGTAAAGTAACTGTCAGTGTAGTGAAACTATTCCTGAGGACAAATTATACAGAACATTTATTTCATGGATACATATATATTTGGTATGAATGGTATCACTCTTTAAATGGCTGATTATTTAAAGGCCTTTGCAGTAGTTTGTACACATACAGCCTTCATCAATGAGACACAGAACCAAAGAACTTGTACATCATTATTTATTTTGTAGTGACCTTTATACCATTTTGCCTTAAGCCAAATCAGTGATGAACTATAATGCAATTATTAGCCTGCAGCCACTGTTGTGGAGAGGCAATTAGTTAATGTGAGATATTAATATTGTTTATTAATTTTATATTCAGGAGTCTCACCCCTCCGACCACTAATTTTAATAATCATCAGTTCTTCATACAGGCATGGAAACATTATGCAGAGGAATAACTAAATCTAGAAATAACTAGCAAAAAAATAGAAACTAATTCAATTGGAAGAGAAGGTTCTTACAGTCAATATACCACTTGCCCACTAGGTGGACTCAGGAAGCTTCTTTCTGCTCATGGCAGAAGGCAATGGTGAATTACAAGAGGCTGTAAGTATTTACTCACAAAATATTATTTCCTGACTTACGGGGCTAACTACAGGTTCAGACAGTACCCCAAACACTTTCAGGGAATTCTGTTATGGTTTTGTCAGCCACTGGGACTTCTGATTCTTCCTAGGCTTCACAGGGTGCTGGGGAAAGGAGGCAGACAATCTCTGACCCAGTCCTGATTTCTCTGGACGATCTGTGTATCTCCAGGATTTCTCATCTTGGCAGGAGACTTTCACATGTAGGCAGGATGACTCACGATTTGCAGTCTTGGCACAACGTCACGCTGGCTATGTAGGTCAATTGTGTGGAGGCATTTGGAGCCTGATCCTGGTAAACTCAAGACAGGCAGTTTCCAGGCAGTTCAGGAAGCAATAAGGCAGTGAGCAATGGCGGCAGAAGGCAGCAGCAGGCACAATTACAACGTCAGAGCACGTTGTGTTCCCTGCTTATCTCCTTTTATCAAGCCCAAGACTAATGGACACGAAGTGCACATTTTTATGGAATGTGGGGTGGAAGTAGAAAAGTGCAAGGAAAGGGCAAAACTTCCATGGATATAGAATGGACTACACTGTGCCATGCAGAAAGCAGCTCTGTAAACCTCTCATGACCATCACAGCCACTGCTGGCTCTGATGTTAAGTATTCACTATGTTATACACTCATTTCTGATAGAGTTTTGTTAATAAAATATCTGAGATTCAGTTAGCTTAGGATGGGATAAGGTACATGAAACATGTGACCAAAAGAAAAAAGAGAGAAGATAATATTTATAGTGGCACTTACAGGAAGTAATGACCTCATCAGCACCTGAAATTATGGGTATAAATTACTTTTGAAGTTGGTATTCTAGTTTAATCTCTCAGTTACTCAGTTTAGTTATGTTGTGACGGAGAGATCAGCCACATAAAGTCTAAATGGTCTCCTACTTCTCACAAGTGTATGTTTTGGCAATGGAACTGTTTTTTCCCTTCTTTCTTCATGCAGTGCCCACAACAGCTAAAGTCTTTTTGACTTTAATTCTCAGTGTACCTGTGATGGTTTGGGTGTTACCCACCCCCCATACTTTGAAAGTCACCCAGACTAGACTCAGCCAGCTCTGGAAATTTGAATGAAGCTTATGATTTACAGCTTAGCAGAATATACAAGCAGATATTTACAGTATATACAGTTATATACAGAAATATACAAGGTAAAAGGTAATACAGAAACACAGCTCCCCTCCCAGAAACCTGAGTCCTCAGGAGGGGCTTCCAACCACCCTTCCACCTTCTCCTCCCCAGTCTCAACCTTACCCCAGTCCCAAGGAAGAATGAAGGTTCGGCCAGGGGGTTAGGAAGCAAAGTGGATTAATCAGAGAAACGGCGGAGAGGCTAGAGAGAGAAAAAAATGCAACTTCGAGCTCCCCAGCAGAAGTGCGTTTGGATTCTTGTTCTTATATCTCTCAGCAAGCCTATGAGTGAGGTAGACATCAGCCTTGTTTTCCTTCCACAGCCTGTAATCTAATTCTTCTCACCAAAACATTCTAGCTAGCTTCAAACTAGCACAGTACCCCTGCTGTGCGTCCTGACAGGAGAGCTCCTAGTTGCATAATTATAAAAAGGGACAGGTAGAAGAGATTGGTTAAGTCATTGTCATGAGTTGTATTGACTCTGATGCTGATATTCAATCACATGCTCTGCCAACTGAGCTAGCCAGGCTAGAACTGAATTTGCTGCTGGTCCAGGTTCACGTGCAGAAGGGTGGACCTGGACCAGCAGCGGATTCAGCACAACCCATTGCAGTCATTCTAAGCAATGCAGTTTAGTTCAGTGCAGAAAAACTCATGGCACATCTCACTCCAGAAAAGAGAATTTACTGTAACTGGACATAAAATAATAAAATGGAAATTAAAGATTGATCTTTCACTACCCTGAGGAAGTGGAATGTGTATAGGAATATTTTTGCATGGATGAATATCCCATCACTTTTGTAATAGTTCTTACTTTAGGGTTATGTCTTTGCATTCAAAAACATTGGAAGTGAAAAGGGTCTCCATGTACTATTGCATATGTTGCAATGCATATTGCATATGCTGCTTTTTACGACAGATTAACCAAAAAGTTGTTCCTTGTGCAATCAGTGGGCCTAAAAGATTAAGAATAAAATTGATCTCTTTCTAAGGGTTACAATGAAATGATACCTTATCCTTCAGACAATGTATTTTCATCATTCGTGTGCTTCTTCCATTGATTTTTTTTTCCAATATTTCAAGAAAAAAAAAAAGCGACTATGACTGAGGTGATTCAGTTAAGTCTCCATTTTAGAGCTGCTGCTTTTGCTACAATTTTATTGTTTAATGTGACTTTTATAGAGAGTTATTTCAATGCAAACACAGTAGTACTAGAGACAAACCTAGGGCTGGTAGGCCAGAGATAGGTTAAACCAGCAGCCCAGCTGAAGTGTATATATACACTAATGCACACAGTATGGGTCGAATCATAGAATCATAGAATCAAGCAGGTTGGAAGACACCTCCAAGATCATCCAGTTCAACCTATCACCCAGCCCTATCCACTCAAGTAGACCATGGCACTAAATGCCTCATCCAGACTTTTCTTGAACACCTCCAGGAATGGTGACTCCACCACCTCCCTGGGCAGCCCATTCCAATGGCAAATCACTCTCTCTGTGAAGAACTTCCTCCTAACATCCAGCCTATACTTCCCCTGGCACAACTTGAAACTGTGTGCCCTTGTTCTGTTGCCGGTTACCTGGCAGAAGAGACCAACCACGACCTGGCTACAGCCTCCCTTCAGGTAGTTGTAGACAGCAATGAGGTCACTCCTCTTCTCCAGGCTAAACAACCCCAGCTCCCTCAGCCTTTCCTCACAGGGTTTGTGTTCCAGGCCTTTCACCAGGTTTGTTGCCCTTCTCTGGACACATCCCAGCATCTCAACACCTCTCTTGAATTGAGGAGCCCAGAACTGGACACAGTACTCAAGGTGTGGCCTGACCAGTGTTGAGTACAGGGGAAGAATAACCTTAAGAGGAGCTGGAAGCCTTGCTACAAGAGGAAAACTATGATGTTGTCACCATCACAGAGACGTGGTGGGATGCCTCACACAACTGGAGTGCTGTAATCAATGGCTACAGATGCTTCAGGAGAGACAGGCAAGAGAGAAGGGGTGGAGGAGTGGCCCTGTATATTAGGGATGCTCTGGAGGTCATGGAAGTAGAGATTAAGGATGATCAGGTTGAGTCTCTATGGTTAAGAATTAGGGGGAAGGCTAGCAAGGCTGACATCCTTGTAGGAATCTGTTATAGACTACCCAACCAGGAAGAAAAGGTTGATTTATCATTCTTTAAGCAGCTGCAGGCTGCCTCAAGGTCACCTGCCCTTGTTCTTGTGGGTGACTTTAACCTGCTAGACATCTGCTGCGACTTTAACACTGCAGAGAAGAGGCAGTCTAGAAGGTTCCTAGAGTGTATAGAGGACAACTTTATATCTCAGCTGTTACATGAACCTACCAGGGGTGCAGCCCTGCTTGACCTGCTGTTCACAAATAGAGAGGGGCTGATGGGAGATGTGGTGGTTGGAGGCTGCCTGGGGTCCAGAGACCATGAAATTATAGAGTTCTCGATATATGGTGAAACCAGGAAGGGCATCAACAAAACCTCCACACTGGACATCCGAAGGGCAGACTTCAGCCTATTTAAGGAACTAACTCAGAAGGGTCCTTGGGAAACAGCCCTTAAAAACAAAGGGGTCCAGGACCTACTTCAAGAAAGAACTCTTGAAGGCTCAGGAACAGGCTGTCCCAGTGTGTGAGAAGATAAGCTGATGAGGGAGACAACCAGACTAAATGAGAAAGTTGCTTCTAAAGGAATTAAGGAAAAAAAAAGAGGGTGTATCATCTTTGGAAAAAAGGGGAGGTATCCCAGGAAGAGTTAAGAATGTTGCTAGGTCTTGTAAGAAAACAATTAGAGGCAAAAGCCCATTTAGAACTTAGGCTTGTGACTGCTGTTAAAGAGAATAAAAAATGTGACTAAAAATATATTAATGGCAAAAGAAGGGCCGAGGACAACCTCCAGTCCTTATTAGATGCAGAGGGGAATATAATAACAAAAGATGAGGAAAAGGCAGAGGTACTTAACACCATCTTTGCCTCAATCTTCAATAGTGGGACAAGTTGTCTCCCGGACAACTGGCCTCCTGAACTGGCAGATGGAGTCAGGGTCCAGTATAGTCCCTCTGTAATCCAGGAGGAAGAAGAGACCTGCTGAGCCACTTGGATCTTCACAAGTCCATGGGACCTGATGAGATCCATCCTAGGGTGCTGAGAGAGCTGGCCAAGGCACTCTCCATCATTTATCAACAGGCCTGGCTCACTGAAGAAATCCCTGGAGACTGGAAGCTGGCCAATATGATGCTCATCCACAAAAAGGGCCGGAAGGAGAAACCGGGAAATTACAGATCTGTCAGCCTGACCTTAGTGCCAGGCAAAGTCATGGAACAGATCATCTCAAGTGACATCACAAAGCACCTACAGCATGGCCAAGGAATCAGGTCCTGCCTGACCAACCTGATCTCCTTTTACAATCAGGATACCTGCCTGTTGAATGTGGGGGAGGCTGTAGATGTAGTCTACCTGGACTTCCACAAAGCTTTTGACACTTTCTGCCACAAGCAGCTCCTGCAAAGCTGGCAGCTCATGGCTTGGACAGATTCACTCTGTGCTGGGTCAAGAACTGGCTGGAGGGCCAGGCCCAGAGAGTGGTGGTGAATGGTGCCATATCCAGTTGGCAGCCAGTCACTAGTGGTGTACCCCAAGGATCAGTGCTGGGCTCAGTCCTGTTCAGTATCTTTATTGATGATTGGACGAGGGGATCAGTAAGTAATCAGCATCATCAGTAAGTTTGCAGATGACACCAAGATAGGAGCAAGTTTCAATCTGTTGGAGGGTATGAGAGCCCTGCAGAAGGTCCTTGACATGCTTGATGTGTGGGCAGAGGCCAATAGGATGAGATTTAACAAGGCCAAGTGCAGAGTTCTACACTTTGGCGACAACAACTCCATGCAGCTGTACAGGCAGGGGACAGAGTGGCTGGAGAGCAGCCAGGCAGAAAGAGACCTGAGGGTACTGGTAGACAGTAGGCTGAACATGAGCCAGCAGTCTGCCTAGGTGGCCAGGAAAGCCAATGGCATCCTGGCCTGTATCAGACCAGTGTGGCCAGTAGGACAAGGGAGGTTATTCTGCCCCTGTACTCAGCACTGGTCAGGCCACACCTTGAGTACTGTGTCCAGTTTTGGGCCCCTCAACTCAAGAGAGATGTTGAGATACTGGAACACGTCCAGAGAAGGGTGACAAAGCTGATGAGAAGCCTGGAACACAAAGCCTATGAGGAGAGGCTGAGGGAGCTGGGGTTGTTTATCCTGGAGAAGAGGAGGCTTAGGGGTGACCTCATTGCTGTCTACAACTAGCCAGGTGGGGGTTGGTCTCTTCATCTAGGCAACCAGCAACAGAACAAGGGGACACAGTCTCAAGTTGTGCTGGGGGAGGTATAGGCTGGATGTTAGGAGGAATTTCTTCACAGAGAGAGTGATTTGCCATTGGAATGGGCTGCCCAAGGAGGTGGTGGAGTCACTGTCCCTGGAGGTGTTCAAGAAAAGTCTGGATGAGGCACTTAGTGCCATGGTCTTGTTAATTTGACAGTGCTGGGTGATAGATTAGACTGGATAATCTCGGAGATCTCATCCAACCTAGTTCATTCTATGATTGTATGCTTTATCTAATCCAGTATTAGTAAAAGGCTGAAAAATAACCTGGTGCATAATCAGATAATAATCAGTGTCCAGGTAGTATTGTTTTCAATGATAGCATGTTCAATTTTCAGGTAACAAGTTGCATGTTTACATTACTACCTATCAAAGTCATTGCTTCTATATGAGCACTTGAATAGATATAGATGGTGGCTCGCTAGTAAAATAAAGTAAAAGTATTTCTTCCCAGTGTGTTTGCTTTAGTAGTTCTTATCTGCTGCACGTTTCTATGAAATACATTAATAATCAAAAGTAGCTGTGTAAGGAAACATTGTGAGCTACAGGTCACCCAAAAGTCACTTGTCTGGAATTGATGCTTGGCAAAGATAACTGATTTTCCTGGCATATGAGCTTCGTGCCACATGAGCTCGCAGTGGCAACACTGACTGGTAGACTCTTCCACAGTCCAGCATGGGTAGGATTCCACAGACTACAAAGCCTTAGCACTGTTTTATGTGAGGACACCAGGAATTGTTAGTGGGATTTGGAAGTGGAGACTGACATTCATCCATTCAGCAGCAACAAAAGAATTGTGAGAATTGGTTTGGTTTAATAAAAGAATAGATTTACAGCAGTGCATCACAGAATAAAGTCACATGCCAGTCACAAGTCAGCTTTGGCATTTGTACATGTTCCATATGTGTGATCGAAGATGGAAATTGTCTTCCTTTTGCCTTTGGATGTAAAATGCCTCCTCAACCAAAGCAAACTGCAAAAGATCTTGCACATGAACTGTCAACACATAGAACATCTACAGCTAAGCATTGCATAAAGACTCAGCAGAAGTATTTGTATTAGAGAAACTAATGCAAAGACACATCTGTCAACAGCCTGTAAGCTTCAGGGTAGAAGTTGTACATTTAAACTTCAACACAACACTTAGAACAAATTCTAACTGGATGTTAGGAGGAAGTTCTTTACAGTGAGGGTGGTAAGACACTGGAACAGGTTGCCCAGGTAGGTTGTGGATTCTTCCTCCCTGGAGGCGTTTAAAGCCAGGCTGGATGAGGCCTTGAGCAACCTGCTCTAGTGGGAGGTGTCCCTGCCTATGGCAGGGGGTTGGAGCTGGATGATCCTTGAGGTCCCTTCCAACCTAAACCATTCTGTGATTCTATGAAATTCTATCAATCTGTTTATTAAGAGAGTTAACAGAGGCTTCCATCTCTTTTTTATTGTTCTTAATTTAATGTGAGCTCCTGAAGTCATAAGGCAAATATAATTGAAATCTCTATACTGTAGTAAACAAGATAATGATTTCAAGCAAAATTCCAAAAGGTTGTTTCTTTCTTTATAAAAGAAATTCAGGACTTACCTGTTTGTGTTGGTTTTAAAAGTGTAAAGTTCTTTAAATGACATAAATTTAAAGTAAGGGGGGGAAAAGGCATGATGATCTTCTATCATTTTCTAAAATTCTCAGCTTCGAGACTGAAGGTTAGGAGTTCACTCATTTGGACTGTCCTTCACTGTGTCAGACATGCTATTCATCTGGGCACTGAAGAGGAGAAAGAGGGTAGAGTTTCTACTAGAATTAATTCTTCCATATATCATATCCATCACGTTTTTCTTGTTTATTCAGTTCTAAACTGATTATCAGACTTGTTACAGCAAGAAATGTACTCCTTGGCCGATGGATACAGATAAAGAGTATGGATAATTGCCTGGTTTGGGCTTGGGTATTTCAGTTTCTTTACCTTCCTCGGAAGCAGGGAGCAGGTGTTTTCTTAGTGTCATGCCAGAATTTCAGGAAACAAGTTTCAGCTATTTTTGGAGCACAGAACATCGGTGTTTCCCTTGGTTTCTTGTTATCTGGGCCTAATTCCAGCTAAAAGGGGTTGGTATGCTTATAGTTGCTGTAAACTGTTCAGAAGTGTTTTGTAGTCTGAGAAGTAGGTCATATGTTTGTAACAACAAAAGGCTTAATTCAGTGACTTTAATTTTCCATTTTAGTCCTGTGAAGTGCTCCAGGGAAAAAAAAATACAATTTGCATTTCAATAACATGTAAGGTGGTTATTTTTCCTTAGATTTTAAGTGATGTCAGTGAGCTGTGGTTCAATGAAACTCTTCTAGTGACAGCTACTGACAACTGGTCCTTCCTTTTGGCCATGTGTGTGCCAGTCTGAAACAATAGTCTTTGAGTGGCTTGATCTGCACGTTTCACCAGGATTGCATGCAGTTTTTGAACTGCAGTTCTGCTTTTCAAAGTAACTGTGTTTCCTATATTAATCTGCAAATGTACTTTCTCCACACTCTAAATAGCAACTGAATTATTAAAGTCAAGACTATAACAAACCTTTGTTTGACTCATTCAAAACTACTTGCTGGTTTGATAGGGATCAGTTTGACCTAACATATCTACTTTCAGCTGGCAGATGAAAAGCAAACCTTCATTAAAAAACAGTAATTGCAAAAATCTTAGTTTATCAACAAATAATATTGTGCTGGAGTAAGAAAACAAAGAAGAAGAGTAGAGCCATCAGAGGCTTAGGTTGGAAGGCATCTCAGAGATCATTTACCCCAGTCTCCCTGCCACAGGCAGGCATGCCTCTCAGCTAGACTCAGCTGCTCAGGGCCTCATCCAACCTGGCCTTGAACCCCTCCAGGGACCAGGCTCTGCATGGTGATGTGTTACCACCCTTAGCAATAGGCTCAGTCACTAGGCTTGATTATGAACACAGGTTCCTGCATCCCTGAATAGAGTCCCCTGCCTATGGGGCAGGTTCATTGCTTAGGTTCAAGAGATCTTGTTTTGAAATTTAATTCAGGCCAGCAATTCAGAGGTGCAGATGGACCTTCTGTGTTCCTTTTGTACTTGAATTTCAAGTCACATACTTCTCTGTGCTTTTCAAACAAATTACCTGGAAACTGAGTTGAAATCAGGATCTCAGAAACAAGTCTAGACAAACTTATGCCTATGTAATCCTATAGTAAAATAGGATTTACCTATCTTCACCTTTAACAATGTGGGTTTTAGCTAGTTTCAAGATTACCCTTCCCACTGATAGTCTGAATTATTTATAGTTTAGAGTCCTGTTAACATTTCAAGCTACTGCTTTCTGAGCTTTGGAATAATGTGTATGTAACTCACATGAGGCATCTTTTTTTCCATCTGTCAGATCTTCAAAACAGAAAGACTATCGCACATTCAGTCAACATATATAAACATTATTTTCTAAAGCATATTTGTCTGGGTCAGGCTGTCTTGCCTGATACTTTTAAATAAGTTGATTTCACATCTTCTCTATTCAACCACAGCACAGTCATGCACAATAGAAAATTATGATGATATTCGCTCTTTGCTTTTCAAATCGGATCCTTAACAACCTTTTATGAAACATGAGATTTTTGGTAGCGCTGACAAAGAGCCTAGGTTTTCTGTCACTTGGGCCTTTTCTCACCTGCTGACAGCCTATCCATCTTCCTGTTAAGCCAGTCCTCTTATGCACATTAAAAAGTGCCCTCACCACAAATCCAATCCCTCGGGTTTTTTTATGTTGCATAAAAGACAAAGAACTAAGGTACAATAATATCTTTCTACTCATGTCCAGATGACTTATTTACCTTGGTTATCCATTTTAGGGTGTGGAGAGAGGCTGATATCATGTCCCCTGCTGTAAAGTAATAAATTCAG
The DNA here is from genome assembly GCA_013400475.1 of Tricholaema leucomelas. Lineage (NCBI taxonomy): Eukaryota > Metazoa > Chordata > Aves > Piciformes > Lybiidae > Tricholaema lacrymosa > Tricholaema leucomelas. The sequence goes on from WAAF01013476.1 coordinate 465,119, forward strand.
CCTACAAATGTACACAGAAGAACCAAGCACACATGGAAGAATGACAGAAGGGCACATACCAACTAGCAGGTTTTGGCCTACTACAACTGTTTTGCCTCAGACTTCTGTCTCCTGTCAAGCCATAGATTACTGTAATTTGTCTGAGTATGCAGTAGGAAGGCAAAATTTCTGCTAGTGTAATTGCCTGACTGAGTTCAAAAGAGGATTTAATTCAAATATTCTACTTACAGTTTATTTTATTCTGTCCACTTTATGGGCAACTCTGACTGCAGCACAGAAAAATCATATTGTCCTGAGCAAATGAATGAATGTTCTCCAAAAGGAGAAGACCAGTGTCTTTAGAATCTTACTTAGAAAGGAAGCAGTGACTGTACCTTTAGCAAGTTCTTTGGTACAATGGAAGAAGAACAATAGATCAAAGTAGTTGATGCTGAAATACATGCAGTCTGTTGTCCAAAAGGAGGCAGTCATTGGTTTGGACTTGGTTTACCTACTGACTTTTGAGCACCTTTATGATGTGCTTAGGGCAGAGCTCCCTATTTAGTTTTATCAGAAAGAATCCACCCTGCAACTGCAGCAATGTGCACTATCTAGAAAGAAGCAATGTATTTGAAGGCTTTAATTCCCACACTTTCCCCCAACATTTAATTACAATGTTTTTGAGTTCGTAAAGCACTGTCTTGATCAACCAAATGTGATTTGACTGGGAAAAAAGACATGAGAGGTACTATGTCCTAAATGAAGATTGCTAAAAACCAAACCAAAACACAGTACCATAGTGCATCCAAAAATCATGAAAAGATATAAGTAAATGTAACAAAATAATCAGAACGCTAAAAATGTGTTCTGTGTTCATCTTGATTTTCTACTCTGTGGCCTCCAGAAGGTCTTTTAACATAAGCCAGTGCATTTTGAATTCTCCTTGGCTTCTGTTTTGTGGTTTGTTGTTTTGTTTGATTTCTTTTTACAAACAGAATCACAGAATGTTAGGTGTTGGAAGATACCTCCAAAGATTATCAAGTCCAGTTCAGGGTATGCCAGTATTGAGATAAGTATTCTGTGCAATCAGTTCCTTAGAAATTAAAGTGTTACATCTCCATTACATTCTGATACCTGGGCATACTTTCTCCAGGGACATACTTGTCACTAGAGATTAATTCACGTTTTAGCAAATAAGTTACTAAAAAATTCAAAATTACATGTCCATGGTCACCTTAAAAAATAAAAACGAAACCACAGTGAAACAAGGGTAGCCAGAAATCTCTGGGCTAGGTGTGTGTTGTTAGTAGTTAGCACTGCATTATTAACTTCATAGGTAGTTTACCAGAGTTTTAAAGTTTTACTTCTCATCATAGAATCATAGAATGGTTTAGGTTGGAAGGGACCTCAAGGATCAATCAGCTCCAACCCCCTGCCATAGAAAAGGACACCTCCCACTAGAGCAGGTTGCTCAAGGCCTCATCCAGCCTGGCTTTAAACGCCTCCAGGGAGGAAGCATCCACAACCTCCCTGGGCAACCCATTCCAGTGTCTCACCACCCTCACTGTAAAGAACTTCCTCCTAATATCCAGTCTGAATCTCCCCTCTTCCAGCTTAAACCCATTCCCCCTCGTCCTGACATTACTAGACCTTGTAAATAGTCCCNCCAGACCCCCAGGTCTTTTCCTCAGGGCTGCTCTCAGCCGTTCACCACCCAGCCTGTATCTGTGCCTGGGATTGCGCCTACCCAGGTGCAGGACCTTACACTTGGCCATCTCTAGACATACAGCATGGACCGGATTCTCTCATGCTCTTGGTGTTTCAAACTCAGTGTGGGCTAATAATCCTTAACAGATTTCTTGGAGTTTTGTTTGCTTTGTTTGGGTTTTTTTTTTCTTTGCTTGTTATTTTTTATTAAAAAGGCTTCTAACTTTACATTGATTTTAATGCTCAAAACATTTCCATTGAGACACTGTTTTTCTGGGTCAATGATTTCATATTAAAAATAATTTATTAAGAGAAATAATTGTTATAAATTGAACTAGGTGTCATTAGATTGGCTTACATAGGAATATTGCAAAATTAAATACAAGTAATATGAAGTATTGAGAACACTATTTTTCAAGGTGTCTAGCAATAGGACAAGGGGGAATGGTTTGATGCTGAGGGAGAGTAGGTTACAACTGGATCTTAAGAAGTTCTTCAGTGGGGAGGGCTCTGGAACAGGTTGCCCAGGGAGGTTGTGGATGCCTGCTCCCTGGAATTGTTCAAGGTGAGGTTGGATGAGGCCTTGAGCAGCTGAGTCTAGCTGAGAGGCATGCCTGACTGTGGCAGGAAGATTGGAGTAGATGATCTCTGAGATGCTTTCCAACCTAAGCCTCTGATGGCTCTACTCTTCTTGTTTTCTTACTCCAGCACAATATTATTTGTTGATAAACTAAGATTTTTGCAATTACTGTTTTTTAATGAAGGTTTGCTTTTCATCTGCCAGCTGAAAGTAGATATGTTAGGTCAAACTGATCCCTATCAAACCAGCAAGTAGTTTTGAATGAGTCAAACAAAGGTTTGTTATAGTCTTGACTTTAATAATTCAGTTGCTATTTAGAGGGTGGAGAAAGCACTCATGCATCATTTGCAGATCAATATAGGAAACACAATTACTTTGAAAAAGCAGAACTGCAGTTCAGAGCAATGTTCCAGAATCACATTCAGTAAAGATACAGACACTACAGGTACAAAAGAACAACAAGAATAACAAAAATAAAAAAAATCCATCTCTTTAGGCAATAGCAGTACTGGAAATGTTCAGATGTAGTAGCAAAAGCTACTAAGTATGACTTAAAAATATAAAGTGCTTGCAGGAAAGGAGTTGAGAAGACTGAGCAAATCCAAGGTAGAACAAAGGAGAAAGAATACAAGATTTAGACAAGACATTGTGTGAGAGGCTACAGGTTCTGGCTGCACTGATCTAGAGAGAAGTCCATAGCTGAGCAGGATGAAAGTCTTTCATGTTTGCGTTGTTAATCATTCTTTATGTCCAGTGGAGGCATTAAATGGATATTTAGTAAATAGAAACAAAAATCTTATAACTGGAGTAGTAAAAATGCCTTAGAATCAATATATTTTAATGAAACTGTGTTATATCTGAATACTGGGGATAAAAGGATAGATGGCCTATATGACTGATTTCCCTTCCAAGCCAATGAGTAATAGGATCTGAATTCTAGAATTCTCCCCCTATACTCTGCCCTTTTGAGACCCCACCTGAACCACTGTGTTCAATTATGGTACCCCCTGTGTAAGAGGGACATGGAGCTGCTGGAGCTTGTCCAAAGGAGGACCACAAAGATGATCAGAGAGACGGAGCACCCTATGGGCACAGGCTGTCAGAGTTGGTACTGTTAAGCCTGGAGAAGAGAAGGCTCCAGGGAGACCTTATAGTGACCTTCCAGTACCTGAAAGGGGCCTACAAGAAAGCTGGAAAGGGACTTTTTACAAGTGCTTGAACTGATAGGAAGAGAGGGAATGGACTGAAGCTTGAGGAGGGCAGATTTAGACACAACATCAGGGAGAAATTATTTACAGTGGAGGTGGTGAGACACTGGAACAGATTGCTCAGGGAGGTGTTTAAGGCCAGACTGGATGAGGCCTTGAGAAGCCTGGTCTAGTGAAAGGTGTCCCTGCCCATGGCAGAGAGGTTAGAACTACATGATCTTCAGAGTCCCTTCCAAAATAAAGCATGCTATGAATGTATGAATCAGTAAAACCAGTGGGTTCTTTGATGATGCCCCAGTATTCTCAATTCTGCACAGCAAAGGTTACCATTCAGTTAAAGTTATGGTTATAAGTTATTTTGCAGGTGACAAAGTTCGACTAAAATATTTTTTTAAAACTTCATTTAATTCACTGAGTTGCCATTAAAAAAAAAAACAAAACCAAAAAAAACCAAAGAAAAGAAAAAAGAAAAGCCATCTTAAAAAAAGCTTTTCCAAGAGTTTCCCTGCTGATATGTGGGTGTCATAGCACAGACAAATGTCTTATTTACAGAACAAAGTTGGCTTTCTTGACACCAATTCAGATTTTCAGAAAATATCCTGTCAACAGTTCTCAAATCTGACCTGGAGAGAGTTTTTCCTGTGTGCTTATCTTCTCACCTCAGTTTCCAAACTCTTTCCAGGTTTGTTGTCAGGGAGTTGAACACTAGCAAACTTTTTTAGAAACTCAAAAAGGTCATTTGTGTGCTGCAATATTTAGCTTAGGGAGTGAGATCTGTAATAGGTAATAATATGGTAAGTACTTTCTAAGTGTCTGCATTTGGAATGAAGACATGAGACAGGAATTAGCCACAGCCATGTTGCCTAATTCAGCCATTTAGGAACTCCAAATGCAGGGATAAGTCTGAAAGGTTGTCACAGGATATGGCTAAGACATAACTGGTACAGAGCCTGAAATGTCTGTCATCATATTCTTTCTCTGCTTCTCTGTGAGCCTACAGAAGAAGTCCCCTTTTTGGCTCTCCTCCTCCAGAACTTCTTGCATTTTGTACAGAATGAATTCAGGTCCCAGTTCAATTTCTCTTCATATTCTCCATCTGCCTGTATCTTCCCCCTTATCTCCTTGCTAAACCCTGCTTCTGTTACCCAGTCAGTCTCTCCAACATCTGTCCATCCAGTCTGAGTGGTTCATATCAAAATTCAGCTTTTATTATCTCACCTTATGCACTTTGCAAGCTGTTTGCTAATGCCAAATCCAGCTCAAGCATCAAGTGTGCTGGTGCTCTTATGCTACCTGGCAAGAGTTTTCCCTGGAGTTTGATCATGAATGCCAAAGGGGCAAAATGGGCTAGCATTAACTAGAATTAAAGGCAGGATTTGAAATGAAATAACTAGTAAGGAGGAAGCCCTGAAGGAAGATTAAGTGCTGGGGATTTCCTGAGTGTGTGTGAGATGAGAAGTTTAACAATCCTGATTTCTCTAAATGTGAATAACTGCTTGATGTAGACAGTCAGCAAGTTGTCAGAGGTTAAAAGGTAATAAGGAATGGGTTTGGATGGAATGAATAAGAATTACCCTCCTAGAATGTAAAAAGAGAATGAAGAAGAGAAAATTCATTTGAGACTCAGCATTTATTTTCAACTGCTGGATAGCAGTGATAAAACACAGAAATACAAGCCTCAGGAAATCCTAAGGTAGTTTGAAAGTAATATTTACTTCATAAGCTTGTGGAGCATGTTTTCTGTAACCTCTTTCATAGCAGTGTTTGTGCTGTATCTATAGGATGTAAGTGAGTAGTAGTCTAATACAGTTAATGCTTCTTGTCTGAGTTCAAGTTGGAACAAATGACTCTTTTTTAGACATTTTACTGTCTGGGTTAATCACCTGTATTAAGTTGATACTCCTTTTATGATTCCTAAGTTATAATCCACAGCAGGAATACTATGACCTTCTAGGAAAAATGGAAGCAAATCAGTGAGTTTGTCCTTTGCTCATTTGATTGGTGGTGTAGTAGTGTAGAGAGTTTTATAGTAATGTCTCCAGATAGTTCTTTAGGCAGCAAAACTCATTCCTTTGACAGCAGTCGTGTGGGCTGCTCTGAGTCCTTATGTTCTTACAGCCTGTTTGAACATTGCTTGTCTGAGAGAACTGTAGCCTTGGTAGAGGAACTCATTTTTTATCTCTTTTTGTCATTTCTTCACCAAAGAAAACAAAACCAAAAATTGACAGTGTTATGAAATAATATTTTTTACTTCAGATGCATACAAATATATTAAAATATATGTTCAAAAAAAAGGACAAACTGCTTTTCTGGAGAGTGTTTTGCAAACATGACTACCAGTATTTTTCATCTCGGCAACACTGCAGTTATGGAACATTTTTGCCCACAATGAAGCTTTTATTTAGTGAAAATAAATGCTGCTGTCCATGCTCTTTCACGCTTTCCACAGCATCTTGGCATCAGGATGTTCGTGCCTTTGTTATGTTTTGCAAAGATTGACTACCTAAACTTCTCAGCTGTCACTATGACAGAATAGGATCACCAACAAATTAGATTGGAAAGGTTATGTGGAAGTCATTTAATCCACTTCCACCTCAAAGCTGGGCTAATTGCAGGGCTCATTTCAGTGTTAGATGAGATGAAGAAAGACCTTGTCCAGACAAATCAAGTGCTCCCTCAGCAAGTTTGCAGGTGATGCCAAGCTGTGTGGTACAGTCGACTTGCTAGAGGGAAGGGATGCCATCCAGAAGGACCTGGACAGCTGGGCCCAGGCCAACCTCGTGAAATTTAACAAGGCCAAGTGTAAAGTCCTGCACCTGGGTCAGCGCAATCCCAAGCATATATACAGGCTGGATGATGAATGCTGGAGAGCAGCCCTGAGGAAAATGACCTGAGGGTCGTGGTTGATGAAAAGCTCAACATGAGCCAGCAGTGTGCATGTGCAGCCCAGACAGCAACCATGTCCTGGGCTGCATCAAGAGCAGTGTGGCCAGCAGGGCAAGGGAGGGGATTCTGCCCCTTTACTCTGCTCTCGTCAGACCCCACCTGGAGTTACTGTGTGCAGTTCTGGAGCCCCCAACACAAGAAGGACATCAAACTGTAGAAGCAAGTCCAGAAGAGTGCCACAAAGATGTTCAGAGGGCTGCAACACCTCTGCTCTGAGGACAGGGTATGAGAGTTGGGGCTCTTTAACCTGGAGAAGAGAAGGCTTCAAGTAGACCTCATAATAGCCTTCCAGTATCTGAAGGGGGCCTACAGGAGGGCTGGGGAGGGACTATTTACAAAATCCTGTAATGACAGGACAAGGGGTAATGGGTTTAAACTGACAGAGGGGAGATTTAAACTACATGTTAGGAAGAAGTTCTTTCCAGTGAGGGTGGTGAGACACTGGAACCGGTTGCTGAAGGAGGTTGTGGATGCTCCCTCCCTGGAGGTGTTCATGGCCAGGTTGGATGAGGCCTTGAGCAACCTGTTCTAGTGGGAGGTGTCCCTGCCTATGCTGGAGTGTTGGAACTTTGAGGTCCCTTCCAACCTAAACCATTCTGTGATTCTGTGAATATTGCATATCACCAAGAGTGGACTCAACCAATTACCTGGGCAGCCTGTTCTAATATTTGATGACTATCAGGGAAGAGTTTTTTCCTAATATCCAATCTAAACCTCCCTTGGCACAACAAGGCCATTTCTGCTTGGTTCTTGGAAGATACTGATCCCTACTTTACTACAACCTCCTTTCAGGCACCTTACAGAAAGCAATGTTTCCTCTCAGACACATTTTCTCCATGCTAAACATTCCCAGATCTCTTGGCCACTCCTCTTAAGCCTTGCTTTCTAGACCCTTAACCATCTTCACCGTCCTTCTTTGGATGCAATCCTGCAACTCAACATCTTTCTTGTAGTAAGGGCTTCATTCTGCTCCCCATCCTTGTCTTGCAGTTCAGAAGCTGAGTCCTTGTCTTGCAATTCAGAAGCTGAGTCCCTGGTGAACATCTGGTCTCACCATTCAGGACTGAGGCAAAGAAGGCATTGAGTACATTATGTACCTCAGCCCTTTCCTCTTCATACAGCAGCCACTCTTCTCAAGCCCTGACCGTCTTACTGAGTCTGTGTTGGCTTCTCTGGCCAAGATTTTTGATGCTTTGGGTGGATATAAGACATGATGGGAAGAGTCAGGGAACCTCTCCCACATCCTGCTCTTAAATTATCATTGTTATTCTCATTATCTCGAGTGCAATGATGCTCTAACTGTTGTACTGCCTCACTTCAGAAGCAAATTATGTTCCCTCAAGCACTTTCCTAGGCAGCTGCATAAAGCAATACGCAACAGAGCTCAGGAAGCACTAGCTTATGCCCTCCATTAAGTTCTCAAACCCAGTGATAGAGTGACGGGGGAAATTATTGGGATTTTTTGTTGTTGTTTTTGCCAATAAGAAACTTCTCTTTTTTTTTTTCTAGATTGCTGTTGTTTATTTTGATAACTGACATTTTGAGAAATAACCCTTTCATAATAAAAACTGGTATCTATTTCTAGGCATGTAATGCATAGGAGATTAATATAAATTCTGAGATATTAAACCTTCAATGTCTCTTGTCAGTAGAAAGAGAAAATCTATTATAAATGTATTCTGGGTTTTTAACTGATGGATTAGAAAATGCCTCTGTTGTTCCCATGTTAGGGGAAACCAGTCTTGAAAGTAAAGATCACAGAATCACAGAATCACAGAATTTCTTAGATTGGAAAAGACCTTCAAGATCATCGAGTCCAATCATTAGTTTCACACTGACAGGGCCTTGACTAAACCAAATGCCTCAGCACAACATCTAATCACTATGAATCACTATGGTTGGAAAGGACCACCAGGATCATCCAGTCCAACCTTGATCCCAACATCCTTAATCACTAGACAATAGCCTCAAGCACCACATCCACTCTCCTTTTAAACACTTACAGGGATGGTGACTCCACCACCTCCCTGGGCAGCCCGTTCCAGTGCCTGACCACTCGCTCAGTAAAGAACTTCCTCCAAACATCCAATCTAAGATCCTTCATATCCAGACAGTATTCTTTAAAACATCTCTGTAATTTATTTCCTTCAAACATATGGAATAAAAAATATTTCCTTTTTATTTTTCCACAAATAATAAGATGCAACAATTGAAGCACAAATGATGGAGCATTGCCAAAACACTTCAAAATTACAACACCATCTCCAATTTAAGTTGGCTCTCATTAGAAGCTTTATAATTTGCATTTTGTTTTTTAAATATGACTTTTAGAATCTTAATTTTGGAAACTTTTCCTCTATTTTGAAGGAATTATTCCAGTATTAATAATTTTAAAGCAAATGCCTATATTAAAGTAGCTGTAAATTTTCTTGCAGTAGAGTAACTCTGAAAGTAGGATGGTTTTGATTGGTATTTCTACTTTGTTTCATAAATCCTTTGATGACTGTTGAGGTATATGAATCTTGGTCTTGAGGAAATGTTAATGTTTTTCATTCCTACTTAGTACTCATTGCTTATAGCATATTTAAGCAAATAATTTTGTTTGCAGATGACAGAATAATAGAATGGCTAAGGTTGGAATTGACCTTAGAGATCATCTACTCTAACATTCCTGCTTTAGGTAGGGATGCCTCTGAACTAGACTTAGCTGTTCAAGGCCTCATCCACCCTCACCTTGAACACCTCCAGGGAGGAGGCATCCACAGCCTTCCTGAGCAACCTGTTCCAGAGCCCCACCACCAAAGATCTTCCTCCTAAGATCCAGTCTATACCTACTCTCTTTCAGCTTCAAACTATTCCTCCTTGTCCTATTGCTAGACACCATCATGAAAAGTCCCTCTCCAGCCTTCCTGTAGGATGCCTTCAGGTATTGGAAGGCAGCTCTAAGGTCCTCCTGGAATCTTCTCTAGGCTGAACAATCCCATCTCTCTCAGCTTATCGTCATAGCAGAGATGTTCTAGCCCTTGGGTCATCTTTGTGGCCCTCCTCCGGATTCCGTCCAACAGCTCTGTAGCCTGCATTCCAAATTCTGTGAAAACAAAAATGTTAATTTATATTCCATTGATATCCTATCCAAGGAACACAGGAGTAATGCTTTGGTGGAAGTAATACATCATAGAATATTTTTTTTTAATAATAAATATAATAAAGACTTTAAGTACAACTGATAGGAAAAAAAAGGGAAGTAATACATTGATCATATTTTTTTCTGTCTTCTGCAATTGTTTGGTTTTGTGCTTAATGTAGAAGGCTGGGTATAAGCTATAATATAAATGAAGAACATGATCATCTCATTTCTGTTTCTATTTCTTGTCTCTTTCCCAGTCTTTCATATCCAGTTTACATTGAATATGTGTTCCTAGTTTGTTCAGCCTGTGAAACTTCTCAATCCAATCTAATTACTGTTAGTACTCCTTCTCCCTATTCTTTCTTCCTATTACTCTATTATTTCCCTATATTCTTTTCTCTTTCTGATGTTTCTTTGTGTGATTTCTCTTTTATATTATCACTGCTGAGTCATTAATTTAAAGCATGTTTACTGTCTTCAAGAATATTTTAGCTCGTTAATATTCACAGCAGTCTCTTGCAGTGTTATTATGTCAGCCCAATTGCCACCTTAACCACCGAGGATAGGAATGTTATCATCAAGTGTTTCAAGCTCAAAATGATACTTTATAAGAACATATGGGGTCCAGGAGAACATGTATGTGTCCAGCTCATGATAAAACGCAAGTATTGTTATGTAGGGAAATCTAACCTGGATCTAAAGAAGCTGTTTGAAGAACTGGAATTCTTATATTAATGTTGCCCTTCATGCAGGACAATGCATATTAACAGTTGCTTAATAGTACTAAACTTAGTCTGCAGTTAATCTACATACTGGTTTTTAAAAAGTTTGCCAGATTATTCTGGTGTACAGGCACAACTGAAGATGTAGAAATAGAAGTGTGGAGTAGTTGGAGAGAATGGAACTGTTGCAGAGGGGAAATTAATTGATGTGAGATGATATTTTTCCAAAATTAATATTGTTTATTAATGTTGCTATTCAGACCTCTCACCACCCTGACCACTAATTTTAATAATATTTCAGTTCTTACATGGTCATGGAAACATTCTATGGATAAGATCTAGATCTAGTAATAACCAGCAAAATATATATAAACATTACTTGAACTGGAAGAGAAGGTTCCCACGGTCAAATGCCACTCACGGTCAATATGCCGCTTGCCCAGAGATGGACTCAAGGAGCTCTTTCTGCATATGGCAGAAGCCAATGGAGAATTACAAAGAGGCTTCTAAGCATTTACTCACAAATTATTATTATCCAACTCGCAGGGCTTGCCACAGTCCAGACAGTGCCCAAATGCTTTCAGGGAACTCTGTCTTGTCAGACGTTGAGACTTGAATCTTCTCAGCTTCTGGGGAAAGAATGCAGACAATCTCTGACCTTGTCTCCTGACTGTTCTAAGCAGGACTCTCAGGTGTAGTGGCAGGATGTCATGCAGTCTCAGCACGATGTCACGCTGGCCACACAGGCCGATCACGCGTAAGCATCCAGGGTCTGCTCCTGGTAACGCGCAGCAGTGGAGTTTACCAGCAAACAATAAGGCAGTAGGCAATTGCAGCAGGCAATGGCAGAGCATGGCTGAGCACAGCAGAGAGCAAAAGCAGGGGAGCAAAGCATGTTGTTTACCTGCATATCTCCTTTTATCAATGTGGGCTGAGATTAATTGCCCTTTGGACATAGAATAAGCAATCAGAATGGCAGTTAGCCAAACCATACGCCACAGGCTCTCTTTTCCCTAATTTGGGAAAGCACAGGCCCTGCACAAGGCAGGCACAAGCTAAGTGTGTGTACTTTACCACTGAACCCTGGGTGGGGTGGCTACAGGTTCTTTTGTGTTCTTTTCCCACGCTTGCCTCTCTGGTGGAGCAGGAAAGCGTGCCTAGGCAAGGCAGGACATGTATAAGCCTATTTTGAGCCTATCAGGCCTACCACAACCGAAATACTTTGACTGAGAATTGCCTCTGTACCATTTATAACCTACTGTAATGGCTTAAATTCAGAACTAAGCATGTCCATTGGCTTTAACAGTCATAAAATTTGTGCTTGTGTCTCAATGATTGACTAGATAATTCTTATAAAACTCTCTGAATAGTGCACTCTGTTAATTTAGTGAGCTGTGGGTCATCCTTTAAGGAAATTAGAATGAAGGTTGTTTTTTTCTTTTCCTCTGTACTGATTATTCCACTGTTTTCAACATAGGGAGGCTTTTTTGCACTTTCATTAAAACGAAAATCTCTCAATTCTGATTATTATGAAAAATGGAGCACCCAAACTGATGTAATGTGTGGAACAGGGAGAAAGGCAAACAACTACTAGGGTCCTAGTAGAAAACATTCATTGTTAATTTAATATTGGGGTAATTCAGATTTGCACTAGAGAAAATAATGTACTTTTGTATACTAGGGAAAAAAATAAAGTGATAATTTGTCCACTGTGTCAGTGGAGAGAAAGCAAAAATGAGACCCTGGCAGCTAGCAAGCTGAAAAATGTTCAGTGGTTCTCCTGAAATGCATTTTTTTTTCTTATCCTGAGTTACAACAACAAAAAAAACCCAAACCAACCAAGCAAAAAAACATAACCAGAACAAAACACAGGCATAGATTATTTGATAGTCTACTTCTGATCCTGCTGGATATATTTTGAGGAAAAAAAAAAGAAAGAATTTCTGTTAATGAAGAAGAGTTTGTAATGGTCTGACCTCTTCTTGAGGAAAAAAAAAAGAAAGAATTTCTGTTAATGAAGAAGAGTTTGTAATGGTCTGACCTCTTCTGGAAGTATTGACAATATGATCAATACAGTAAATGGTGGGAAGTGACAGACAAAGCTAATCAGTTCCATTTGCTTCAAAGCCCAGGATGGGTTCAATATGCAGAGTAGTGCTGAATGTACATATTGACCCGGAGATATTTATAGAATAGCTGAGTCTGTAGAAGCCTGATTTTGTGTCAGATTTGGTTTTATCAGTCTCTAGTAGTGTGGTTTGATGTATTTGTTACCCATATTGATACGTTGTGTTACTCAGACACTGGAATTGAGGAATAAATTAGGTAACAAGGTGGAACAAGAAAGGCATCCTCACAAAGCACAGAATTTTGAAATAAAGTATGGTTTAACTTCATTATACTGAACAATTGGTAATTATATAATGGGGAAAAACATATAAATGCTTCAAAATACCAGTATATATATGATCCCCTGTCTGAAAATCATTGTCATCACATCTCTTTTGGTGGTGCTCAGTGATAGGACAAGGAACAACAGGTACAACAGGCACAGGTACATGGAACACAGGAGATTTCACCTCAACACGAGGAGACACTTCTTTACAGTGAAGGTGACAGAGCACCAAAACAGGCTGCCCAGAGATGTTGTGGAGTCTCCTTCTCTGGAGACTTTCAAAACCTGCCTGGATGAATTCCTGTGTGGCCTGATGTAGGTGATGCTGCTTTAGCAGGGGTGTTGGACTTGATCTCTGGAGGTCACTTCCAACCTCTAACATTCTGTGATTCTGTGAATTGAAATTATTTTCTCCTGCAGTTCAGAATATCCAGAGTTTGTTTGAACGTGGTTTTAAACTGTAGTGGCAGGCTGACAAAGCTTTATAGCTTCCCTTGAGTTGGTTGTACAGTAAAAATAGACTCAAGAACAAGATGATGTTTTTCAGATGTTTGTTCTTTTTCATATGCTGTTCAGCAAGTGGAAGGTAATTTTGTGAGGATAGAATCCACAGCACAAATCTAGATTAAAGTCCATTTAGTTCAATCTTTTGTCCCTTACAGTGACCAATTAACATATTTTCAGAAAAGGATGAGATAAGCACCTTCTGAGGTTAGGTGTCAGCCTCAAACTTGGCTTACCCCAGAAAGTAACATAATATGTCTTTAAAAATCTTAACTTCATGCCAACTATTAAATACAACATACTTTCTTTGCCCCCAAAAAATGTTCCTTTTGTTTGGTTGGGTCTTTTTTTTTTTGTTTGGTTGGGTTTTTTTTTGTTTGTTTGGTTGTTTTTAATCTGAAGACACAATAGGAAATTCAAATATTTCTTATACTTTTTTATACATTTTCTCTAAGGAAAGTGTTGCAACACAGTACTGCTTTTTTTGCTTGGGTTTTTTGTTTGTTTGTTTCTCATCCTGTTCATCCAATACATATGGGATACATTTTCTGATCTTGAGTGTTTCTTAAGTGTGAGGCTCAGTGGCTTCCAAATAATTAAATTGGTTCTAAGTTACTTGGGTGACTGGGTGCTTACCCTTCCTGGGGTGACCCAAAGAATTAAGCACAAAAATCCCCATTCTTTTTACATATACACATATTCTTTTCTCATAAAACACAGAGTATTCCTCACATATATGACTTGAGTGTTTAACCTGGTGCAGTGTTTTTGCAGTGTTTTTGAAGCCTGTGTGGTGGTGAGGCTTCATGACTTGAGTGTAGATGTTAAGGAAATTTCACTTTAATGAAACTATAGAAAACTCTGCCCCAGGTCTGTGAGCATGTTAGAAAGAACTGACATCCCTTTTCTCTTCTCTTTAGAGTATTTTAAGTCTACAAAGAGCTCCTGGTTTGCTTTTTGGAAGAGATTTTTGTGGTAGTGGGTTCCTCCTGACTTGGTCTTTAGTTTTAATTGTTCTAAAATTTGAACAAAACCAACATTGGTCTTCTTATGTTACTTTGATATATATTTGATATGCATTCCATTTTCCAAGTCTTTGTAATCTTACATCTCTGAAATTATAATGTTGCAGCATTGTATTTATATTTCATGGATATGGAATTTTTAAAATGGCATAAGAAGGAATTGATCCTGTGACAGAAAATCAGTCTACATTAAAAATGTTGGCTATGGTCAGTTATCAAGTCATTTAATGTCTTCCAGAAATAGAGCAGGGCAGATAAAAGTGTTTCAGCATTTCTTCATTACTTAGTAGTTATGTGTAAACTGATGTCCAAAATACACGCTAAGGGATTGCACACTAATAAGCAGAACTCACAGATAAATGCACGCTGAAGTAAATGTCATCAGTGACTCGTCAGCCAAGATAATTTTCATCACTATTCAACCAGCCTGGTCCCTGTCTGCTGTATGTACAGCAAGGTACTAGAGTGATTACTGTGCCTTCAGATAACAGAAGAGAGATCTGACAGAGGATGTCATGTTTCCTACTGAAATATAAACAGCTGGTTCTGTGAGTATTGCAAGTTCTCTAATACATACATAAAGGTTATTTTGTTTATGCACTTAGCAAAGATCTATGAGCATAAATAATGTCATCTGATAATGAAATCAAAAAATGTTTAGGATCCTATCTTCATTACTTTGGCATTAAACAACAGCCATCTTCATCATAGGAAATGACTTGACGATCTCTATCCTGCTCTGGCCAAGGCTCCACCTGTAGGTGAGCTGATGACCAAAGCTGTCTTCTAAATCAAACACTGTGTAACATAGAATCATAGAATTGTAGAATAGTTTGGGTTGGAAGGGACCTCCAAAGATCACCTGCTCCAACACCCCTGCATTGATCAGGGACATCCTCCACTAGATCAGGTTTCTCCACGACTTGTCGAGCCTCAACTTGAATATTTCCAGGCATGGGGCCTCAGCTACCTCCTTGGACAACCTGTTCCTGCGCTCTACCACCCTTGTGGTAAAGAACTCCTAACATCCAATCTAAATTTCTTCTAATCTCAAACCATTGTGCCTCATCCTGTCGCTGCAGGCCTTTGGAAGCAGTCCTTCTGCAGCCTTCTTGTAAGCCTCCTTAAGGTACTAGAAGGCTGCTATTATGTCTCCCAGGAGCCTTCTCTTCTCCAGGAGGAACCACCTCAGTGTATGCTAGAGTAGAATGATGTCTAATTAGTATCTTTGGTGACAAACTCATCCCATCCTTGAAGATATCCAAGGTCAGGCTTCACAGGGCTCTGAGAAACCTGATCTAATGGAGGATGTCTGTCCTCACTGTGCAGGGGTTGGACTGTCACAGAACCTTTACAGGTCCCTTTCAACTCAAACCATTCTATGCTTCTGTGAATGATGTGACTTCAAAACCTGATTTGCTTGTTTGTTTGTTTCAAGTTAATATGGTGCTAGAATATTCAGTAGCCATTCAGTTTGGATGGTTGGGAATAATTTTTCAGCCCTTTCTCTTCCACTGATCTAGACTGTGTGTTTGAATTATTATGTACATTTCAGGGTTTCAGTCATTTTCTTTTCTTTGTTAAGCTCTGCATTGAATCTGTATAATCACCTTACGACTCCTTAGTGTCAGTAGAAATTTCAAAACAGTGAGAACAACACATAAAAACAACAGAGAACCAACTCAAAGCTGTGTTCATATTGTAAACAACTTTTACTGTTTGTCTATGATTTCCTGTGTTTCTGTAGTAAAACTCACCGTGCACTGCTTGGATAGGGTAACTATTGTGTAGTTTATTTTACCCTGTGCAGTGGTGGACCTAGTGGTTTGGAGCAAGAATAGCAGGGGCTCTGAGAGGGAAAAAGAACCTTTTTCCTTTTGCATCTGCAGTGAAAATATACCCTAGATTTCAGGTCAAGAACAGGAATTCTCAGTTTTATATGGTGTCTTGAGACATCACAATCAATGTCTGTTTTCCCCCCCCCCCCCCTTTTTTGAATGAATGTAGATTTTGAAACTGCAAATGGCACATCTTTCACACTAACTTCTGCGGTTTTTTTTCTGCTGCCTTTTCTTATTTTTAACTTCATTGGGGTTTAAAAGTAAGATTGCCAAGTTTCTATCTTCCTGTCCTCCTTGTCACACTAAGCAGAAATGGGAAGGGGAAGGTCATGATTCTAAAATAGAATAATTGCTATTAAAATAGTATGAAGAGAATTTATTAAAGGTTTGCTGCTTTCTTCTTCTCCAGCTCTACACAGTTGGATTAAATATCACATTGCCTGCCATGATGTCATCTGAGTGAATTTACCCAGGAATGGAACACTTTATTTTCTGGAAATTGATATAAAGTTCAGTTCTGGTCATGTAGACTGTATTTAATAGTTGCTAAAACAATCAGGCATAGAAATTATATCTATTTTTATATAAAAATAAAGTATGGAGATTGTTCTAAATATCATTACTTCCTATCAGTTTAATTCAAAGTTCAGCTAATCAGGACTGAATTGAGTGTCTTTGACTGGATTCATTTGATGAAGAGCTGGTGCTCATGTGCAGTCTGGTTTTGAATATCCTCAAATGGTGAGAATTTTACCACTTCTCATTCCCAGCTGCATGGACTAAATCTAGTGTAATATCAAAAGACTACAGAATATACACACTAGAAATATAGAAAGGGGGGGAAAGTAAATGTTGAAAAAAATAAATGGTTTCATGCATTTGAAAAGACTTGGTCTGAAAAAAAGTGCTATAAATTTAAACAGTGAAAACTGTTTTTTTTACATGAGATGTTCTGTATCAATATAGCAATCTTAGGTATTTGTTTATTCAAGTATTAATGTCTTCTTTGAAAAGCTGGAATTTCCAAGGTTTGGGCTGGTTTGGGCTCCTTTTGGTTAACTTGTGTCACTTGGCAGTGGGTATATATCAGATTGGAATTGCCATACTTAGATGAGAATAAGTATAGGAATATGGGGGTTTTTGTGTGGTCTGACTAGTGTACACTTTCATACTGTAGCAAAAGTGTAATAGAAAATCTGGTCCTACTGAGCAGTTTTCACACTTCATGAGTTTAGCCATCTGTGGCAGACGATCTATTCTGTGTGTTTGTTGTCAGGTTCAGTTACATTGCTTTAAAAAGGGAGAGAATTTGGTTGGCTGAAGGCTTCTGCAGAGAGAAAGAGAGATTGCTCCTGCCATGGGAGCAACTGAACATATTTTAGGGGGAATTTTCTTGCTCCAGAAAGAGAGAGGTGGAGGGAGAGGGGAAACAAAAAAGTTGCAGGCAGAAGTTCAGGAAGGTATTGAGAAATTGCAGAGGAGAAGAATGGGTTCCAAATATGAGCTGGTTGAGACAGCAGCTTGTCCGTATGAGGCAGACAGAATTATGCAGTTTTCTGTAGACTAGGAATCTGGTGAGTTGTTGAGAGGAGTTAAAGCCTGGAAACATCAGCAACCAAAGAGAGTTTCACAAACCTTTTTATTTCCATTTTATTCTAATAATAGTGTGTAGTACTGGGATTTTGATCCCTGTGTAACCATTGTGAAGGACTTGGTGCTTACAGAACATGAAAAACCTTTCAGAGCTATACGTGGTGCCAATGAAGAGCAAAAGGTTTGTTTTTTCTACAATAGAATGTGTTACATTGGTAAATTTTAAGGAATTTTTTGAAAGAGAGGGAAGGAAACTCAGCAGGTTGCACAGCAGTATGGATGAAGTCAGGGCTGAGCAGAAATCACAAGGACAAGGCTTAGCTGTGATGCTTATAGAGAGGCCTGATTTAAACAGTTAAGCAATTGGTAAGTTTGTCTAATCCAAGCCTTACAGCAGGAGTTCCATGGCTGTTGTTACCCAGCATGAACCACATTTTAGAGAAAGTGATTATTCAGGGCTCTGCTCGCTCTGCCACCTCTAATCTTAGACCAGGGAAGCAAAGCATCATGAGTACTCAATAAAGCACTGCCTGAGCAATCAAACTGAGCCAAATCCAGAGCCTTTGACTGCTGAGGAGAGGTGTCATTTCTGAGGAACTGCAGGTGGTGAGATTCCTGCACAGAGAAAAGGATTAAAACTCCTCTACAAAATAGATCACATTTGAGAAGCCAAAAGTGAAAATTCAAACTGCTGCAGTTGCTAGGAGTAGGACTGCCCTCTGTATTGAGACATTTTGAGACATCTACAACTACCTGAAGGGAGGCAGTAGCCAGATGGAGGTCAGTCTCTTCTCCCAGGCAACCAGCAATAGAACAAGGGGACACAGTCTCAAGTTGTGCCAGGGGAAGTATAGGCTTGATATTAGGAGGAAGTTCTTGCCAGAGAGAGTGATTTGCCATTGGAATGGGCTGCCCAGGGAGGTGGTGGAGTTGCCATCCCTGGAGGTGTTCAAGCAAACTCTGGATGAGGCACTTAGTGCCATGGTCTAATTGACTGGGTAGGGCTGGGTGGCAGATTGGACTGATCTTGAAGGTCTCTTCCAACCTGCTTGATTCTCTGATTCTATGATATACTGATGACACCTGCATTACATGAGACTGTTTCTACAGTCCATAAGTGAAACAGGTGTGATTATGGAGTGAGCTGAATGAAAAATGGCACTTTGTTTTAGTTCAGTAGTCCGAGGGACTGGCTCAGATTAGCTCTGTACTTTATGTCTGCATTTGTGCAGATGAATCCTTACTCTTACAAGTAAGCGTCTACTACCATTCTTTGAAGGAAGTCAGTGATGAAGGAAAAGCAGAAAAAAGTCTGTTTGTTGTTGGTTTTGGTTTGTTTTCCTTGTAAAACTGTTAACATTTCCTTTCTTTCAGAGGTACAGGGGGTTCTGGTGTGTTTTGGGTCTTTTTAATTGTAGTTGAAAGTTTGCAAAGTAGCTTGATATCAGCTGAAAACAGATGGTCTGAATTCACCATATGCATATTCTACTGAGAAGTATAAACTATTCTGAATTTTTCTCACCAATATTTTCTGGCCAGAATACTCAGACTGCAAAGGAAGGAAATTTAAAGTATGTTCTCATCAACTAGGAAAAAATCTTTATAATTCAGTAGTTTTTTTCCATAGATGATATCTGAGCTTAGGATAAAATTTCTTATTCTGGCTGAGGGGAATAACATATAATGAACTGTGTTTTACCCGATGAGAAACAGTATATTATTAATTAGTATGAGTGAATGAGCCCATGAGTGTTACATTATGTACAAAAAGATCTATTCTACTTCCACAAATAGCTTTATGATCAGCTAACCTCAAAGCTAATAGTAGCTTTACTTTGGTAAAGATCTTAGAATGTAGCTGTTTTGAAATATCAATGGCAAAATCACATCATCCTCTGTATCAGACCATGTTGCCATGATACAATACTGTGCTATTAGTTAAACCCTGAACCAGGATACATCATGTGCAAAGCATCTGCTTCATAAAACTTCTGTTAACTTTCCACGGGTTACACTGACACGTTCTGAGCATCTACAGTTCTGTATTCATGTTAAATGCCTCCTAAGACTGTAAGTGAAATAATAAGGATGGGAAAGAAGTGATGATAAGGAAGCACTGATTATGTTACTGTATAGTATACTGTGCTATATTATAGTACATGTACACAGTCACCATCGATTTGCAGACTTTGTCTTAGTCTTGTTAGGCACCTATTTGATAACAATTCTAGCTTTTCCATTAATATTTCTCCAGCCATGAATGTTTCTCTTGCCCAACCTACGGTACACAGAGTTCTGTATACCTTATTTCATATTCATAGATTCATTTTGGCTGGACAATATCTCTAAGATCATCCAGTCCAACCATGACCTGACACAATCACAGCCATTAAGCCATGTCCCCAGGTGCCATGTCCATGTGTTTTTCATGCATCTCCTGGCACAGTGACTCCACCACCTTCCTGGGCAGCCTGTTCCAATGCCTGACTACCATTTCTGTAGAGAAAGAGTAGAGTATGGGGGCACAATTGCATCTCTTTTGCTGCAGACCACACTATTTCTCATACAGGCCAGGATATTGGTGGCATTCTTGGCCACTGCTTGCTCACATTTGGATGTCAACCAACATACCCAGGTTCTATTCTGCTGGGCAGCTTTCCAGCCACTCCATCCCAAGCCTGTAGCATTTCATGGGGTTGTCGTAACCTAAGTGCAGGACCTGGCACTTGGCCTTTTAAACTTCCTACAACTGACCTTGGCCCATCAATTCAGCCTGTCCCTCTGCAGAGCCTTCATAGCTTCAAACAGATAAATGCTCCCACCCAATTTGGTGTCATCAGCAAGCTTACTGAGGGGGCACTTAATCCCTTCATCCAGATCATTGATAAAGATATTGAATAGGACTGGTCCCAATACTGAGCTCTAACAAATACCACTTGTGATCAGTTGCCAACTGGATTTGACTCCATTTATCACAACTCAATGAGCTCGGTCATCTAGCCAGTTTTTTACTAAGTGAGGTGTCCACCCATCCATTTCATCCTCTGTTCCATCATTTATGGGTTCTCAAAGCAGAATATGCTTCAGAAACCTCCTTTTCAGAGACTTTAATAAGTCATGACGAAGATAGCATCTAGATAAATGTGTTCATTTGTATCCCTTTTTCTTTAAAAAAAAAATTGCATCATCTTCCTGAAATTCACAAATGATTTACAAATGAGGAAACATTTTAACTCACAGGCAAAAGTATTTATTCTGAATTCTTTTTTCACATTCAAGCTTTGGTCCCAGACTTGGGATATCGTAGTGTAGGACTCAAGAATTCTAACCAGAGCTGGTACTAAAACCACAGTATTGTAGCAGCTGGCGAATGCAATTTTCTTCCTTTAATGTCCCTTGATAGTTTCTAATATACTGATATATAAGCAAAATACTTTACAGTATCACAGTATCACACTATCACCAAGGTTGGAAGAGACCTCATAGATCATCAAGTCCAACCCTTTACCACAGAGCTCAAGGCTAGACCATGGCACCAAGTGCCACGTCCAACCTTGCCTTGAACAGCTCCAGGGACGGCGACTCCACCACCTCCCTGGGCAGCCCATTCCAGTAGCCAATGACTCTCTCAGTGAGGAACTTTCTCCTTACCTCAAGCCTAAATTTCCTCTGGTGTAGCCTGAGGCTGTGTCCTCTTGTTCTGGCGCTGGCCACCTGAGAGAAGAGAGCAACCTCCCCCTGGCCACAACCACCCCTCAGGTAGTTGTAGACAACAATAAGGTCACCCCTGAGCCTCCTCTTCTCCAGGCTAAACAATCCCAGCTCCCTCAGCCTTTCCTCGTAGGGCTTGTGCTCGAGGCCTCTCACCAGCCTCGTTGCCCTTCTCTGGACACGTTCAAGCATCTCAATGTCCCTTCTAAACTGGGGGGCCCAGAACTGAACACAGTACTCAAGATGTGGTCTAACCAGTGCAGAGTACAGGGGCAGAATGACCTCCCTGCTCCTGCTGGCCACACCATTCCTGATGCAGGATACTTTGTATAGTAAAGTTTGAAGACTGTATTTATCCTTCAGAGAGGAAATTCAGACCATATTCTTCTCTTTTCAGGACACGGGATTTTCCCTTATCCTCTCCTTTCCTGTCTGAATCAGTCTGACAGAGAACTTTTTTTCCCCATTGTAACATAACTGAGATGCATGCAATTCTATACCTTGAATATAATTGGACAGAAAAGCTCTTGTACAGGCTTGTATCACAGGATGCTGTGTAAAGGTAAGAAATATGAATGCAAAGACTAGCAGCAAAGCATAGCAGAGGAAAGAAGAAAGAGAAAACTAAAGAACAAGATTGTTTCGAGGTGAATCTCAAAGATAATATTGCTATATGAGTAGCCAGAAAGAGTTCACTTTCTCAGAAGAGCAAATTTACAGTGTCGAATTGCACTAAGGGGAATGGATAAAGAGAATGCTGTGTCTTCAGTGAGCAAAAAAGCAAATAGTATAGATGCTGTCTGTAGATAGAGGTGAGGAAATGAAAATATAAGCTTGTGAATAATGTGTATGTTGTATGAAATCAGTTAAATACACGGGTATGGAGTATTCCAGCTAATCATAGAATCAGTCAGGGTTGGAAGGGACCACAAGGATCATCTAGTTCCAACCCCCCTGCCATGGGCAGGGACACCCTACCCTAAAACAGGCTGGCCAGAGCCTCATCCAGCCTGGCCTTAAACACCTCCAGGCATGGGGCCTCAACCGCCTCCCTGGGAAACCCATTCCAGGCTCTCACCACTCTCATGCTCAAGAACTTCCTCCTCATGTCCAGTCTGAACCTACCCACCTCCAGCTTTGCTCCATTTCCCCTAGTCCTGCCACTACCTGATAGCCTAAAAAGTCCTTCTCCAGCCTTTTTGTGGGCCCCCTTCAGATGTTGTAAGGCCACAATAAGGTCACCTGGGAGCCTCCTCTTCTCCAGACTGAACAGCCTCAGCTCTTTCAGTCTGTCCTCATAGGAGAGGTGCTCCAGCCCGCTGATCATCCTTGTGGCCCTTCTCTGAACATGCTTCAGCATCTCCACATCCCTCTTGTAATAGGGGCTCCAGAACTGGATGCAGTGCTCCAGAACTGGATGCAGTACTCCAGGTGGGGTTTCACCAGAGTGGAGCAGAGGTGGGGAATCACATCCCTTGACCTGCTGGCCACACTTCTCCTGATGCAGCCCAGGCTCTGGTTGGCCCTCTGGGCTGCAAGTGCACACTGCTGGCTCATGTTGAGCTTCTTGTCCACCAGCACCCGAAGTCCCTCTCCTCAGGGCTGCTCTCCAGCCAGTTACCTCCCAGCCTGTAGTTGTGCTTGGGATTGCCCTGACCCAGATGCATGACCTTGCACTTGGTCTTGTTGAGCCTCATGAGGTTGGCTTGTGCCCACCTCTCCAGCCTGTCCATGTCCCTCTGGATGGCATCCCTGTCCTCCAGCATGTCTGCTGCACCACACAGCTTGGTGTCATCAGCAAACTTGCTGAGGGTGCACTCAATGCCTCTGTCCATGTCACTGACAAAGATGTTGAACAAGACTGGTCCCAGGACTGATCCCTGAGTGACTCCACTTGTCACTGGCCTCCACTTGGACATGGAGCCATTGACAGCCACTCTTTGGGTGTGGCCATCAAGCCAGTTCTGTATCCATCTCATGGTCCACCCGTCAAACCCATGTGTCACCAGCTTGGAGACCAGGATGTGGTGCAGGACAGTGTCAAAGGCCTTGCACAGGTCCAGATAAATGACATCAGTTGCTCGCCCCTCATCTGTTAATTAACTAATCATAGAATCACAGAATGCTTTAGGCTGGAGGGAACATTAGAGATCATCTACTCCAACCTCTCTGTCACGAACAGGAACACCTCTCAACTAGACTTGGCTGCTTAAGGCCTCACCCAGCCCAGCCTTGAATACCCATTCACAACCTCTCTGGGCAACATATTCCAAAGTTTCACCACCCTTGTACTGAAAAACTTCTTCCTCAGATCCTGTCTAAACCTACTCTCCCTCAGCTACAAACCATTCCAAACCATAAGTCTCACTCCACCTTTCCTGTAGGATGCCTTAAATATGTAAAGTCAAATTTTAAAGCATTAGATTTCGTTCTTTTTACAAATGGATTTTCCACTGATGTGTTTCTGCTGATTTTAACCGTTCTTGCTTGGTTTTACCAGTATAAATTGAGGAGGGAATTTCCCTGTTGCCCTTACAGACAGAAATGATCAGTCCTCATCCAAATTAATCACAAATCTGTTAGTCTACATAAAAATAGCTCTTGTATGCAGACAGCTGAGACCAGCTATTATGCCTGCTTACATAAAGTAGATGAAATGAAGGTTTAGATCTCTTTGAAAATCACTGTATAAGGGCCACATCTGTATATAGCTTGCATATCAGATTTCCATTGAATTTTTCCTTTCTCCCCCAACATCAAAGGAAGCATATGGCCTTTTATGTGTTTAAATGAGGAAAAAAGTTGTTGTCTGATGTCATATCAGCTGTTAGGCAGAGCACTGTGCCGGTCCCTTTGCATTTGAAACGAAAATGGCAATTTCAAACAATTTCACAGGGAAAATAAAAGAAGCAAGAGGATGGAAAGTACAGAAGTGCTCATCTGAGGGATGAGTGACTCTGACACAAATGAGAGCAAAATCGCTGAAAAATGCTTATTATTTTGAAATAGACTGTTTCTAAAAAATCCACATTAGTCTTAACAGAAGATAAATTTAACTTTATAGAGCCTTCCAAGAAGTTTAAAACAAACAAACAAACAACAACAAAACTAACAAATAAACCCCAAACAAACCAAATACACACAGGAAAACCAAAGCAAACAAGCAAACAAACCAGAACACCAAAAAAAAACATGAGAAAGTTAAGACTGGCATCACAGTGCTGCTGTGTAATGATTTAGAAACTAGTGTTCTGCCTGACTGCTCAGTCCCCAGTGCAAAATACATGCAGAAGAGAAAAAGACTAGTGTTACATTAAAGGAAAGCCCTAATATATTCCTCATGAATAGTAATTCATGGCACACTTTAAGCATATGAACCTAATATCCGGTCATGGCAAGATGAATGGAGAGGAGGGTGCAGGAACGTAATCATATAATATTCAAACAAATTCAGCTTAGAAGAAGAGAAAGATTAACTAAAAATCAAATGCACAATTTAGCAGCAGAAATTCATCACACATCTCTTGAGCCATTCATTCCCCCAAAGCAATCTCTTTATTACAGATAAAAGCAGTGGAACACAAGTATTTCCTAATGCTTGACTGATATCTTGTAGTGGGTCAGAGTCTTACTCGCTTTGTCAGTACTGCCATCAAATTGAAGAAGACAAAAGGAGATAGAAAAAGAAGTATGAAAAAGATTCACAGCGTGGATCATCTCAAAGGAATTGTTCCAAAGTCACCACACAATCTAACAAGGCCTACAAGCCTTTGTCCAGATGACCTCTAAAAATTGAAATTCAGGAGGCGAAGCACATCAAGAATAATCTATATTGGCAAGGCAGAAAACAGAGATTTTATACCCATCCCTTGAGCTCACTCTTTTGAGTTCTTCACTGTGATGTTATCTTGTCATTGAACTGCAAGACTAAGGAGTGCATCCTT
This sequence comes from Tricholaema leucomelas, assembly GCA_013400475.1. NCBI lineage: Eukaryota > Metazoa > Chordata > Aves > Piciformes > Lybiidae > Tricholaema lacrymosa > Tricholaema leucomelas. The sequence continues at coordinate 490,401 of WAAF01013476.1, forward strand.
ATCCTTATTATCAAAAAGTTGTTAAGTTAGAACTATTCTATTCTATTCTATTCTATCAGAAATTGGTGGGGGAAAGGGAAGATTGTTTCTTCTTCAGTTCTTTAATTTGTAGTATTGGGGAGAATATACCTGTAGCTTTACATCAAGCACAAGCTTTGGGCTTGTTTTAGCAAGGTCAGCTTTGCCTCAGAAACTGATCTGATTATCATTATGTCCATCCTCAAGGGATATCTCAGACTAGTGTGAAATTCTCTCCATACACCAGGGTCAGCAGTAAATGCTAACACTTATAAAGGTGTCGTGGCAAAACGAGAAGCAGAGTAATTTAATTCTACTTCTTGAGATTAGCATTTAGAATGATTATTTGTCAAAGACTGATTTTCAGTAATTAGTGAGGATTATAGAAGATAGCTAAAAGTAAATAGGATAGAATGGGAAAAGATGGCAAATTTAATAAAATATGGTAGAAAATTTTGTGGTTTATTCAGAAAGCTTGGTAATATCACCTGTCTGACATGTAGCCTAGCATTTAATCAGTAATTGTAAGGGTCTAGGAATGCCTGCCTCTATTTGATAGGTTAATTTAGCTCCAGAGTAGTCCCAGGAAGCCCCTGCTTCATATTTCCATTGAATACCTTAAAAGAGCTTTACACTATAAATGTGTTACAGGGACCAAAAATACAAGGGTAGGCCTAGACAGCACAATGACTTCTTTGTCTTCCCAGTTCTTTGTAATAGATTAATACTTGGTCAAGATCAGCCCTATTTTTTTCCATGCTAGTTAATAAATTCAAAGATAATGTGAAAACTAAGTTCAACAGCTACTCTAAAGTTATCTGCTAAAATACTGCAGTTGAACTTCCCTTCAGTCTACCAGCACAGTTCCCAAGTAGCCTGACAGCACAACTAAAGATGAAAATGTCTAGTAAGAGTGAAAATAAAAACAAACAAACAAACCCACATGCATTTTTGTCACAGTAGTAAGATATATCTTTTTCTTCATATCCCAATATAAATACCAGCGAAAATATTTGAGACTTGCCTTGTGTGAGAACAGCAGCTGAGAACTAGAGGTTATAAATACTTTTTCAAAAGCAAGTGGTACATCTTCCTTGGTGTCTATTAGTCTGAGTTTCTTTGTGAGTAGACAAAGATCTAACAGCAACATATGCAGGTTATAAGCTGACATTGGGATTTATTCACCAGCAACTTAACTGTCATCTGAAAATAATAATTCCTTGAAGTATTATAGAGCTTTTAATGAGTGTGTTATTAATAGCTCTTCCCCAATACCAGTGACCATCTGTGACTGTTTCACCATCTGTGATATCTGTTTCAGTTTGGGAGGGGGAAGAAACAGTGGCATTCCTCTAAATTTACAATATAAGTCAATAGGCAGCTAAACCTACTGTAGTTGATTAATTTGTCTTTGATTATAAGTATACAATGAGCAAGAGAAAATTAGTTTCTTTGATTTGTTGGCACAATGTGGATTTGGGAAATGGTCACGGGAAGCTGAAAACAAAATGAAACTGCATTTATTGAAATCTGAAGCATGCACAAGTTGATGGAATTTAGATGAAAAAAAATAACTTAAATAGCACTTGAAAATGTAGAGTGTTTCTTTAAAGATGCATGACAAGTGCTGTGTTGATTGTTGTGGTTTGCTGAGGTTAGGTTACAGAAGAACAGCAAGAGAGGGTTGGCAACACTGAAAACTTCTACCATTTGTTGACAACATGTTAGAATAAATAGAGAAAACAGTGATTTATAAACTGCTAATTAAAATTCATCTTGTTGGCATCTTATCTGAGTGAAGTAACATTTATTTCAGAAGAAATTCTTTTTCAATTAATACCAGTTATTGCTTGATAAAGTCAGAAGAGTCAAGTTGGTTAATATACTTTTTACTGCCCTGTGCCTAAATGTTTCCATACTTTGTTATTCACACAGCTGCATTCTGTTATTTTTAGAGTATATATTCCTTTTCCTTTACTAAAGCAAAATTTGTAAGAAGCTATTTGGGATATGGACTACAATTCTAAAGTCCTTCAAGCCCCACTTCTTTATGTATCTATACTGTGTAGGAGCCTAAATTTACATCAAAAAGAAGAACTTTTCAAAGCCCCTAGTAATTTAGTGTGCAGTGTAGACTGCATCTAACCAATTGCATTGCCTATTTTCCTAGTTGATGAAGAGACATAGACACCTCCAAAAATAAGTAAACATGCTAAGACAGATACTTCTCCTTGATCAGGATGAATCACTCTTAGTCTACTAACTGTGAAGAAATCTGGACTGAGCTATATTTCTATTTTTTTTTTTTTATGTTTTAAACTGTAGTTTTGGAATTAGAACAAATTTCATATAAGAAATTAAGACATTTTCTTCAGTGAAGAAGAAAGTACATACCGCTTTTGTAAGACACAAGAATCTTCCCTGGAAATACGTGTGGCAGTAAAGATGAGGCAAAAATCACTCCTCAATTCAAGAGAGATGTTGAGGTGCNAGGGCTGGGCGATAGGTTGGACTGGATGATCTTGGAGGTCTCTTCCAACCCGGTTGATTCTATTCTAAAGTTATGAGATCACCTAAGAACTGTCAGTTGTACCACATGCTTTGGCACCAGAAAGCATAAGGAAGTAAACACTCCACCTTTTAAATTATAGTCAATTCAATTTCAAGAGTACAGAATCGTAGAATTGTTTCTGAGTACAGAATCATAGAATTGTTTCTGGTGGAAAACGCCTCTAAGATCACCAAGTTCAACCATGAATCCCAGTCCACTGTGGCCATTAAACTGTGTCTCAAAGTGCCATTTCCATGTTTCTTGAACACCTCCAGGAAAGGTGACTCCACCACCTACCTGGGCACTCTGTTCCAGTGCCTGACCACCCTTTCAGTAAAGGAAGGTTTTCCTAATATCTAACCTATACCTCCCCTGGCACAATTTACAACTATTTCCCCTCATTTTATCACTTGATACTAGGGAGAAGAGACCAACACCCACCTCACTACAACCTCCATTCAGATAGTTGTGGAAAGGAATAAGGATACTAGGGAGAAGAAATCATATAAAGTAGATTTTTCAGTCTTAGGCTAAACAAAATCCTAGTGAGAGTCCCCTTTATTTTGCACTAGATTCCTTATCTTCCTGAATTATAGAAGAGTGGTGGCATTTTTTCACTCTGTTTTATGCTGCTTATTCAAGTCAGAAGCCTCTGCTCCATTGGAGGAAGTGTGTGGTTAAGATGTAAAGCCATACCATGAGAAAAATTTAAACAATTGGTGATTAATTTGCCTTCAGTCGTCCGGAATAGTGATTCAGTCTTATTTCTTCTGTTGCAGACAAAAGGTTCTTCAAGCATAACTCCATCAGGCACTCAAAAGAAAGTCAAGAGGACTCTGCCCAATCCACCTCCAGAGGAAGCAACAGCAGGAACTCAGTCGCCATATACTTCTGTGGGATCAGTTTCACGCAGAAGGATTTGTAGGACAACCACTATGGCCAGAGCCAAAATTCTTCAGGATATAGATAGGGAGTTGGATCTGGTTGAACGTGAATCAGCCAAGCTTAGGAAGAAGCAAGCAGAGCTAGATGAGGAGGAAAAAGAAATAGATGCCAAGCTGAGATACTTGGAAATGGGCATTAATAGGAGGAAAGAAGCCTTACTAAAAGAAAGAGAAAAGAGAGAGCGTGCCTATCTCCAAGGAGTAGCAGAAGAACGTGATTATATGTCAGACAGTGAAGTTAATAATACCAGGTCAACCAGAATAGAAACTCAGCACGGCTTGGAAAGACCACGTACTGCACCCCAGACAGAATTTAACCAGTTTATGCCACCACAAACCCAGCCAGAAACACAGTTTGCTCCTGCTACCAGCCCATATGCACAATATCAATATTCATCTCCTGCCCTGCCAACTCAAGCACCAACTCAGTTCACACAACAATCACACTACCAGCAACAGCAGCCGTTGTATCACCAGCAGGTTTCACCCTATCAGACTCAGGCAGCTTTCCAGACAGGAGCTTCTATGTCCTTTACTCCGCAGGCTCAACCTCCACCATCTCAACAGCCATCATATCAGCTCCCATCACAGATGATGGTGATACAGCCAAAGCCAAGACAAACCACATTGTATTTGGAGCCTAAGATAACAACAAACTATGATGTGATTCGCAATCAGCCTCTCATGATAGCTCCAGTTTCAACTGACAATAGTTATGCAGTAAGTACTCTGGGCAGTAAATATTCTACCTTGGATCTAAGGATAGGACTAGATGAGAGGAACAGCATAGCAAGCAGCCCTATATCAAGTATATCTACAGATTCATTCTATGCAGATATAGACCACCACCACACACCTCGAAATTATGTGCTGATTGATGATATAGGAGAACTTACTAAAGGAACAGGAACACTTGGTTCCAGTTTTAGCCTCCATGAGAAAGATCTGACCAAAACAGATCGACTGCTTCGCACAACTGAGGCCAGGAGAGCACAGGAGGTGTCAGACTTCCTAGCACCACTGCAGACTTCTTCTAGGTTACATTCCTATGTTAAAGCTGATGAAGACCCAATGGAGGACCCTTATGAGCTCAAGCTTTTGAAACACCAGATAAAACAAGAGTTCCGTAGAGGTGCAGAAAGTCTTGATCATCTGTCTGGCCTGTCACAATATTACCATGCAGAGGGCAGCTACAGGCACTTCCCAAAATCTGAGAAATATAGCATAGGTAGACTCACTCTTGAGAAACAGGCTGCTAAGCAGCTCCCAGCAGCCCTCCTTTACCAGAAGCAGTCAAAACACAAGAAAGCTTTGATAGACCCCAAACTAACAAAGTTTTCACCTATCCAAGAAAGCAGAGACCTTGAGCCTGACTATTCGAGCTATATGACTTCTAGCACTTCAACACTTGGGGGGATTACAACTAGGGCAAGACTTCTTCAGGATGATATCACTTTTGGCCTTAGAAAAAACATCACTGACCAACAGAAATACATGGGGCAACCACTGACTTCATCCATTGGAGCAGGCCTTGGGACAGCACTAGGTCCAACAATGAGATCCACATTGCAAGATGAAGCAGACAAGTCTTATAGCAGTGGTAGCAGATCTAGGCCCTCATCCAGACCCTCCTCAGTTTATGGGCTTGATTTGTCATTGAAAAGGGATTCTTCCAGTTCTTCTCTAAGACTGAAAGCTCAAGAAGAACCCTTAGATGTTTCCTTTAGCCATGCCGCACCTTCTGGAAGAACTAAACCAACCAGTCTACCTATTAGCCAAAGCAGGGGGAGGATCCCAATAGTAGCGCAGAACTCAGAGGAGGAGAGCCCACTGAGTCCCGTTGGCCAGCCAATGGGAATGGCAAGAGCAGCAGCTGGACCCTTGCCACCAATATCCGCAGATACCAGGGACCAATTTGGATCGAGCCATTCATTACCTGAGGTCCAGCAACATATGAGGGAGGAGTCACGGACTCGAGGCTATGATCGAGATATAGCCTTCATCATGGATGACTTCCAGCATGCCATGTCAGACAGTGAAGGTAAATTAGGCCTCAGACTGGTATCTTACTATCACAATGCAAATCCTCATTTCTATGCATGTGTCTAATTTTTGTTATACTTCAAAGACTTTTCTTCTTCTTCTGTTTTTTGGTGTGTTGGTTTTTTTTTTTTCTCTTCCCTGGTGCATCTTCTGTGTATCTATCTATTTGAGGTTTGATTTGTTCTGGGTTTTTTCTGATATTTTTTTATTTTACCCTAACAGCAGTTTCTGGATGGTGTTAAGCTGTTCTAGCATGCTCAATATATTGTGGTTGATTTGCTTTCTTTCGGTTTGCTTGTGCATTTTCCTTTTCACTTATTGATGTCTGCTTTTCTAATGATACTGTGTAGAATATCCCATGTACAGTGCAGACTCTACCATCAGTCTTTATGTGGAGACTTTTCCAGTGACTGTGAATCATTGATCTTATTTGCAATAGTTCTTGTTGGGATTTGGAAATAATAACCTCCCAAATCTCTAAAAAGCTCTAGCATCTTTATTTGCATGAATTTTCATGATAGAATTCAAGAACTGATAATTCCATCACCTGATGCACCACTTTTTGTAGAAATAGTTTGTCCATGAAGTACGTAGTCTGTGTTACAACCATCTAGAGGTTAACATGATTGCAAAGTAACATTCTACACACGGTTTGTTGCAAACATCCTGTCACGTGGACTTCTGTACATTCAGAACTGTGATGATGTAAGATAATCTGTCATTTGGATGGTGCAAGACAATCTCATCCTTCACTAAACCTGCAGAATATATTCCACCTTTAGTGATGGATTATGCAGTGTAGCTGGGTTTATATGCACCCCATACAACATGGTTGCCAAGTAAGCACAAGAGTTTATCTCACTTAGGTTCATGGAAGGAACCTTTCTGATGTATTATGAGTGGTGCAATTAAAAATGTTTCTTCTTAATAAGCACAGCGGAATGTTAGAGCTGGTGTTGACTACTAAACTGCAAATTCTGTATCAATTTTGTTTGAGTCAATTCAGGTTTAATTTACTCTAAATTGTTTAAAAGTCATAAAGAGAGTTTGGAAGAAAATGAAATTAATATGTTCAGAATTGTATGCGCTCCCTTAACTTTTTCATATGTGTATTTATTGCACAATAAAAGAGACTCTGCATGCTCTCTACTGTCTGTAAATAGCAATGATTGTCTCAAAAGACACATTTGCATGATTATGAAGCAGTGTGGTTTGGTTGGGGTTTTGTCAGGTTTTTAGTAAACTCAGTGCTCCTTATTGCTTTATAGCCTTTTTTAGATGTGCTGACTCTTCCATAAGTATTAGAAAATTGAATCTGTTCACCTCCTGCTTTGTAGGTTTCTTTCTATAATTCTTAGATATTGACAGTTCCATCACGAGTTTATGTTCAGGAGATGTTCAGGATCAGCTTCTTTGATTTTTATCAGAAGTTTTAAGTGTTTTTGCTGGCTTTTTAAAAATTCTTAGTACACAGAGTGCTATATAATTAAATCTGAAGGTAGTTGAGAGGAACTTCCCAAATCTGAAATAAGTAGATGTTATCTTGACCCCCTTGTGATCTAAAAAGATCATTCTAGGGTCACATCATAAAAGATGCAGGACTTTTGCCCCTCGAACCTAGGGAGAACCGAAGCTTTTCTACCTCATTTAAACAGGTCATTGGGAATTCTATTTCTGCAGTACATTGCATTATGTTTCTGTTTTATATCTGTACAAGGAGTACCTGTTGCTTTTTAGATTGCCCATATTTTGATTCTAAATTCATCTCAAATAGTTCTACTTTTTCAGAAGTATTCTAGCTCAATTCACATGTTCCTTATCAGATTGATATTGAATACCAGGACTTCCCCTTTCAGCAATATGTTCCTAATTTCCACCAGGCTTTTGTTTCTTCACAAATAGCTAATTTTTATCCTATTTATATATAATTGTCGTGGAATCAGTGCACTTTAGATTGGAAAACACCTTTGAGACCATTAACTTAGCACTGCCAAGTCTACCACTATACCATGTCCCTAAGCACCACATCTACATGTCCTTGCAATACCTCCAGGGATGGTGATTCAGCTTGTTCTTAGAAAATCTTTTTCATAGAATCATAGAATGGTTTGAGTTGGAAGGGACCTCCAAAGGTCATCTAATCCAACCCCTCTCTGAACAGGGACATCCTCCACTAGGTTGCTCAGAGTCTTGTCAAGCCTCACCTTGAAGATCTCCAGACATGTGGCCTCAACTACCTCCCTGGGCAACCTGTTCCAGTGCTCCATCACCCTCATGGTGAAGAATTTGTTCCTAACATCCAGTCTAAATCTCCTCTCATTTCAAACCATTGCCCCTTGTCCTATCACTACAGGCCTTTGCAAACAATCACTCTGCAGCCTTCTTGTAGGCTCCTTTCGGGTAATGAAAGGCCACTATTAGGTCTCCCCAGCTTCCTCAGCCTCTCCTTGTAGCAGTGGCATTCAAGCTCCCTGATCATTTTCATGACCCTCCTCTGGACCTTTCCATCAGATCCATGTCCTTCCTGTCTTATGACCTTGCTTTCAGATACGCTGTCTAATGGCAAGTAACTTGAATTGAAAATAATTCATATAACTTGGATATTAGGTAAATCATTTTATGTCAGCCTTTTCTCCGCATTACACTTCTTGCTGTGGTTCCCTGAGAGTGGACAGCTCTTCTCCTGTTTTCTATCTAGCCTGCTGCATGGTGTTGTTGAGATTTCATTAAAATAAGTAACTCTTAAGCACTATCTTAGGAAAAAACACTTCTTGTGCTAAAGCTTGGATTTTCATCTTCAAAGACTTTTAAAAATGAAGGTAAGTCAAGGTACTATATTTAAATTGTTTTTCTGCAGTTCAAAGTGAGAGATGATTTTCTAGTCATTTTTTTTTGTAGGTCATATTCTATAACAAATAGCAGAAGAGAATGCAAATAAGACTTTGAAGCCAAACCTGTTTTTCACTAACTACAACTACATACTGTAACAAATCTTAAGGCCATGCTTGAGCACATAAACAGATCTCCAAAGAGGTCCAAAAAATGGCTTTAGTGACGAAAAAAGCACAATATCCAGAGGTTTCCCTTGAAAATAAACAAGTGTTTTGAGCTTTAGAAACACATGATATTTCTTCATAAAGCTCTTCAATGATCCTACGGCTGCCACAGTTTCCACAAACTATTAAGTAAGTTGAAGATATTAATTTTCCAGAATGCTGAAGCTAATGCTCAATTTCACAAAAGTAAATATTCCCTTTGGAATACTGGAAACTTCTGGAAGTTGACAATTGAGATTTGAAGATATCAAGACATCAACACATGTGATAACTTGTAATTTCTTCTGTGGGATTGAGTGATGACAGCCTATTCTCTGATCAAGTTTCTTGGACTCTACGGCCTGTAGTTGTCACCTTGCTAAACCATGTGTAGTTAACACCATGAAGCCTTATTGACTCCAACAGCAGGTTTTTACAGGTGAAGCCATCTGACTCCATACTGTTAGTCTCAGGAAAAAGCATGACTCAGTGAGTCATCTTTGCTGTTCTTATGTTTCCATCTGAAATAGTTCCCGAGCAATCAAACGTGTGTATGTACCTGTGAGTGTGGCATGTGTGTGTCTATATGTGCATACATAACTTTTTTATTTTCATATAAAATGCACACATTCATCACAATTTGATAAAAAACAGAGGCTGTTCTGAACTGCAGTATGGGATTCTAGATGCGTGCCATCTTTTCAGAAGAAGAAATCCAGCAAACATTGTTTCAACTGAGACAGGAGGGGAAAAAAAATGAAATTCTTTCTTCTTTTCGTCTTATGACATAGAGTCAACCTTACTATCTGGGACCAAGAAAAATGCATTATGATCTCCACGTAAGCTTCACTAAGATCTGTCAAGATAACTTCTGAACCAGCCTGCTACACGCAGGCACTAGTCAATCAGCATAAATGTTTAAAGCATAAAGGATTTGCATGTTAGATCATAACTGTTTATTGAGAGCAATTAATCTATAACTAATCACCAGGCAGACAAACATCAACCTGTAATAATGGTTCCATTTAATTCATATATACTGAGCTAAATAGTATTTTCAGACCACATCACGTTAGATTCAATGTGTACACAGTCAGGACAGGAATGCATAATACCTGAACCAAGATTAAGACTTCTCCAAAGGCCTAACATGATGTAGGGTGTTGGTTTTGCCATACACAAGATATGATTGCTCAAAAATCATACATTTATATTACTTCTCTTTTGGGTGAAATGTAACAATAATGAAGAACATGATTTTTTTTTTTAATTTGTTTTTTCTTCCATTAAACATTTTTTTCCAGTTATAAACCAACTGGATTATGTTTGCTTTAAAAGAAATTTATCCACACTACCATTTTCCATTTGAAATTCTTTTCTCTGTCATGGAACAGTTGCATTCATTCTTGTTACTATAGCAACAACTGACCTTACGTAAGGTTTACAATGTCTGTTGTGGGGTTTTGTTTGTTTGTTTGTTTTTATTTGTGGGTTTGGGAGTTTTTTTGTTTGTTTAGTTTGGTTTGGTTTTTTGGTCCTGAAACGGACATAGTCGTTCTTTGAATTCTAAATTTATCTTACTTATTAAAATATAGCAGTTAAACTTTCATTAGATTCTAATTAGCTGCACATTATTTTGGTTTACACTAATGAGCAGTATAGGTGAAAATCTGTATGTAGAGTGGAAATATTATTAAAGATATATATATATATATATGCTGATTCTAATGTCAGTGGATTGAATCCTGTATCACTTGACCCAGTAGTCAGTAGGCATATGTGTTTTCAAAACTGATTTAAATGAAACACTGCTATTTCATCCCCAACAGATGTCCAACACAATAGATTTCATGCAGCTTTAAAACAGTTTCAAGTATAAGAACAGTAGTCATGTAGGCTTACATTGCAGAGAGAACGTTGTGGCTAAGTTTCCATACACAAATATTCATACTGCAAAGTTAGGGAATGGAACTCAAAATAAGACCATTTGCAATATCTCTGCCTAGAATTACAAAGAATATAGATTGCATCTTCTTTGATTTGGGATTACACTGATTTCATAAAGGTGTCTCAGTTTTCTTTACATGGTTCTAGATTATTGCCAAAATACTTTGAATGATAAGCAGTTCAGAATTAATGGAGTTTGGGTTTTGAGAGTTTATTTTTTTGAGGGTTGTTTTGTGTTTTGGTTGTTTTTTTGGTTTGGGGTCTTTTTGTTTCTTTCTTTGTTTATCCTTAGGCTACTGCAAAGAAACTGATTTGACTAATTTATTTCATCAAACCTTTTAGAAATGTGTGAAATCTGCAGCACTCATCAGTGGGTTTCCTATGTTGTTTGATATCTGTAGTTTTGACATAAACAGAACCTTCTTGCTTTGCTGTATCACAGTTAAATTATGTCTGAGTTCAATGTCTCAAGTCTCACCTCTAACTTTGCTTTAGCTGCATGGCCAATTAATAACCACTATGCATGTTTGCTATGCACGATGCACATTATTGCCCTTTGCCCAACACTGGATCAGAACATTTGACCTGTCCTTGGTTTTCAAAGCCTATCATCTCCGTCGTGAGGAAACAGATTGGTTCGACAAGCCCAGGGAGTCACGTTTGGAGAATGGACATGTGCTTGACAGAAGGCTGCCAGAGAAGTTATCCCACTCTCGTCCACCAAGTCAGCACCAAGACCAAGTAAGCTGTCAAGTAAGCCATGCCTTTAGTTCTATAAATGCTTGACCATTTAATCATACTACTCAATAGTGTAGGGACTACAGGATTAATCAAATTCCAGCTACCTACAGCTGAAGTGCTGCTGAACCTGTTTGTCATCAGTACTTGATGAAATTAGAGAAACATTCATCTGCATTTCAGTATTAATTTTTCAGATTGTCTCTTGAATTTTGAAATGTATTGAAAAGGAGTTAATCTGCCAACCAGAACTCTCTATAATTTTGTTTAAAAGCAGTTAGTCCTATATTACCATATCAGCTTACAGGAAAGACCTTTAAGATCGTCAAGTCCTCAACAAAACTGTCCCTAGTCGCTACATCTACACAACTCTTAAACACCTTCAGGGCTGAGGACTTCACCACTTCCCTGAGCTAGCTGTTCTAATGTTTGATTATCCTTTCAGTGAAGAAAATATTCCTAATATCCAATCTAAATTTCCCTTGGTGCAACTTGTGTCTGTTTCCTCTTGTTCTATCAGTTATTATTTGGTTGAACAGACCAACACCCACCTCACTACAGCCACCTTTCAGGTAGTTGTAAAGAGTGATAAGATGTCCCCTCAGCCTCCTATTCTCCAGACTAAACAACCCCAGTTCTTTTAGCTGATTGTCATCAGACTGATTCTCTAGACCCTTCATCAGCTTTGTTGTCCTTCTATGGACACGCTCTAGTAGTATCTCAGTGTTCTTGTAGAGGAGCCCAAAACTGTAACAACAGTACTCAAAATACAGCCTCACCAGAACTGAGCACAGGGATAAAATCACTTCCCTAGTCCTACTGGCCACGCTATTCTTGACACAGGCCAGGATGCCTTTGGCTTTCTTGGCCACCTGGACACACTTCTCGCTCACATTCAGAGCTGGACTAAACTAATCTGAGAAAGACCTGTAGGAGGAGATGTCAGACGAGTAAGAAAACCTGACAACAAGATAGATAATGAAAATATATTAACAGGAGATAAGTAGCTCCTCGCTAAGTTTTGAATATAGAACTTCCAGTGACTGTAGGTGTGTTTTTTAAACCCTAAATCATACATATCACTAATGAATAATGAAATACAAAAGTCATTATAATAGCAGCATATTGTTATCATTGGGAATGGCTTTCTCATCAGAAAATAAAAGGCAAGGGCTCTGGTGATGCAACCTTTTGAATGTTAATCCCCTGTTGCTGAAGGCCTTCAAGAAGTATATGCTTGTTTTGTTTCATGGATCTGTGTCCTTGCTATTTAAGCCACACCTTTTTAGGGCCTCTGGAGTACGTAGAAAATATGAAAAAAAAAGGAGTCATAAAGTGAGCAATGAGGTTAAATTAAGAAAATACTGCTTGTGACAGATATCACCTGCAAACTTTTGTTCCATGATTTGTAAGTCCATGGTGCTTACTTTTGATTGTTTTCCAACTAGAAAGGAGATTTCATTTGAATTTGTAAGTGGCTTTCTCTGTTTGACACTTGTGGGTAGAGACAGACATTTTGTGATTCCAACTTATTATGCCCATTGCTCCTTGTCCTATCACAGGGAGCAAGTGAGCAGAGCCTGTCCCCACTTCCTGGCCAGCCTTCAGATACTTATAAACATTTATCAAATTCCCTCTAAGTCTTCTCTTCTCCAGACTAAAAAGCCTCAGGTCCCTCAGCCTCTCCTCATAAGCCATGTCCTCCTGTCTCCTAATCATCCTCATATCCCTCCGATGGACCCCTTCCAGCAGATCCCTGTCCCTCTTAAACTGGGGAGCCCAAAGCTGAACACAGTATTCAAGATGAGGTCTCGGCAGGGCAGAGTAGAGGGGGAGGAGAACCTCCCTTGATCTTCTGGACACATTCGTCCTAATACACCCCAGGATCCCATTGGCCTTCTTGGCCACAAGGGTTCCACCTCAACACAAGAGGGAACTTCTCTACTGTAAGGGTCACAAAGCACTGGAACAGGCTCCTCAGGGAGGATGTGGAGTCTCCTTCTCTGGAGACTTTCAAGGCATGTCTGGATGTGTTCCTCTGTGAGCTGTGTTAGATAGTATTGTCCTGCTCCAGCAGGGGGGTTGGACTCGATGATCTCTTTGGGTCCCTTCCAACCCCTAACATCCTGTGATCCTATGACTTTCTAGAAATAGGATGAGGAAAAGGACATTTCTAATTTAGTATAACTGTTTAAAATATCTTATCTAATGAATTAATTGGTAGCCACCCCTTCGCTGTAATCCAAGGTGGAATTTAGCAAGTTTCTCGTTTTTACTTGCTGGAATTGTTGTTCTCACTGCATGCCAGAATGACTTCTAAGTCAAGGGTCCTGTACGTACCTGATTACAGACGCAAAGGTTTTGCAATTCATTAATGAGAAGGAGGATTGCATTTGTTAAGTTTTCTTCAATACTTCTTTTGCAAAATATCTCTTGTCATCAGAGATTTCACAGTAGAAAGAGCTTTTCACCTTTAGAACTTCTACAGAACTTGACGTTCATGTTCCGCACAGAAAAGCAGTAATTGTTCAGAGGAGCAGGATTACCTTAGCTGTGGAAATTCTTGGTGCTGGTTTTCACAAATCTTGTGCACTCATGGAAGTACCTGTGGTGCTCAGGAGCTGGGATTGATACTGTCTAGAAAGAGAGATGTTGAGATGCTGGAAAGTGTCCAGAGAAGGGTGATGAAGCTGGTGAGAGGCCTGGAACACAAGGCCTATGAGGACAGTCTGAGAGAGCTGGAATTGTTTAGCCTGGAGAAGAGGAGGCTCAGGGGTGATCTCATTGCTGTCTACAACTACCTGCAGGGAAGCTATAGCCAGGTGGGGGTTGGTCTCTTCTCCCAGGCAAGCAGCAACAGAACAAGGGGACACAGCCTCAAGTTGTGCCAGGGGAGGTCTAGGCTGGATGTTAGGAGGAAGTTCTTGACAGAGAGAGTGATTTGCCATTGGAATGGGCTGCCCAGGGAGGTGGTGGAGTCACTGTCCCTGGGGGTGTTCAGGAAAAGCCTGGATGAGGCACTTAGTGCCATGGTCTAGTTCAGGGGTCCTCAAACTTTTTAAACAGGGAGCCAGATCACTGTCCCTGAGACTGTTGGGGGCCAGACTATAGATTGTCGGGGGCTGGACTATAGTTTGGTTCCAGCGGGAACCGCACCGGCGGGTGCTTGGGGGCTGTGGAGGCTGGCGAGTGGATGAAGTGGCAGGAAGTGGCTGCTTGGTTTCCCCCACAACCCCTCGTGTTGGGGGGGGGGGGGGTATCTGTAAATACTGGCGGGCCAGATTGAGGGCCCTGGGGGGCTGTATCCGGCCTGCAGGCCATAGTTTGAGGACCCCTGGTCTAGTTGATTGGACAGGGTTGGGTGTAGGTTGGACTGGATGATCTTGGAGGTCTCTTCCAACCTGGCTGATTCTATGATTCTATGAACCCATCACCCTGAGCATCCACCACCCTGTTTCTGGATACCTAACTCAGGTAAAATTTCTGTTGAAGACTGTGTTTCCTAATGCAATATACCCAAGTGTAGCTGCTGCAATTCACCTTCTCAGGCCCTGTCTAAGATATTTGTGGAATAGGAGATGCAGGACCATTTAAAACCAGAAATTACTGTGGTTTTAATGACCTGATCCAAAGACCAGTTAATATATTGTAGCAGTTGCTGTGGAATTTTCCTGTAATATTAAAATACACTCGATGTTTTGGTTGTTGTTTAGTTGGTTGTTTTGTTTTGTTTTATTTGTTTGTTTAGTTTAAACACCATTAAATAAATTTACTCTTCTTAATTTTCCTTTTGTTTTACAAAATTCCCTCATATGAGGCTTCCATGGAGTTTCTGTATCAGAAAAATTGTGTAAAGTTAAAAAAAAAAAGGAAAATAAAGTGGGTATTTAAACTGGTTAGCAGTGTTAGAAAAACCTTAACACACATATTTGCTATTCATTCTTTTATTTTGCATGTCTTTGAGCTGACTAATGACATAAACATGTGAGCAGAGTTAAATTCCCGGAGGAAAATCTATGTAGTCCAGCTTTGATTTAACTCACTGGGGTGCAAGCTCCAAGGGCCTGCTGTGTAAAGCACAGAAAAATGGGGATTGAGTCCCACGTCAGCACAAAGAGCATAGTAAGGAAGATAAGAGGGAAGATAAGGTGGAGAGTCAAAACGTGTCTGTCAGCAGAAGAGAATGGCATTGCCAGTGCCAAACCGCAAGACTTAACTACTTGAGTGTACTGAATACTTAGCGAAGGGAGAGGCATGGTAAGGACAGATGGCAGGAATCAAGTAAGTGGCATGAAGTCACCTTTTGCCCTGTAACCTAAATCTGGGCTTAGAGAGTTTATTATCCTTCATTCCTTCAGCCTTGCAGTAGAGGGATTGCCCCTTCGTTGTCATAGCTCAGATTTACGCTATCCTCATTGTGTGACTTGTAAGGTTCTTCTGTGTCTTCACTGGGGCAGCTGGGAGAATAGGCATTCACAAGGACTCTCTGGCATATACTCAGGTGAAGGGAAATCATCTTTAGTGGAAGATAGATTTGAAGCCTTGGAAACACAAAATAATTTTTCTATTTTTTCTATTTCTTCTGCCACTTTCAGATACTGTTCTGAAGATAAATACCCCAATTGAAACACTGATTCCCACTAACCACAAAAAATATCCTGAATACTAATAAACTGTCATACTGCTATTATTAACTACATGAGGCATCTAGATTTATATTTACAAAATTCTACAACTGGAAGTAATGAGAAATAGACTAAAGCAGGAGACAGCATATTTTCTGGTATTTGTCAGCAAATTGTGCATGGTATGGCATTGCTTATTCTTGAATTCTTATTTATTCCAAAAAGAAATCTTGATAAAGAAAGATAAGGAGGGCAGCCAGGAGGAAAGAGACCTGGGGGTACTGGTGGATAGTAGGCTGAAGATGAGCCAGCAGTGTGCCCAGGTGGCCAAGAGGGCCAATGGCATCCTGGCCTGTATCAGGAACAGTGTGGCCAGTAGGACGAGGGAGGTTCTTCTTCCCCTGTACTCAACACTGGTCAGGCCACACCTTGAGTACTGTGTCCAGTTCTGGGCTCCTCAACTCAAGAGAGATGTTGAGGTGCTGGAACGTGTCCAGAGAAGGGCAACAAAGCTGGTAAGTGGCCTAGAACACAAACCCTATGAGGAGAGGCTGAGGGAGCTGGGGGTGTTTAGCCTGGAGAAGAGGAGGCTGAGGGCAGACCTCATTGCTGTCTACAACAACCTGAAGGGTGGTTGTAGCCAGGTGGGGTTGGTCTCTTCTCCCAGGCAACCAGCAACAGGACAAGGGGACACAGCCTCAAGTTGTGCTGAGGGAAGTATAGGCTGGATGTTAGGAGGAAGTTCTTCACAGAGAGAGTGATTTGCCCTTGGAATGGGCTGCCCAGGGAGGTGGTGGAGTCACCGTCCCTGGGGGTGTTCAAGAAAAGACTGGATGAGGCACTTAGTGCCATGGTCTAGTTGACTGGATAGGGCTGGGTGATAGGTTGGACTGGATGATCTTGGAGGTCTCTTCCAACCTGATTGATTCTATTCTATTCTATTCTATTCTAAGGTAAAGAAAAAAAAAAAACTTGATTTTTAGTTTATGAGCTGCAATCTTCCTCAGATAAATTGAATTGCTTCTGGATCTCAGCTGAGGAATTGTTAAAATGTGTTCGTGCTGCTTCTGTTGAATTGCATGGTTTTGTATTCTTTTCAATCTTATCAACAATTAAATTAAATACATTATTTCTGATTGTTTATAATTTTATGTAAGCTACATGTGTCAAACCCATTATTTTTACTGTTAAATTGCATTTGGAGAATCTCTGATAGTGTCATTAAAAGCATAGCAATGTCCCTGTCCATTCATAAATGTGGAGGTCTTATGGCAATTCAAGCACTTTGTGTAGATTAAACCCTGTGTCCTGGTGAAATTCCATGATAAGTCCTAAAGTCTACATGATCTCAAGTTCTGATTTATTTTGAAGTACTTGTCCTTTACCAAATCCATGATGTCTTTTTTTTTTACCTATTTTTTTTTGTCTCTGATTTATTAGTCAATACTACTCAGTGTGTTACAGGAGGATTTAAGCCTTCTAGATGCAATGCCTTCCACTGTATAACAAACTGAATTATGACAAAAGATACAGAAAATCTTCAGCTCATTGTGGGATTAAGCTAAACAAGTCCTTTGACTTCTCTGTTTCCTCTCCCATCATTTATGTGTGTTGTTCATTATCATAATAAACTCTCCAGGGCAGAAACTGGGTTTCAAGTGCTTTGTTCAGGAGGAGCTTAATCCTTTAAATGCTACTTAATCATAAATAATAGTAATAAACTCTTGGCAGCAGGCTGCTGATGCACTCCAACTGCTGCATATTCATGCTGATTAACGTTGTCCCATTGGATCTATGAATCTATCTCCCCCACATCCCAGCCTGTTGACAGTCAGCTTGGAACAGTCACAGGCAGTCACGCTCCCTCCTCTCAGTCCGGATGCAGCACTCAGGCTCAGCACTAATATGGCAGAGAAGTGACGAATTCTTCTTTGCTTCCAAATGACCAAAACAGCAGACAAAGAAGGCATGCAATAGGTGTGAGGTGTGCAAGTGTACAGACAATCTTTCTTCAAAGAATTTAGTGTGGGCTTCCTGGCAAGTGGCTTAGTCTCTGCTGCATGATCCCTCTTGTGCTGATGTCACAGAGCAGGTGGAATAATCCCAGCTGAAAACCAGGCTGTTCAGTGCATGTTGTAGAGAGGCATTTCTTTCAGTTCTCACACTTTCCACTACCAACCCGAGTGAATGTTGCACATTTTCAACAAATGGTAGTCATAGAAGTTTTAGATTGGGTCTTTCAAGAGGCATTTGAAATTTGATGACAAAAGGTATGCAGGAATATGAGGTTTTGCTGAAACTAGAGCAGTAACTCATAACAGGTTTTGCGTGCAAACATTATTTTGTTTATATCTTTATGAACAGGATTTAATAACAATTACAAGGATTACATTTAATTTAATTCTTCTCTTGAACATTGCTGGGAAGAACAACGCTACAGAAGACGTTGACCACTTTCTAGTCATTAGGAAATAAAAATCAAAACTAAAGCTGTATTCAAAATTAATGCAGTGCTGTGGAAGCAAATATTCATTCCACTGCAGAAGGGTCTGACAGATGTCTTGAAACTGAACATTTGAATTATGAAGTTGTTGTATTTCCCTGGATTAAATAAGCTTGTTTACCTGTTTCTTTCACCTGTCTAAAATTATTAATGCAATGGACTTTGTTTTATCTTTTTATGACATGTATATTTGTGTTCCTCAGATAAATGGGAAGCCCCTGCAGTATATTTTCCCTCATACAAGACTCAAACTACTGAGAGACCCAAAGGATCACACAGTTTCAGGTAAAAAGGGAAAAAAAATGTCTACAAGATATATTAATTGATTTGATTAGCATGAATCATGCAAAAGGTTTGCAGTATAAAAATAGTTCCTATGTCATATGCAGCAGCAAACGCAGTGATCACTTTAAATCATGCTAGTTGCTTCTAACAGAAAGCAGCAGTGCAGAAAAAAGGGTCACAACATCTGTTCAAGATACATAAACTGTACAGACATGAAAAACAGGGCAAAATCTGTTGTGTTATACGTATGAGCAGCCTGTTTTGCTGTTGATTTTTATGTAACTATATTCTTTGTAAAAGAATTTCCTGTAATATAGGCTTCTGTAGGTGTTCAACATGTACAGTAACAAGAATTTTAGTATTGCTGTACTGAAACTATTTTACAGAAAGTGTTAACAAAATCTTCTGATCCCATTTCTCTTTGGTGTCTGCATACAGAGACATTTACCACAGAAGTTCAGATTTGTTCTCTTTTCCCTAATGCTACCACAAATCATCGAATCATAGAATGTTTTGCATTGAAAGGGACCTCCAAAGGTCATCTATTCCAAACTCCACCACAGTCAGCAGGGGCATCCTCCACTACACTGGGTTGCTCAAAGCCTTGTTAAGCCTCACCTTGAAGATCTCCAAGGATTGGGTCTTAACTACATCTCTGGGCAACTTGGTCCAGTGTTCCACCACCATCATGGTAAAGAACTTGTTCCTAACATCCAATCTAAATCTGCTCTTCTCTCATTTCAAACTATTGTCCCCCATCCTGTCGCTGCAGGGATTTGTAATCAGTTGCTCTGCAGTCTTCTTGTGGACCCCCTTCAGGTACTGGAAGTCTGCCATTAGGTCTCCCTGGAGCCTTCTCCAAGCTGAACAACCCCACCTGCCTCAGCCTGTCCTTGTAGCAGAGATGTTCCAGCCCCTTGATCGTCTTTGTGGCTCTCCTCTGCTTCTGCCCCACCAGGTTTATGATATATTATGCCTAAGTCTGCTTACAGGGGAGATGAAAGAGGCAAAGTTTATATTAATTCACCTCCCAGACAGTGAGCAGAGAAACAGTGATGTTTTCATGTATCAAATTGCAAAAGGCAATTTTGATCTAGCACACGTAAAGTCTGTTTGCTTGAGGTTCTGGGACTGCATTCTTTCTCACTTCTAATACTGATAAGGATCTCAAAGATTTTTTGTTAGTGTGTTGTTTATCTTCTTTCAGAGGTATGTGCTTTAAAGTGTTTGTTTTTCATGAAACCATCAGAATTCTTTTAACTAACTTTAAAAATTCTACCAGTGTGTATCAGGCTCTGCTTCTGCACAGAGGTAATTACTGACTGCCAGCTCTGGTGTTGCCTTGAGAATTCAGCAGAAGTGGCACAAACTAACATGAATTGCTAAGTATTGTTTTCACAGGGTTTTTGGCAGTAAAATCTTGATCACTTCCACCCACAGTATCCACCTCATATTTAGGGTGTTAAGAAGTATTTTCTTGCTAGTCAGAGTAACACCCACTGGTGATTTCAGCTTGCAGAAAGACCTCTCCACCCACATAGCATAGTCAGAAGGAAGCCGCTCAGTCTGCTGTTGTGTCAGCCTCCACTGCCCTGGGCCCCCGTAGTCCAAAGGAGCTCCTTGACATCCTAGTGGAGATCTTTGCCCTGTGGGGTGTTGAGTAATGCTGTGATCCAAGCTTCTCTCTTACTCAAGAACAAGTGGAATTACAACTGCACGACTGTGTAGCTTGTGATTTAAGATTGCTGAAGGCCTACTCTCCTATATGAGGTTACTTAGCCGCATGCAATGTAAAATGCTTATTCCAAATTCCTGCCTAGCTGCCATTCTGACAGTCACAGCAATGTATTGTGCATCAGGATAAAGCCCTCAGAAGCAATGACTGGAAAGCCAAGGTGTAGGTATTGTCTTTGTATTTACTAATGCTCTATGCAGCATGAGGGTCAAATATTTACTTAGGATCCTGCTAAGGTTTCATAGCCCACACTAGGATTGCATGCTGCCATAGGGGCAGTGTATAGTACCTAAATTCTAACTGAAGTGAACACTCTTGACTATGTATCTACAAGCTGCAGTCATACTTTTTGGTTTTAGTCCAGATATACCCTTGAAGACCTTCACAGACATACTTCTATATGATGTACATATAGATTTTCCTACAAATGCTTAAAGACTTAAAAGCAAATTACACAGAAAAGAGCGAGAGTTGGAATAAGGCACCAATAGCGAAGACCTGAGCCAGAAGAAATTGTTGTGTTTGTTGCTCCTTGTGTATCTTTGAAGTGCCATAGCCCCTTGAGTTTGTATCACCTTTCCTCTCTCTTTCTCTCTCAGTGTCTAAAGGATTAAAGCACACTGAAGCTCTTTAATTGTCCAGTGCTTTCTGCTTAGCCTTCAGCTTTCTGAACAACCTCTTATGGAACTACACACATGGCTTTTAGCCCCTTTTTCAAAAAATCTTTATTTGCAGACAACAAACCAAGAGCAGATATCTTTCTTAATCTATTAACTGGAGGCAGACTTAGAAATATATTATGCAACAAAAATTGCTAAAAATATTTGTATATTGAACAATATATGCTCTTGTACCACCACAGCTACCTTACTACAAGATTATCAAATCATCATCTAGACGTCATGGTTGGTTGGTTGGTTGGCTGGCTGGTTTCTTTCTCCTTCTTTGTTTCTTCCATTCCTCTTCTTCTGATTTCACTTTCTCCTTCCTCTACCTTGTCAAAACAACCAAATTGAAGTTTTGAATTATTGTGTTTGTTTGCCTTCTACTTGTTGCATAGGCACAGGAAAGGGTATGCTAAAAAAAACCCCAGCAACCCTTAATACCAGTCACATGCAGAGTCAGATTTCTCCAAGAGAACAACCAGTCACTGGCTGGCAATGGGGGACTCTGTTACAACCATCCCTGCAGTAGCATTTTCAGCTGTATTGGACAAGACTTCCTCACCTGTTCTGTAGCTGGATTCTTACAAGACAATTGGCCTGTGGTCCATTGTGTTTGATTATCTTACAATACATACAAAACATCCTCTGCCTTAACTATGTACAAAACCCTGTCCGCTGTGATCATTTCTGCACAAGCAAGAACAGTTTCTATTGATGATTTAAATTATCAACTTGTAGCTTGATCAGTTCAACAGGAGGAGCTCCCTAAGGAAGTGCCTGACACTGACAGGGTCTTCTGGCAGAGAATTAATGAACAAATACAGCACATCTCAACTGTTCTGTGCACTGCAGGAACTACATGGGGAAATCTCCCAGTCTGTCAACAATTCACACTTGGAGAACTCCTGTAACTGTTGATCAGTTTTGCTGAGAAGATGTTGAGAAATGGCTGGTGTTTCAGCCCATCACCTCATCTCACTGTGGAGTTCCTGGGCCAACCTGGACATTATGAGTCAGTGTGCTGGGTCAGCCTAGCTACCCAGCTATAGCACAGCTATAGCTATAGGACAAGCTTGAGTTTCATCCTAGTATCACTGTTAGAATATGACTGACATAGATCTAATGACATAGTTATCATAATGGAGGAGAGGCTGAGGGAGCTGGGATTATTTAGCCTGGAGAAGAGGAGACTCAGGGGAGACTTTATTGCTGTCTACAACTACCTGAGAGGTGGTTGTAGCCAGGAGGAGGTTGCTCTCTTCTCTCAGGCAGCCAGCACCAGAACAAGAGGACACAGCCTCAAGCTACGCCAGGGGAAATTTAGGCTCGAGGTGAGGAGAAAGTTCTTCACTGAGAGAGTCATTGGACACTGGAATGAGCTGCCCAGGGAGGTGGTGGAGTCGCCGTCCCTGGAGCTGTTCAAGGCAGGATTGGACGTGGCACTTGGTGCCATGGTCTAGCCTTGAGCTCTGTGGTGAAGGGTTGGACTTGATGATCTATGAGGCCTCTTCCAACCTTGGTGATACTGTGATACTGTGATTAGATCCAGAGATTTTTATATTATGAACAATAATAACAATAGTAGTCCCAAATAATTTAAAATTCAGCCTCTATCACTACGTATTATGTGCATGTGGATGCTGTTTATTTGCTTTCTTGATTAATGAAAACTGACTCTGAGGTACAGATGTCTTTGATGCCTGTTACATAATCAAGCATAATTTTGCACAGAAAAACATTTACCGCAAATTTTGGCATGTGAATGAGGTAGTTAAGGAAGGAGAAATCAGGCCAAAATTGGGATAGCAAGAGAATAGTAGCTCTGGATTAAAAATAAATGTGTACTTGCTAGCTGGTCTCTCTCCTGAAGGTTCTCATTTCTCCAGCATATGCCATCATCTAATACCCATATCTTCTCTTTTTGAGGTATGCAATGTCCCCTCCTCAGGCAGTGCTGATAGGTGGGAAGGATTGCCAAGGATTTCCTCTGCAAAGATTGATTCATAATTTGCAATTTCTTTTTTAAACAGTTGGCACCATGTCTATGCTGCAGTGCCAAAGCAATGATGGTAGGTGAGCAGTGATTTATAATCTAGCAGTGTTTGCTGCTCCAGAAACTCACTGAGGATCCTGTTCCTTTTGGATCCTGTTGAACAGCAGCATAAGCATTGTTTTATATGGCCAGAATTTTCTATTCTGGTTTTAAATATCATAATTATATGTGAAAAAAAGTGAAGAGAGGGCAGGTCAATTAAAACATTGACAATACCTCTGGAAATACTGCAAAGATAATATTTTGCATTGTGTTATTCCTGATCAGAAAGATGTTTAGGTACAGTAGGTGAAAACCCAGTGAGGCAGACACCTCTCAATATGTATATAGGTGCAGTGAGCTCACTCAGTCAAAGGTAGTTTTCCCTTCTTTGCCTCACTTAGCCTGAGTCATAAGTAATTTTTCCTTTTCCAGACATAGGATATTCTGTGTTTCCAGGGAGCAAAATGTGCCTTTGAGCAGTCAGATCGTGTTGTGGAACATCCTCTTCCATTCTGATGAAAACAAAAAGAAAGGCAGAGAAGCAGTTCACAGGGAGCTATGAACTTCACAGTAGAGTACAGAAGAAAATTAGACTGTGAACAGAAGAGTGCATCTCTGATCTTCACTTCATCAGTGATGTCACTGAAACAGCTGTGAGCATGACAGGGAAGCTGTAACACTGCACACACGTCAGAGCTGCCTCATACTCTCCATAAGGGTTATTAATTCCTGCACACAAGATTGCACTTCTGCAGCATGCCGACTCATGGGGTACTTGTCCCAAGAGAGAGAGGTCAAGGAGTTTCCCTTTATCAAGCCCTCACTGCTGTTGAGAGTCTCTGAACATATAAGAGTCTTTGAACAAATAACGCTTTATATTTAGGGTTCTTTCATCTGCACATTCAGTAAATTCAGTTCTTACAGCAAAATACTGAAGTGCAGTGAATATGTGATTACTAATCAATTAAAAATCACATTAAGTGTAGTCACTATGTGTACTGAATATAGTAGTCAAAGACAGGATGAGAAGTGTAACCCAACTCCTGTTGTCATGCTCTTGTCTTAGGGGAATACTTAACCTGTTTCTTTGGTTTAATGTTGTGAAGAACTGAAATAATACTTTGCACATACACACACCAAAAAAAAAAAGACAAACAAACAAACAAAACCTCAATACCCTCCTCTAACACTCACTTCTCACTGGGAAGGATTTAATCCCTAATCAATGGCCATCATTACCTCAGACTCTGTCTCCTTACCAGAGATGTGGCACAGAAGGTAAAACTCCATAAACAGAAAGAGGCAGAGCTGTTGCAGTCAGGCAAAGTCAGAGATTTTACAGTGAAGGCTTATGGGGAATGGAAATAAAGGGAAGAAGAGTTGTCTGTGTCTTAATGGCAGTCTTAGAAAGAATCTGATACCATTCAGCTGTTCTGAATTAGAAACAAACAAATAAACAAGACCAAAACTACAAACAAATTTTGTTAGAAATGTACTTATGTGTCCTTTCTCTAAATTAACTGACTCTAAAAAGTGCTGGTGTGTTTATTTAAAATGCTTTCCATGAGCCCTTTTGGTAGCTCAGTTGTTAAGCCTTTTTTATTTTCAGTGCATGAACTTCTATTGAAGGATGTCTAATAAGATCCTAAGATAGAATCATAGAATCATAGAATGGTCTAGGTTGGAAGGGACCTCAAAGATCATCCAGCTCCAACCCCCCCGCCATAGGCAGGGACACCTCCCACTAGAGCAGGCTGCTCAAGGCCTCAGATGAGTGGTGGTAAGGAGGGTCCTGTGTGTACTGGGTATAAAGGTCCAATTTGCTCTCATAGTTCTCATACAGAAAAGGCTGCAGAAACAGATCACTGCAACACTGCATGGTAGAGTTAAGTCAGGCCTTTATGTTACCATGGAAAGCCAAAAGGCAAGCTGGCAGGTAGTAATCAGATTCACAGAAGCCAAGCCAGATAGGTAAAGGAGGTCAGCACTTTCACAGTAGGAACTTCAGACATTCAGAGATGCATATCACTGATGATACAACTTTTCAAGGACATTATAAAAAGTTAATAACATAGAAATGTCACTTTAAGGTTTCGCTTTGCAGGTGATGCATAAATTATCTTAATGACTCTCAGAGTAAAATGAAGACTATGTGCTCCCTTATCTGCATACTGGCTATCAAAAATCTGCAGAGGTTTAATAATTGCCCTAGAACAAGGCAGTTAAAAAGGGCAATGAACTGAAGGTTGAAATAGTTGAAATAAATCATCTTTTGAATATGGCTGTTTTCCTCTTAATTATAAAATGAGCATTAGGTGGCTCATTTAGACCCTGATTTTTTTCTCTTGTAGAGATCTTAAAGTAGATGAGAGTAACAGATATGGTTTATGTACATAGAAACTATAGAAGATTCCATATGCTGGCAGAGAACCGGTTGTCTAATAAACCACATTGTTCCTCATCACCAAGAGACAAATACGTATCTGAGGTAGACGCACTTTCCGGAGCAGGATGCTGGTATATTTTGCAAGTGATTGTCTACCATTCACTATTTACCTAATCGCAGATTTGAACAAGTGCTTCAAGTGCATTAGGTATATGCTGCCAGGCAATCTGGATGCAGGATGAATAAGTTATTCTAATTCTGCAAGTCACTGATGCAAAGGAAAAGTTCCTTGCGGATTCGCAGGCTGCTGCGATGTTCTGATTGTCTCGTAGCATTGCTGCACCAAACTGAAAGAGGTGTGATGTTTCTCTGTACTCTTCACAGTATCACAGTATTACCAAGGTTGGAAAAGCCCTCATAGATCATCAAGTCCAAGCCATTACCACAGAGCTCAAGGCTAGACCATGGCACCAAGTGCCACGTCTGATCCTGCCTTGAACAGCTCCAGGGACGGCGACTCCACCACCTCCCTGGGCAGTCCATTCCAGTAGCCAATGACTCTCTCAGTGAAGAACTTTCTCCTCACCTCGAGCCTAAACTTCCCCTGACGTAGCTTGAGGCTGTGTCCTCTTGTTCTGGTGCTGGCCGCCTGAGAGAAGAGAGCAACCTCCTCCTGGCTACAATCACCTCTCAGGTAGTTGTAGACAGCAATAAGGTCTCCCCTGAGCCTCCTCTTCTCCAGGCTAAACAATCCCAGTTCCCTCAGCCTCTCCTCGTAGGGCTTGTGCTCGAGGCCTCTCACCAGCCTCGTTGCCCTTCTCTGGACATGTTCAAGCATCTCAATGTCCCTCTTAAACTGGGGGGCCCAGAATTGGACACAGTACTCAAGGTGCGGTCTAACCCTGTCCTCCAGTTTACCAGATTCATTAAAAAACAAAATGATGAGAGATGCAGCCACCATGCTCTCCAAATACCAGCATCATGATTGCTGGAGAAGTAATGCAAAATGTGTTTCTTGCTTCCTTCTTAGCATAACTGTACATTGGAGAATTCTAGGCAACAATCTTGTCCAGATTTCTAGCAAGTGTAATAATCATCACTTCATTGAAAATAGCAAAACTTCCCCAAATATATTAAGTGTAAGAATAGCCAGACGTAAGGTTTATTTAGTCCTTCATCATGGCTCTGACAGGTGGTATTTAAGAGTATAAGGCCAAAGTAAACACAGTGCAGCATTCTCACATCTTGCATTAGCTTGTGGTTCAGCCACATTGTGGAGCAGTGATTTCTTCTTTGCGTTTAATGGGGAACTGGAGCGACTCTTTTCCTAAAGCCTTTTGTTTAGGTACTACATTATATTATAGCTAGCACACACCTCTACATCTTACATATTACAGTGCATCATACTACATGTACATTAACTCTATTACTATTTCTTAAATGATAAAGATGATAGAAATGGGATAGCTCAAAACTAACATTAAAGATGTTCAACTGTCAGTCAGTCTGCTGATCCATTGGTGTCTTGTCAGTAAAAAGATAACGTATCTCTCTGCCTACAGGGTTTTTACAGATTTAAATTTGCAGTCTACCACAGATGACACCTGAATAATCTTACTCTGATGTGATAGATTACAAAAAAAAAGAAAGGGCTGGAGGTTGTTTTCAAGTTGGTGTGATAAGTGCTCCAAGATGCTAATTTTAAAAACATTTGATGCTCCTTCAGGATGATAAGTAGTGTGCAAATCAGCATGAAGCAGATTTGCAGCTGATATAAATCAATGCTGCACCGTTAAAACAAATGGAATATATCTGAGTTTCATCAGCTCAGGATTTGGCTTCATGTATATTTTATACTTTAATTGCCAACAGCCAAGAAATGGAATAACTGACTAATCTTAATCATGTTTCTAGGAAACAATTTCATTAGAAAGCATGAAAACAATTCTCCAGAGCACAATCTTGAAAATGTTGTATCTATGTAGACAACCGAGCTCTGATGTGGATCATTGTGGTGTGTTCCAGAGAATTCCATAGTAGTAACAATGCAAATAAAAATATATCCTGGATATTATCATGCAGATCACTTTTCCTGCTATTTTCCAAATGCTTGCTCTCATTTAGTTTTGCTTGCTTTGTCATGTTTCTTTTCCATCTGTTCTTCAGACTGCCTGGATTGCTTTGTCACTACTATAGAATCATGGAATGATTTGGGTTGGAAAGGACTTCCAAAGGTCATCTAGTGCAACCCCCCTGCACTGAACACATACATCCTCCACTAGATCATGTTGCTCAGAGCCTTGTCAAGCTTCACCTTGAAGATCTCCCAGGATGGGCCCTCAACTACATTCCTGGGCAACCTGTTCCAGTGCTCTGCCACCCTCATGCTAAAGAACTTGTCCCTAACATCCAATCTAAATCTACTCTTCCCTGGTTTCAAACCATTGCCCCTCATCCTATCACTACAGACCTTTGGAAACAGTCCTTCTACAGCCTTCTTGTAGGCCCCCTTTAGGTACTGGTAGACTATTAGGTCTCCCTGGAGCCTTCTCTTCTCCAGGCTGAACAGCCCTAGCACCCTCAGCCTGTCCTAGTAACAGAGGTGTTCCAGCCCCCTGATCATTTTTGTGTCCCTGGACATCAGGTCCATGTCCTTCCTGTGTCAAGGACTCCGGAGCTGGGTGCAGTACTCCAAGTTAGGTCTCGCCACAGCAGAGCGACCAAATCATCTCTGTTGATCTCATATGGTATCTAAGTAACTATGATATCTAAATAACTTTCATGGGTCTTTTACATGTTCTACTCTCCAAGGACAAGCCATCATTGTTTTTTTGTGGCTGACAATTCCATTTCATACAGATAATGGAACATGGTGTAAAATTTTTCCAACAGATAAGAGCTTACCAGAGCCCTAGCACATGTCTGGTCTAGATAAGGCTGGAGGAGGAGTGAGGACATAACGTTTAGTAAATGAAAACAAGAGGAAGGTATTCTCTGTCTCTGTCTCAGACAGAGAGAACAGAAACAAATCTGTTTGATTTGATTGATATCTTCTCAATGCTATAGCATGGTATGTTGGCACACTGTAACATCTTTCATACCTAATGTCTCATTTTCATTCTTTATCCTGTTGCATTTTTCTAATTGCTAGCTTTGGACCTTGTCAAGAAAATGTTATCTTTGTGCTTCCTTGCTATAATTTAGTCTTCTGGGTTTTAATTTCGGTTCTGAAGGTATTGTTAGAAAGTGAGAGAAAATTCTATTTAGACTTGTGGTGTTTTTTCTTCCCTCAGGGGTGTGTCTGTGCATTGGCTTATTGACCTGAAGCAAAGCATTTCATCTTTATTTTGAAGGTGAAACATATCTTCCGTTACAAACTACTCAGAGACACGTGGTGTGACCCTCATCTGCATTTTGCAGTTCAAGCTCGTTTATATATTTTTTTCCCATTTACCTTCTGTATAGTTTCAACTTCAAAGCATATAATATCCAAAGGTGGTAAAACCACCATGGTTTTCCAGAACCAGAATAAATAGTGATCTCCAGCTACCAGCTTGAAGAGCCCATGCTCTTAGGATCTTAGAAATGCAAACCAGCAGTGTTTCTAGTAGCTTTTTCAGACATTTCCTCCCCAAAGTCCACTAAATAGTCATGTATCCCTACCTGTGACAAGAGTCAGATTGCTGCTGGTGCTCATACAGGGCTTTTTTATGCCATTTAGCACAAACTTATGTGTGATTACTGAAAATCTGGTGTACGTTGTAATTGCTTCTCTGTTTTCTTTGCTCATCTAGTTAGACAGACAAATGGTTTCATACTTTGAAAAATTAACCCAGAGGGAATATTTGTTTGAGTTAGCACATGAACAATGTTTCCACAGTTTCTGGGTCACAGACCTGCATTTTCATGACAGCATTGAAGTATGGGACTTTACTAATAATGAAATAATATAACTCTCTGCATTTAGTAGGGATTTCTACTAACTTTTGCAGGGAATTCTACTAACTTTTATGAAATAAAAGATCCTTGGAAACTTAATTTGCACCTTTCTGTAAAGACAAGACCATAAACACCAAAAAAAGCCTGGTGTACCTTGGATTGCTTGATTCTTCTTTGATCTTTTCCCCTTTTTTTATTTTTTAACCTATAAATTATATAAGAGATTTGTTTGGAAAGACAGGTTTAATAATTGCTTAGATGATTAAATAGTTCCAGAAAATCTAGACTCTTTATGCCCTAATGGCTCTGGTGAAGTTGCTCAGCAAAGTAGTAAACTGATGGTGAGATTTCATGAGCATGCAATGGACCTGCTTCACCAGGTCCATGTCCTTCCCGTGTTGAGGGCTCCAGAGTTGGATGCAGTACTCCAAGTTAGGTCTCGCCACAGCAAAGCAACCAAATCATCTGTGTTGATCTCATATGGTATCTAAGTAACTATGATATCTAAATAACTACCTTGCATTATTTCATGGGTCTTTCAAATGTTTTACTCTCCAAGGACAAGCCATCATTGGTTTTTTGTGGCTGACAATTCCATTTCATACAAATAGTGGAACATGGTGTGAAATTGTCCCAACAGGTGAGGGTCTACCAAAGCCCTAGCACATGGTCTGTGACCACAGCAACAGCAACAGATTAACAGCAATCTGATCTTTATTATCTCAATAATGAACCAAAAACCAACCAACCAACCAACCAAAAAACTCCAAAGGACAAAAATATATTTGCAGAGCTGAAGTTATGGTCAGCTTACTCTAGCAAAATAAATTGTACTTTTTTCTGCTGTGTAGATCCTGTGACACAAGAAAATATACAAGGGGATAAGATTTTGTGGTGGTCTGAGCTACACAAGTCCAGAGTCAATAAGTCTAATTGTACATAAAATACCTAATGGTGGAATTAAGGAAAAGTGAATGGCAATCTTTTAAAATACTTTCTGCAGGTCATGTTTTCTGGGTCACCACTAACTGAATTTATTAGTGTCAAGTTTTTGGGCACAACTTAAAGATACTTTATATATATAAAAAAATACATATATATATATTTATATATATATGCATGACTCTCTCTCTATATATATATATACTGAAACAGTTTATGATGTCTGGAAAGATAGGCAATGACAAGTGAAAACTCCTTTTGAAAGTCATAAAGTAGGTTAATTGCCAAAATAGCTATTGTCCATTCAATTATCTTTTTTCATTAAGTATGCACTCAAAAGTAACTCTTCATTTATTAGAAACTTGAAATACAGAATGGAATGCAATGAAATAGAATAGAATAGAATAGAATAGAATAGAATAGAATGATCGGTTGGAAGGGGCCTACAATGACCATTTCAGTACTGGCCAAAAGATAAAGTTTATTACTAAGGACATTATCTAAATACCTCTAAAACACTCACAGGCTTGGGGTATTAACCACTTCTATAAGGAAACTCTTCCAGTGTTTGACCACCTTTTCTGTAAAGAAATACTTTCTAATGTCTAGTCTAAACTTTACCTGGTGCAACTTCAAGTCCTTCCCATGCACCCTATCACTA
Organism: Tricholaema leucomelas; assembly: GCA_013400475.1. NCBI lineage: Eukaryota > Metazoa > Chordata > Aves > Piciformes > Lybiidae > Tricholaema lacrymosa > Tricholaema leucomelas. The sequence goes on from WAAF01013476.1 coordinate 521,453, forward strand.
AGTATGAGGGAGAAGATCTCAGCACTTCCCACTCTTATTCCCTCTGCATGAAGCCAAAAAGTGCAACGAGGTCACCTCACAACCTTCTTTTTCTCCAAACTTGACAAACCCAAAGTCCTCAGTCAGCCTTCCCACAGGACATGCCTTCCATGGTGGTCAAGCTGCTGTCCCTGGTGGTGTTCAGGAAAAGACTGGATGAGGCACTTAGTGGCATGGTCTAGTTGATTGGATGGGGCTTGGTGATAGGTTGGAATGGATGATCATGAAGGTCTTTTCCAATCTGGTTGATTCTATGATTCCTTTCATCAGCTTTGTTGCCCCCCTCTGGATGCATTCAAGGACCTTCAGATTCTTCTTAACTTGTGGGGCCCAGAACTGCACATGGTATTCAAGCTGAGGCAACACTAATTCTGAATAGAGTGGGAAAATCACCTTTTAACCAGCTGGTTATGCTGTGTTTGATGAGCCTTAGAATAGGGTTTGGTCTTTGGGCTGTCAGGATACACTGCTTACTTACACTGAGCCTGCTGTCAACCAGGACTCCCAGATCCCTTTCTGGAGAGCCACTATCTCTCATTTTGTACTTGTGCCCATCATTACTCTGTCCTAGGTATAGAATCCAGTAATTGGACTTGTTAAATATCATGCCACTGATGATTGCCCAGTGCTCCAATCTCTCTAGACTCCTCTGCAGGGCTTCGGTCCCTCAAGAAAATCAACAGCACCTCCAGTTTGATACCATCAACAAACTTGCACCAAACACAGTGCATTTAGCTCCTGCATAAAGATTGTTGATAAAATATATTGAACAGACCTGGACCTAGAACCAAATCTTAAGGACCATTTCTGGTATCTGGTCACCATCCAGATGTAGCCTGATTCATCACAATGGTTTGAGTTCTACCCCATGCCCAGTTGGACAACTTCTCTGGAAGAATGGTGATGCTGTGAAGGACAGTATCAAAAACCTTATTAAATCCAGAAAAATGACATCCACTGAGGAGGTGACTTAAAGCTTCTGGTTTTAGTTTTCAGCTGTCTAAATCAGTGTCTCACAAGCTAACTGCAATGATTTAGTATCAGTCTTTGCTCAGAAAAGTACAGAATCAATTTAGTTGCATGATCTATCTTATGAAAGTTAGCATTTTGGGGGTTTGGGGGGCTTTTTTAGTTTAGTGTGACACATCTTAAAGCTTTGTTTAAGATTTGATAGGATAGTAGGATCACAGCCCTGGAGATCAATAAAAATAGTTGCAAATAACCATCAATCTTCTGGCTTTGACACATCCTAAAAATGAATTTGGTTATAAAAGTGTAAATTTTCCCTTGAAGAGATGTTTTCCTGAAGATATTTTCCATAGAAATCAATACACAGAGTTTAGAAATGGTCTCTCTCTCTCATTCAAAGCACAGTGATTCACATTCTGATGGTTAACTGTTTCTGTTTCTTCTAAAGAAGAAAACAGTCATTCATTAATCTGAAACTATAAAATTGAAAGATGAATGTCTGATTATATGATAATAGTCTCAGAGATGGAAATCGAGACTTAAAAGGTGAAAAAATGAAGCAAAAAAAACCCCAAAAAACAAGGGAGAGAGATCTGAGAAAGCATGTGATTGAGAGTTATTTTAAAACTATCTGCATCCAAAGTGATAAATTGGGCAATGGCATTGCAAAGAGAAGTAGTAAACTGAGTATTTTCAATACATATAATACAGCCTTGAAATCCCATCTTCACATGAGAAAACACAGGAATATCCAATTGGTATTTCTTTGGCAGCCAGAACAGTGCACTTCAAGCTCAATGGGTAAAATGAGTCTCATCCATTCTGACTGCCAGGAACTGAATGTTTTGGAATTTAAGTTAAAATACTTCTAGTAGTGTTTGTGTACATTCTTGCCCGATCAGATCTTTGTACAGTTGTAACTTATGGAGTCATTGTTCGTACTGTTATAGAGTTGAGTGTACATATTCCCTCAGTCTCTTACCTGCTCTGAAAGTATAAGGACTAAGTATCACCACACAGGTAAACCAAAAATGCATTGAAATGATTTAATATGACAGATCTAGCTTTATCTCAGACTTAATCTGGGGGTGAATTATATTCAATATGTGTGTATAAAAGTCCTGTTTGTACTCCTAGTTATACCTTACCAAAACGAGTTTATCTTGTTGTGCACTATGGTAGATAAACCCTGCAAGATGTGGTCTACAAAGAATCTTGATCATGCTTTGTAAAACTTAAAGGTCTATCATACCCGAGCCCTCAGCCATACTGAAATCAGTTTATCTTATTGTGCACTATGATTGATAAACCCTACAAGATGTGGTCTACAAAGAATCTTGATCATGCTTTGTAAAACTTAAAGGTCTATCGTACCCGAGCCCTCAGCCATATCATGGCTTATTCTCACAATGCTGCTGAAACTCATCCTTGGCCATCCCTAAAAGCTCGATATACTGATAGCACATTGCCAGTAGTCATCCTGTCACTGAATCCTCATTCCAATTGTTGTTAAGTCTAGATGTAGATCTAATTAAAGTCTACCACATCCCCAAGACTGATCTGCGAGCTGATCTGTACCTGTTAGCTGAGGTGCCAGCAGCTCACTTCGCTAATTGTGTGGCTGAACTTCTTGCATGCCCCAGCAATGCAGACTTCTTGATTTAAGGAGCACCATGATCCTCTCAGTGCACTGATTATAGCTATATGCACTGATTACTGTGCTGTAGCTCTAAGAACAATCCTTGTGGATTTCCTTTTAATTTCTCATTGTTAGTTTTCCTTGGCTGCTCCCACCCTCCTGTTCTAAGAGTATATTAGAGGGATAGACTATTTTGGTCTAGGCTTGCAGTGGTGGAGTGATGTGTTTCCTTATTAAGCAATTCCTGGTGAACTCTGTGAGTCATGAGATTAATGTGGCCTTCCTTGCCTTTATATTGTGCTGAACAGATCCATGCATGTATCTGAGTACCAGGCGGGTTCCAAAAGAAAATAATTGTTTGGAAGATATCTAATTATGTTCAAATATTAATATAACATGATATAATAATATAATGTTACGATAAAAAATACTTATGATAACATATCTACTTATATAGAATCATTGAATCATAGAATGGTTTAGGTTGGAAGGGACCTCAAGGATCATCCAGCTCCAACCCCCTGCCATAGGCAGGGACACCTCCCACTAGAGCAGGCTGCTCAAGGCCTCATCCAGCCTGGCTTTAAACGCCTCCAGGGAGGAAGCATCCACAACCTCCCTGGGCAACCTGTTCCAGTGTCTTACCACCCTCACTGTAAAGAACTTCCTCCTAACATCCAGTCTAAATCTCCCCTCTTCCAGCTTAAACCCATTCCCCCTCGTCCTGACATTACCAGACCTTGTCAATAGTCCCTCCCCAGCCTTCCTGTAGGCTCCCTTCAGATACTGGAAAGCCACTATAAGGTCTCCTCGAAGCCTTCTCTTCTCCAGGCTGAAGAGCCCCAACTCTCTCAGCCTGTCCTCATAGCAGAGCTGCTGCAGCCCTCTGATCATCTTCGTGGCTCTCCTCTGGACCCGCTCCAGCAGTTCCATGTCCTTCTTGTGTTGGGGGCTCCAGAACTGCACACAGTACTCCAGGTGGGGTCTGACGAGAGCAGAGTAAAGGGGGAGAATCACCTCCCTTGCCCTGCTGGCCACACTTCTCTTGATGCAGCCCAGCACAGGGTTGCTGTCTGGGCTGCATGTGCACACTGCCGGCTCATGTTGAGCTTCTCGTCGACCCAGACCCCCAGGTCCTTTTCCTCAGGGCTGCTCTCAGCCATTCACCACCCAGCCTGTATCTGTGCCTGGGATTGCACCGACCCAGGTGCAGAACCTTACACTTGGCCTTGTTAAACGTCATGAGGTTGGCCTGGGCCCACCTCTCCAGCCTGTCCAGGTCCCTCTGGATGGCATCCCTGCCCTCCAGCAAGTCAGCTGCGCCACACAGCTAATCTAACAATTATGAGGGAAGCTGAGGCACAAAGGATAAAGGTGTAGCTAAACTGGGGTAGAAAAACGAGTTGAAACATTTTTGGCCAGAAACACAGCATGGATATCTTGCTTCTAAAACAAATTTATCAAACACTAATAGGATTATGGGGGAAAAATTAATCTTAAAAAAAGAGAAAACTTTCAAAGGTATTGTGTGGTCATCTTCCTATAGTTGATTAGCCTAATCACACAAGTTTAGCTTATTAAATTAATAAGACTTGATTATTTAGCTATTACAGTAGAGGTGAGAACATCAGCCTTTACATTCCCAGATCAAAGTGTGAGTCATCTCATAGGAAATTTTCTTCAAAGGAGAAATTTGTTTTTCTTCTATGGGAAGTTTTTTTTGTTGTTGTTTATTGTTGTTTGTTTTTAAAGGCAGGATGGCATGAAAAAATGGCTATGCATAAGATTAAATGCACAGGACTATGTTTTAAGCTTTTGTTTTTCACTCCTGCTGTTCTGTACATAAAGGAGATTAGTGATGTGCTTCTCTCCAGCTAAAATACTAAGAGTGATCAAAATGGTTTTGTCATTTTTAAAAAATGAAGAAAAGATGTTAGATTTCTTGATGCTTTGCACATACTGAATATAGGCATTTTCCCTTTTTTTGATAACTTGTTCATCCTTTGATGTAAAAAGACATCAATTAAGAGCAAATATTTAATGAAAATAATTCCATCTGCCAAATAGGGGTTCATGTAAATGTACAGGCTTTGCTGCTGAAGCTCAGTCATCTCTCTGTATTTAGGTGATTCTAGAAGCTCAGCCACTCTGATTTTTCAGCTAAATTGCATGCACGATGTGGGCATATGGTAAAGCTATCATTTGGATCCACATTTCACATGGATTTCTAACAATTTAATGCAATTTAATTAATAATGAAAATTCTGGTTTGATTGAAGTAGGTTTGCCATGCAAATAGTCCCTTTGCAGTAGAGTAAGGCTGTCAGAAGTTAGGATTGGCTTTAATGTCACTTTTATAGAAGCAGCTATTTGTGTTATTTCAGCCATGCAGAACTTCCTCAGAAAGGTATTTTTTTTCCTTCACTGATACACTTTTACACGTGATCATCACAAAGATGATCAGAGGGCTGGAGCACTTCTCCTATGAGGACAAGCTGAGAGAACCTGAGGTTGTTCAGCGTGGAGAAAATAAGGCTGCAAGGAGTGGCCTTCCAGTACTTAAAGGGGGGGCTGTAAGAATAATGGGGGGGGACTTTTTCTCAGAGCATAGCAGTAGGACAAGAGGTGACAGTTTCAAACTGAAAGAGGACAGATAAAGATCAGATATTAGGAAGCATTTATTGATTTTGAGAGTGGTAAGAAACAAGGACAGGTTGCCCAGAGAGGTCCCTGGAAATGTTCACAGCCACGTTGGATGGGGCTTTGAGCAACCTGGTCTACTGGAAGATGTCCCTACCCATAGCAGAGGTATTGGAACTAGATGATTTTTCAACTCAGACCATTTTGTGATACTGTAAAGTCATGGATGGGACTGCAGTTAACCTTAATCTTCCAACCATAACCAGAAGTTATTGGTGACACCTTTCACTAACCTCTGTGTTAGTGTTTAGCTTTCTTTTTATTTCTTTCTGGTGAATTATTCATTGCTTCATTTCTGTTTAAAGTTATCTCTTTCTTTTGATCACAGGCAATGGCCTGGGAATACGAGTTGTAGGTGGGAAAGAAATTCCAGGAAGCAGTGGGGAAATTGGAGCTTATGTTGCCAAGATCTTGCCTGGGGGAAATGCAGAGCAGACCGGGAAGCTGATAGAAGGTAAGATCAATTCATTATCAAAAAACAGAACCACAGGAGCATTGGAAGTTCAGTAGAGTTATTTACTGTAGATTTCCTCTTGCACAACAGTTGCAATCTTGTGCAAGTAGTGAAAGACCTCTCAGAGCCCCTATAAACCTGTGTTTCAAGAACTGGAAGTAGCTTCCTCGTTTCATTGACTTCAACAAGACTGCATTAGACAATGCATCATCTTTTAAGCAAGATATTTGAATAGAATTCAATTTAGCCATCATTTAATTTTCCTGGTTTTTACAAATGTGATAATTCTGTCTGATAACAACTTATTTCTATCTATAATCACATAAATGTTCCCTTCTCTGTATAACTATTTTCTTTTTCTTTTTTTTTTTTAATGTGAATATCTGCATGCACCTGAAATGTGAGTTTATCTACGGACAAAAACATAATATAGTTGTTTCTAATTAATTCAATTAACTATTTGCATTTCTTTAGTAAGAAAAGGGGGAAAATTAGAAAATAAAGATGATAAACAGAAAGAACAGTTCTCCCAAGCAGAATTCAATTCACATAATTGTTCTGAATGGTAAATATGCATCAAAAGTCAAGGTTAAATCAAAAGCACTTTTCAGATTAAAAACAAATGTATTTAGAAGGAAAAGTTTTAATATGTTGTAGTACAAACCAGCATCACCTGCATTCACCCTGCTGCTTTTTACATTCTTGATGTTTCTTTGCTGATATTGTAATGGCATACATATCATTGAATGATAGAATAGTGCTATTTATTCAGCATGAATTATGAAGGAATTTACCTTAATTTAGTGTATTTTGAGCAAGTCATTGTTTTGGCTTCCACCATACAAAAGAGTCTTTCATAACTGTGCTAGATCATGAATGCGTTGTTTCATTATAAAGCAAAGAAAGAGGAAATTCAACATTTCCCCAAAATTAAACATTCCAAGAAGGAGCAGTTACTGTTTGGAATTATCTCAGTCTTTTTGTTTCTTTTGTCATGAGCTTAACTGGAAAGCAGAGTTTAAATAGGTTCTTCATTCACCACTTAGGTACATTTTAACAGTCGTCAACATCATCTTGGATTTACAGGAGAAGTTCAGGCATGGGTGTTTGCTGTTCTGTGTGTTCACAATGTATTTCAAAGGTTTGTTCCTGTTTTACAGAAAGACAAATGGGATAATAAAATATATGTTAATTTCTTTCTACCATCATGTGATCAGTCCTGTTTCTGGGCTGACCTTTACACAAGTATCTTAGACCTGGGTATGTTGGAATAGATCAATTCACCCGGAATCACTCTACTTAATCTGTAGAATTTGCCCATATGATGTCCCAGAATATGTTTCATTATTGATGTATTAAATATTTTCTCAGAGACATAACTCTTTTCTGCAGAATAGACCATTGTTAGAGCATACAAGACAAGCAGTTCCCCTTACAGTCATTTAGCTTTTAAGTCTTTCTTTTGTGCCTAGTTTACTTTTGATGTTATTTTTACGTGGCTGTCATAGATCAACAAAGAATATTTGGCAAGTTCATTGTTAGTTTTGGTTGGTTGGTTTAGTGGAAATATACCTGATGCACTTTCATTCTGTACCTGTCAGAAGTGCTGAAATCTATTGAGGTCTTCAGTCATTCTCATATTGATCTGTGTAAATCCATCCAAAATGCTAATGTTACCAGTATTGCTGATAATATTGTGTCTGGGTTGTTTTCCAGCTATTTGCTGTCTCTCACATCACATGCAGAAAATGTTCTATGTCTTTATCTGTAAGTGACAATTAGGTATTAGTGATTTGTATGGTAATCCTGAGTTACCTTTTTCTGCTGAAATGCTGCGTGACTTCAAGGTAGAGTATAAACCTAGTCATCAAGTAAACTTCTCATAATGTCATTACAAACTAATATCTTGATTCATTAGACTTTCTAAGAACATAATTCATTGCAAAAAAAAACAAAATCATGTCAGCTTAATTAACTTTCTAATTCTAAACTCAATACACCGGGTCAGACCTGAAAATCCTGTCAATACCATAATGAATAAGGACAAGATTATGAAGAAAGTCAAAAGTTCTAATTGCTGCCTACGTGACTGCAGAAGCACACACAGCATCACAGAATATACCTGGTTGGAAGAGACTTCCAACATCATTCAGTCCAACCCTTGACCCAGCACTGAGGGATCAACACTAAACACTCTCCCTATGCAGCGGTTCGACATGCTGCTTGAACATACCCAGGGATGGTGACTCCTCCACTGCCCTGGGCAGACCATTCCAATGTTTGAGAACCCTTTCAGTGAAGAAGCATTTTCTAATATCCAGCCTGAACCTCCTCTGGGACAGCTTGAAACCATTTCCTCTAGTCCTGCTCCTTGTCATCAAGGAGAAGAGTCTGCCCCCTCCTGGCTCCAGCCTCCTTTCAGGGAGTTGTAGAGAGCAATAAGGTCTCCCCTCAGCCTTGGCTTCTCCAGACTGAACAACCCCATCTCCCTCGGACACTCCTTGTAGGCCATGTGCTCCAGGCTCTTCACCAGCCTCGTTGCCCTTCTCTGGACACACTCCAGCACCACAATGTCCTTCCTATAGTGAGAGGCCCAGAACTACATCTATGAAAAAGTGACACACTCTAAAAGACAAATTCCTTTCCTTGGGGAATAGCAAGCCATACAATTTTAGCTTATTTAAATAGCTTTGGAGGAGTCTTAGTGCTGAAAAGTTTATTTATAGTTCTGACTGGCAAATACCAGTCATCTTGGTTCTCTCACCTTGAATTGCTTTCAGATGTCAAAAATATCTCTGATTCATCATTCACTGGCAAAAGCTGGAGGTGGAAAACTCATTGCACTGAGCTCCAGTGCGGGAACTGTGTCAGTTTGATAGATAGGTCTGTGCTCCCTCTTGTGTTGATGGAAAACAGTTCAGTTTTGCTCCACCTGGTAAATCTCCTGGGTGAGTGGCCTTTCTGCTAACATTTTTCAGAAACAAAAGAACCTAGAGTAAAGAGCAGAAATAAAATACTAATGTGTGTTACCAGCTGTTGCACATGTACTGGATACCCTCATCAGCCAAGTTTTCTTGTTGGACCATTTCAACGGGATGACTGGAGAGACTGAGAAACAGTGAACTGTGGGTGTCTTTGTTCCAAGTTCTAGCCAGACAAACTGTGTTGCATTTCATAAGCCAGTAAAAATTCACCAAGATGAAGAGAAGACTCTGGAGTAACCCTAGAGCTGCCTTCCAATACTTGAAGAGATCCTACAGGAAGGCTGGAGAGGGACTTTTCTTAATGGCATCTAGCAATAGAACAAGGGCAAATGGTTAAAGCTGTGGGAGAGTAGGTATAGACTGGATCTTAGGAAGAAGCTCTTCACTACAAGGGTGGTGAGACTCTGTAGTAGGTTTCCCTGGGAGGTTGTGGATGTCTCCTCCCTGAGGCTGTTCGAAGCCAGGCTGAATGAGGCCTTGAGCAGCCAAGTCTAGTTGAGAGGTGCCCCTGCCCATGGTGGGGAGGTTGCAGTATATGATCTCTAAGGTCCCTTCCAGTCTAAGCCATTCTGTGATTCCCTGACTGCCCAGTCCACTTTATCAAAACTATTTCTTGCCATATCATAGACATGCTTTGGATGTTTGGAAAATACAATGTGACTGAAATGGTCATAGACACCTAAATATTTGGGAAATCAGAACAAGAAGCAGTAAGTTGCTATCCTTCCCTGTGCTCCTCTTAGAATCATAGAATCAACTAGGTTGGAAGAGACTCCAAGATCATCCAGTCCAACCTAGCACCCAACCCTATCCAGTCAACTAGATCATGGCACTAAGTGCCTCATCCAGTCCTTGTTAGAACACCTCAAGGGACAGTGACTCCACCACCTCCCTGGGCAGCCCATTCCAATGCCAATCACTCCCTCTGGGAAGAACTTCCTCCTAACATCCAGCCTATACCTCCCTCGACACAACTTGAGACTGTGTCCCCTTGTTCTGTTGCTGGTTGCCTGGGAGAGAAGACCAACCCCCACCTGACTACAGTCTCCTTTCAGGTAGTTGTAGACAGCAATGAGGTCAGCCCTGAGCCTTCTCTTCTGCAGGCTAAACAACCCCAGCTTCCTCAGCCTCTCCTTATAGACCTTGTGTTCCAGGCCTTTCACCAGCTTTGTCAGCCTTCTCTGGACATGCTTCCCTCTTATCCCTGGGTTACAGGTGGGTCAAGTGTAACACTGCCTAATTTTGGTCATCTGTTGGTGGCAAATCACCAGGTCTTCCCAAGTTTTAAAAGACTACAGTCAATGCTACTTGCTGTTTAGCCAGATAAAATTAGAAATATTGATTGGAGCATTACAGTGGAAAGAGATTTTTTTCCAGTCGCTATGAAGCTAGGGATAGAGAAAGTACCAGCATGCCTTCTTAAGTCCTTCTCATAATTAGTCTTCTGGCAGAAAGGAGAAAGCATGATGAAGCCGGAAAAAATATGAAAAGAAATTAAAAGGATCACAAGAAGGGAGAAAAAAAATATTGAAGAACTTTGGATGAAGTCTTAAATGAGTTGACATAGTGTTCCTATCCTGCAGTTCCAATTTGCAGTTTAACTGATTTAACTTAGGACTGCATTGGAAAAAAAAAAAAAAAAGAAAACAACCAAAAAAAAAACCCAAATTAACTTTACCCTGTTCTCTGAGTGTTAGTCTTAGTGGTTTATTGTTCTGTCCACACTTATTCTGTGGGGTTAGAAGAGAAGTGAGCTTGCTCTCAATATATTCCCTGGTCTACAGGCTTGGGTTTATCTGGACTTTATCTGACTTTATCAAAGGAAATGTGCACAAAATAAGAGGCAATGCCATAGCTTGGTTGAAAGCTTTACCCTGAAGCTGTTTAGAAAGGACTTAATCTAAACAAACTCCTACATGCCTCCATCAGCTGTAAATCTTCGCTAGCATGGGTTTTTTTTCTGCAGTGTACTTCTTTCAAATAAGTAATAAGCAATAAATGTACATTATTGTTCTTCCTAAGTGTGGCAGAGGGCACTCAGCATACAAGAAAATGCCTTTAAATGTTTAGGTTTTTTTTTAAATTGAGTGTCTATTCTAAAAAATATCTTAGCAGAAAGGCTACTCCAACAAAATATATAATTTCCACATTATGGCTACCTTTGTATCTGTTGAGAGTAAAGAAAGGAATTAAACCATCTTTCTTACACTGGCAGTGTTCTCAGTCCTGGTGTTAGTAAGGTAGGAGTTGAGTTGTACTGAGAGTTTAGTTTGGCCATTTGCTATGGTATAAGAAGGAAGCCTGAATCACCAGAAGAAATTAGATCTGTTTTGAATCTATATGAGGCGTACAGAAGGAAAGGGGTTTTGCAAAGATACCGCATTAGAAATGTTTTTGTACACCTGACACGTCTGTTTCAGTGAGATAAAGCAAGTAACAGGAATTTGTAGTGTTTCTTCCCAGCACTCTAATTGCTTTGTATTTAATTCTCCTGCAATAAAAATCAACACTGAAAATTGCTGTTAGAGAGAAACTTGCATCTAAGAAGTAGTTGAACATCTGTATAGACTGAGCTTTCAGAATCTTTTTTATGCAGTCTAAAGCAGGAGATAAGAGACAATTTATGGGCCAGTTGTAATTTTTTTTTTTTAAGCTATGAGAAAGAAGAATTAAATTAATACATATTAGAATCATAGAATCAACCAGGTTGGAAGAGACCTCCAGGATCATCCAGACTGACCTATCACCCAGCCATGTCCAATCAACTAGACCGTGGCACTAAGTGTCCCATTCAGTCTTGAACACCTCCAGGAACGGTGACTTCCAGCCTCTTGTCCAATGCAAGTTACACTGTTTCACTCCTGCATTCAGTTTTGTTATATGCCACATAAACTAGCATAGAATATGCCTTCTTTGTGATCAAGAATTCTGAGAACACCTCGAACAGCTAATTATTGCTGAAAATCTATTGTATTGGAAAAGCCCTGTCATTCAAATTGCACCAGGAAATTGGATTCTTAATCAAAAAATAAATCATGTCATCAAAAGATAGCTTTAGAGAGAGAGTCAAATTTGAGAGAAAAGCAAAATAACTTTGATGCTTCTGGCAGAGCATAGATGCAAACACACTTAGTATATGTTCTAGTGGTAATGAAGTAGAGAACAATTACAAAGATCAGGCTAGAAGTATGCATCAGATGATTTATAACAGGCTTTGGAAGGTCACTGGTAGAAATGTCATTTCTTTTATAACTTCCAATAACATTCCACTAAGATCATATTAGAAAGCACTACTATCTTTTGTAAAGTACTTAGGTGTAGTTGTACAGCTAGCAGCTATTAGACACACTGCATTTGACAGCTGTTATTCAGGACCTTGATGTGTACTTTCTGTTAAAAAGAATATCCTGATTCTTCTTGGAAAGAGTCCTCATTGCTTCCAGAAAATGTGCCTGAAGCCCTGTTCCCAGCACATCAGAAACAGCAGTGGTGTTGCCATCAGGCTGCCCACAAAGTTTTCTTGGGTCTTGCTAGGACCACAGACCTCTCTGCTTAGAATTTCTGCCTCTGACATTGTCAGAGTATTAAACCGTGTGGTCCAGCCTTTCTGTCTTAACACTTCTTGGGTAATTCATGCTATGTTCCAATACTTTGAGTACTATTAAGGGTCATTTCTCCTCCTTCTGTTATTTTTAATATGGTCTGTCCATTCTTACATCAGAGACATGGTTGCAGGCCAGACATTGACTGTACAATACTGTTTTAAAATCAGATGCATATTTGTAGGAAGATGAAGTTATGGTTCCTGTTTCTGCATTCCCAATACCCATTGTGTAGATCATTGTGGGCTGAAACTAGCAGACTAAGAGCTGGATGTGATTCTAGTGTGAAATGACCCCCAGAGAAATCAAAATAAGAGTCATCTTGGAGTACAGGTTAAATGTAGCTATGTCCCTCTGGACAGCTTTCCCTGTTCTTGGATTCTAAAATTGCATTTAAATATTTTGTATCTACACATAGCAATTTTGACCTTCAATCTTATTCCTGAAATCTGGGTCTCCATGAATAGTAGTTCAGCTTTATCACTCCAGAGAGTGTTGTGTTAGTGTAAATCATAAGAAAGAGTTAAATCCCAAGATTAATTTTCCCCCAGGAACAGTTTGCTGCTAGTTGGGTAAACAGTCACTGTCACTGAGTATCTTGGAGGCAGCATGTTAGCTGTGTGCAAGGTGCGCTTCCCAGAAGAGGCTCACAGACAGCACAACTGGATACTGCAGCAAGCAGACATTTTTTATTGCTTGTTATTTCAAAGTAATCTTCTAGATAGGTTTATGCAAATTTCATTCTTCCAAGACTATAAGGAGCCTTATGAACAATTTACTGCAAAGAAAGAAGGACTGCTGAAAGTGTATTGTCTCAGAATAGAATATTAACTGTCTTTTAGATTGCATTTGCTCATGGTGATTGTGGCCACTGCAGCCTCACATCCCCTCTCCCCCAACTAAAGACAGACCTCGAGGTGAGGCTTGCAAGGAGCTGATCTTTGTCATCTTTTTATCTCTGGTGCCCCCTAGTCCTTTTGTTTGCTTGGAAAACTAACTGAGCATAGCCAAAAACACAGGAGTGTAAACGAAGTTCTGCTGTGAAGAGGAGGCTCTTGCTCCACAGAGGCAGCCTTTGCAGCTCAGAAATTCTGCCTTTTAGAACAGAATCTTAGGAACCTCACTCTTGTGAGGTATTCACCCTTGTGAAGTATTCACCCTTGGTGAATATAGATGCATATATATCCTGGGTGTCTGTCAGAGATTTTCCTTTCATGAGTGAGTTGTATGCACATTTTGGCTCATCTGTCCAAATAGTTTAATAAGTTGTTCAACAGTATTTTCCCAACCTTTAATTTTATTGTGTTGGAAGTGGAGCAGATTTAATTGTAATAAATTAGTGGCTGTTAATCTCCTGTTTCGTCTGTCTCCTTCACGGCAGCAATAGATAAGGCACAAATTCGAGATGCTTGACCACAGCACTTCAGTGTTTTTAAAAGTGACATGGTCACATAGATAAATGCTTCTATAAGCATTGGGTAACGTGCAGAGAGGAAATAAAGCAAACCAAGATATTGCCAAATTACTTAAATTAGTACCTCTGGAGGTACATAGGGGAAAAAAAAAAAACCTCTAATCAAGTTATTCTAGAATTTTCCAAGGTTTTCTAAACACGCTCTGAAGTATTTGCTACCAATTGTTTTCAGAGGAGATTCTGAACTGTGCTGTACTGTGTTCTGACCTGATCTCTTTTGACAGAGATTTTGTCATTCATTTGAAAAGGTGAAGGAACTTAAAGAGCAAAAAAATAATTTTATACAGTCAGTTTTGCAATACAGTGCAGTACAAAATGGACTATTATGTAAGTTAATACAGACAATGTTTTAGAAGTCAGCTTACAGAAAAAAATGATCTGTGAGCAATCTCAAAAGAACTAAATAAAGATTTTATGTCAAATTTCTCAAAGCATGTTCCCTTCCACAACCTAATGAAGTTATCATAAGGTACAGCTGGGAAAATCTTGTATGGAAATCTTCAGGTTTCTGTGAGACAAAAAGAGGAGGTGATTAAGTGAGAGCAAAGTGTTGATTAAAAATTACTATCTAGACTTACAATTTTGCTATGGTACATATGAGAGTTTTACCATTTAGAATTAGATAGTTACAGCTTCACATTTCTATATGAAAAGGCTGAAGCAAAGTCCCCTGAGGTATATTTGTAATATAATGATACATCTTAAAATATAAATGAAATTGAAGATATTGCATTGGTAGTCACAGGATGTTAGGGATTGGAAGGGACCTCCAGAAGTCAAGCCCCACTCCACTGCCAAAGCAGGATCACTTAGGACAGGCTGCACGAGAATGCATCCAAGTGGGTATTGAAAGTCTCCAGAAGAGATTCCACAACCTGTCTGGGAAGCCTATTCCAGTGCTCCATCACCCTCACGGTAAAGAAGTGTCTATTTATGTTTATGTATTTATGTTTTATGGTACCTCCTGTACCCATTGCTCCTTCTCCTGACACTTGAGACCACTTGAAAAGAACCTGGTACTCTCGTCTTGACCCCCTACCTCTCAGATATTGATAGACATTGATAAGATCACCTCTCAGCCTTCTCTTCTCAAGACTAAACAGCCCCAGGTCTCTCTTCATAGAAGAGATGTTCAAGTCCCACAGTCGTCCTTGTAGCTCTCTGTTGGACTCTTAGCAGGAAAATCCCCGTCTCACTTGAATTGGGGAGCCCAAAACTGGACACAGTATGCCAGATGTGGCCTCACCAGAGCAGAGTAGAATTATCGAAATTACTGGTGACTGAAGCTTGAAATCGCATTCCAACGAAGAACAACCTTTTGATTGAAGAAAAAATATCAATCAAAAGGTAGATTTGGATTTCATTTATACCTTAGTGCAACTAACTGATAACAGACCTTTGCCAGCTGTGAACTGTTTCTAATTTAAAAATAAAAAGAGCCTGAAAAATAGATCTGCTGTGCTTTTTTTCCTGTGCAGATCCTAAAAGTTTTGAGCCAGAAATGCACTCTGTATTTCTCCTTGTTTGTAAAGGGAGTGCCTTGAATCCAAAACGAATGTAAAACTCTTTGATATATCTCTAAATACAGCAGCAAGCAGAATTACTTTAATTTTTGTTTTATATGATCCATTTGAAAACTTATAGGTAGATTAATATGATCTAGGTAACTTTTCAAAGTGCTACAATCTTACCATTGCTGGAGAAATGGAATTGGTCTTGATTTGGATGTTTTGTGGAGAAGAGTACTGACTTAATACAAAATGCAAGTCTTTGCAGACAATTTATGTTCAACTCAGCAAGATGGTATTAATCTTTTGTAATATCTATTTTCTTTGTTGTTTGGAGACCAGACATAGAGTACCATAGAATCATAGAATGTTTTGGATTAGAAAGGACCTCCAAAAATCATCTAGTCAAACACCCCTGCATCAGGGACATCCTTCACTAGGTCAGGTTGCTCAAAGCCTTGTCGAGCCTCACCTTGAATATCTCCAGGGATGGGATCTCAGCTACATCCCCAGGCAACCTGTTCCAGTGTTCCACTGCCCTGATGTTACAAAACTTGTTCCTAACATCCAATCTATATCTCCTCAGTTTCAAACCACTATCCCTCACTCTATCACTACAGACTTTGTAAACAGTCCCTCTGCAGCCTTCTTGTAGGCCCCCTTCCCTTACTGGAAGGCAGATATTATGTCTCCCTGCAGCCTTTTCTTCTCCAGGCTGAACAAGCCCAGCTCCCTTAGCCTGCCCTTGCAGCAGAGGTGTTCCAGCCCCCTGATCATTTATGTGGCCCTCCTCTGGACCCGCTTCATCAGATCCATGTCTTTCCTGTGTTGAGGGCTCCTGTGTTGAGGGTGGGTGAAGTACACCGGGTGGGATCTTGACAGTGTAGCATAGAAAGTATATGGTAGAATAATCATTTTTGGGGTCAGCATGTGCAGACATTTCTTCTTCCTGGGTGTAAAAGTGAAAGCCGACTGGAATATAAAATGTTAAAAACCTGAAAGCAAATAGATTCCAGACTGAAGATCTTAGTGTCTGGCAGATGTGGGCAGATAGCAAATTTGTTCTTCCTGCTCCTCTGAAAGGATGCAGTGTATGTGAGGTGGTTCAAACCGAGTTTAGAATGTGAAGCTTTTATGAATGTTTCCAAGTTGTAAAAAAATGTAGCTTCTAATATTTAGGAAATACAGAGAAAACACTCTGCATTTTTGGTGACAGTTTGCTAGGAACACAAAACTGCAGAATAATGAGTCTTCATCTCTATAGCTGCTTCTGAATGCCAAGAAAAATCCCACTGAAATATATTAAGAATTTAATTATAATGTTCTTTATTTTAAATTTATCTTTATCCACCTATGTGTGTCACATTAAGTATATACTTGTAAGTTGTGACTGCAAGGGACCTTTCCCTGGGGACTCATTGCTGCCAAATCAAAAGGACTTGCTAATAACTGACAATCATTAAGTATTCAAAAGTCCATAAGGCCTTAAAGATGATAGAGGCAATCTGTCTGAAGAAAAAGACCTGTAGGATTTTCCAGTAGTAATGCTTGTACTTTAGTTGTTCCTTAGTCTGTGGAACCATACATTATTTTCTCTTGCTTGTTTGTTGCTTGTTTGATTTGTGGCTTTTGTTTTGTTCCATGTATTCTTTTCATAAATTTATTCCTAAAAAGCCATCATGGAGAGAAAAACAGAGATCTATGTCTACAAAAAGAAACTGGCAATTAAGGGCACATGGAACACACTTGGATTCGTCTTACTTGCTCACGTACTAGCTTTCTGCTTCCTTCCCAAACCAGCTCAGGTCAGGAGGAGGCATGTCTGGACTATTCTTCAAAGACACTCAGACAAGGAGGGTTGGGTTTGGTACTGCGTAAAGGCCCTGCTATTTAATGAGGGTTCAGTTCTCAGAAGCACTGTTGGGTCTCTTTCTGAGCACTTCTCATAAAAGACAGAATAAGACTCGTAACAACTGTCGTTTTGTACAACAGTGGCAAGGTTGTCTTAGCTCAGGCCTACAAGATTAAATATGCTGCTTGTGCAGAAAGATTAGGCTACACTTGCACAGTAAATATAGGACATTCCTATCTTGGAGGGGTAGGCAGGCTGCATGTTAACTACATTATGGCAGGCAGGAGGTAAAGAGGACGTTAGGATAATCTGGTTAGCTCTAGACCAAAGGACTTCTACAACTTCATGAAAAGCCATGTGGTGAAAGGCAAACTCCCATAGACATCATCCATGTTCGTCATACTCATCATTACAATCTGTTTGCATAGGAGAGATGAGTATGATTTATCTGTCCAAGTGCAATTACAGTGCCATTTAGTGGTGCTGACCAGTCACCTCCAGGAACAGACAATCTGATTTCATCTTAGCTGCTGAATGATGTGCTGAAGAGAATCCCATGAAATTAACCTTTGTGATGGCATAGTAAAAGGAAATGATTCACTCCAGGCGATATTCATCACTATGTGAGCACTGAGCTTGCTAAATTAGTTCTGTCATAGCGTGGGTGAAGTGGAATCAATCCGTTTCATTCCTACATTTGCTGCTCATACCGACAGTTTTGGAACTGCTAAATAGGAATAAGCACTGACTTATGTCTAAATAAAACTAAGTATTGTATTGCATTAACTGATTAGACTTTCCAGTTGGTCTGAAGTGACTGATCAGAGAGAGCTGAGCATTCCTGAGATTTGTCTGAGAGAAAGAATAAAAGAAAGCAGAATTCTAGGTAAGGACTGTCATGACTGGTGCTAATGGAGAAGTAGAAACAGTTTAGATCTTAGATGACACTAAAGAAAAGACAATATTTCATCTTCTTATTCCCAAACCACTGGACTATTTTTAGAAGTATCAACCTATCTCAGTAATGTGCCTCCAATTCACACAGTGGAACCTGACTTGATTAGTTGCAAAGTAGAGACTTTCTTCTGATTGAATAGCTGTAAGAATGTAAGATAAGAAAAACTGGCTGGATGAGGCACTTGCTGCCAGGATTTAGTTAATTAGCAGGTGTTAGGTGATAGGTTGGACTCGAGGATCTCAGAGGTCTTTTTCAGCCTAGTTGCTTCTGTGATTCTGTGAAATGTTTAGGGAAGGGTGAAGATCCAGTGGAGGCACTGAACATATCTTCAGGTGTCACCATGACTCCTGAGTATGATGCAGACAGACTCGTAGCTATGGTAAAAGCAGCTTTGTGCTAGACAAGTGCTTAGTTGAACATGAGGTGAAGCATGCATTTCCCTGTATGGATACCCGCCAGTGATGCATGCTGACTGGCTGCAGTGCCATCTTAGAGGTCCCGTCTCTAAATGGAGACTAGCTGGGAGGGCACCTGACAGCAGCTAGTAGATAAATGCTTCTCACTTGTGCCTACAATTTCCATACATATGGAAGATTTTGGTGCTACCTAATAGACAGCCCCCCAAGTCCAGAATATCAAACGTGTCAAACTCCATATAGGAATGTTTTTGCAAGGGATCTATAAAAGCCTGCTAACTAGATTAGCTAATGCTTCACACTAAACATTTCTAATCCAGTATGCTTAATCATAGATCTTGAGATGTGATATGCTTTGTTTAGAAGTAAAGACCTACTAGTGCTGTGGGTAAATATAAAGATTTCTGTGTTTCCTAGCTTTAAATCTATGAACTGAAGTCATTACACAACTTCTTTGATTTCAGCAATATAACAACACATGAAACTAAATTATGACACCTAAGTGCTATGATGTCTTTACAAGTTAAATTTAACTAGCTGTTTTGTCAAAGTGAGATAGATTATTCCAGGCCATCCTTTAACAAGTTTACCGCTGTAGGTCCATGGAATCATGGAATGGCGTAGGTTGAAAGGGACCTTAGAGATCACCTACTCCAACCTTCCCACCATGGGCAGGGATGCCTCTCAACTATATTCAGCTCAAGGCCTCATCCAACCTGGCCTTGAACAACCCCAGGGAGAAGGAATCCATAAGTCCCTTGGCCAACTATTCCAGAGTCTCACCATCCTCATACTGAAGAATTTCTTCCTAAGATCCAGTCTAACCTACTCTCCTTCAGCTTAAAACCATTCCCCCTTGTTCTATTGCTAGACACCCTATGAAAAGTCTGTCTCCAGCTTTCCTCTGTGATCCCTTCAGGTAAACACTATAGCTGTTGATGAACACCTGATTGTATGTCATATACTTTAGAAAGCAAAACGTGTAAAAAACTATCATAATGTCTTTAATCAGATAAACCATCTAGCATGTCCCAGAAACAGCTAATTCAACATATATCCTGTGATTATATGTAAAAATGTAGGTGTGTGCCTGTATGATTACATGCATTTGCACATGCACACACATGTAGCCATGTGTAGCCTTATGACAGTCTGAGGCCAATTACATGAGATTCAATAGGTGCCAGGTCTTGCATTTGGGTCACAACGACCCCATGCAACTCTACTGGCTTGGGGAAGAGTGGCTGGAAAGCTGCCCGCCAATGACCTGGGGGTGCTGGCTGACAGCTGGCTCAACGTGAAGCACAGTGTGTTCAGGTGGCCCAGAAGGCCAACAGCATCCTGGCCTGTATCAGTAACAGAATGGCTAACAGGACCAAGGGAGTGTTTGTACTAGGTAGTATCTTCTACTTAATCCATGGAGAATTTTTCCTTCATATTCCTGTTTAGTCTATCCTTAGACTTCAATCATAATGACCTTCTACAGAGGAACTACATGATGCATGACTACATGTTTTTACTTGTTAGAGCCTCTCCTCCCAGTATCAGCATCCATAACTAGAACATGAGCATTAATATTAGAGTTGTAATTTGGACAATGTGCCTGCTTCTCAAGTGTCACTGAATTCAGTGAAAGAATGAGTAAAATCATGCTCAGTCTTAATTTCTGTTTGTAAAAGCACATGCTTTGAAGAGATGCAGAGGTTAATGAAGTTGAGTCTCCATCTGAAGCTCGCATTTATAGGTCTTCAGGATGCATTATGAGTTCATTACTTTTAGAGAAAATAATTATTAGTTTTGCCAAAGATAAAGAAATGCCTTTGAAATAGTGATGAGTTGATAGAAAATTTAGCATTTCTTTGTATGCTTTTTACCCAAGGAGAATTGCTTAAATTCCCTTTCATCTCTAAAGCATGTGATATCCTTTGCGCTTTGTTCGTCTGTTGTGTTCAGTGTGTTTGTGGAGTTTAGAGCTTCAGCTGGTATTTTTTAACTGCTTGTGGACATTTCTACCTTGTGACATAGCTGTTTCACAGTATTTCACAGATGCAATTGCTCAGTTTTGAAGGGTGGGTGCTTTTACACATTTTTTTTCCTAGAAGAAAATATGTACTTTTTATTCAGTTAAATACGACATCTTTTTTTTCCTTCTTTTAGCTGTGACATAAGTGCTTTGGTGTAAAGAAGCAGAGATGATTGGTTTGCTCTCTTATTTTTTTTTTTAAACACTAATAAATTTAAGATATTAAAATCCTAGAATCATAGAATCATAAAATCAGTCAGGGTTGGAAGGGACCACAAGAATCATCCAGTTCCAACCTCCCTGCCATGGGCAGGGACACCCTACCCTAGATCAGGCTGACCAGAGCCTCAGCCAGCCTGGCCTTAAACACCTCCAGGGATGAGACCTCAACCACCTCGCTGGGCAACTCATTCCAGGCTCTCACCACTCTCATGGTAAAGAACTTCCTTCTCACATCCAGTCTGAATCTCCCCACCTCCAGCTTTGCTCCATTCCCCCTCATCCTGTCACTACAGTATCACAGTATCACAGTATCACCAAGGTTGGAAGAGACCTCATAGATCATCAAGCCCAACCCGTTACCACAGAGCTCAAGGCTAGACCATGGCACCAAGTGCCACGTCCAATCCTGCCTTGAACAGCTCCAGGGACGGCGACTCCACCACCTCCCTGGGCAGCCCATTCCAGTAGCCAATGACTCTCTCAGTGAAGAACTTTCTCCTCACCTCAAGCCTAAATTTCCCCTGGCGTAGCTTGAGGCTGCGTCCTCTTGTTCTGGTGCTGGCCGCCTGAGAGATCACTACCTGATATCCTAAAAAGTCCCTCCCCAGCTCTTTTGTAAATCCCCTTCAGGTACTGGAAGGCCACAACATTAGTCCTATGAAAAATATTTTAACCTATAGAACAGCTTGGGTGAAACAAAAGCAGTCTTAAAAGACTAATATTGAAATTGTCCTTATTGACCTGTAATATATGTTTGAGCTTAAGTCTACGGAGGTGAAATGTCAGTTTAACACTTGTATTTCGCAGTTTAAAAATAATACTTGGTATCTCACTTGGGGCATGGTTTTGAAAGAAAATAGGCCACTGCAATACCCAGTGAAGCTAAAGTGGGTATGCAGCACTGAAATTTCACTAACAGTTCAGTGTCTAAATGTGGTTTTGATGCATAATTAAGACACAAGTTTTAAGAAATAGAGGCAGAGGTTGTTGTAAAGCTAGCACATAGTTGCTAAATTAAGACTATGTGAGCATCAGAATAGACAGGCTCTTTACTGCACCTGCTGGCATTCAGAATTTAAGGTGTTTTCACCAATGACTATACCAAGTAGTTTGTCTAGTTCTATGAAAACCAATGAAAAAGAACCACACATTTATCATATAAGTCCTCTCTAAGAACCTGCAGCTGTAAGGCATTTGCTATTGAAATTATTGCTTCAACTCTGCTCTGAAGAAAGAACTCATACATATGTCAAAAAAGGTGTTCCTTAAGTCCTGAGAATAATGTAATTCCTCCTTTAGAACTGGAATTTCACATCAATAGAAAGCATGAAGCAGATAAAAAGGAGCACACTTGTGATACTATTTTATGTAGTTTCTTTCCTATCTTGTCTGGCATAGAGTTGATAATAAGTTCTTGGTCACAGTATCACAGTATCACAGTATCACCAAGGTTGGAAGAGACCTCACAGATCATCAAGTCCAACCCTTTACCACAGAGCTCAAGGCTAGACCATGGCATTCAGAGATTATTTTTTTCTGCTTTTGCCTGGATGCTGTTTCTCATATTGAGTTCTTAAGCTAGTTCCAAAGGCTTATTGTAATACAATTTTTAAAGTTGATTATAATATTATTAATAGTAATATTATTACAGACCACCTGGTCAGGATAAGGAAGTTGATGAGGCCTTCTACAGGCAGCTAACAGCAGCCTCACAATCCTGGTTCTCATGGGAGATTTTAACCATCCAGATATTTGCTGGAATGGCAACTCAGGCAGCCACAGTCCAGGAGGTTCCTCCAGTGCATTGATGATACCTTCTTGATGCAAATGGTGGAGGAGCCAACTAGGAGGAGAGCACTGCTGGATCTTATCCTCACCAACAAGGAGGGTCTGGTTGAAGCAGTGAAGGTTAAGGGAAATGTTGGTCTTAGTGATCATGAGATGGTGGAGTTCAAGGTCTTGTCTGGTTGGAACAGGGTATCATGCAGGACTACAACCCTGGATTTCAGGAGGGCCAACTTTGGCCTTTTCAAGCAACTGTTGGGTGAAATCTCATGTGACAGGGTACTAGAAAGCAGAGAGGCCTGTGATAGTTGGTTAACATTTAAGGAACTCTTTTCCAAGCTCAANTCCTCCTTTAGAACTGGAATTTCACATCAATAGAAAGCATGAAGCAGATAAAAAGGAGCACACTTGTGATACTATTTTATGTAGTTTCTTTCCTATCTTGTCTGGCATAGAGTTGATAATAAGTTCTTGGTCACAGTATCACAGTATCACAGTATCACCAAGGTTGGAAGAGACCTCACAGATCATCAAGTCCAACCCTTTACCACAGAGCTCAAGGCTAGACCATGGTCTTCAGAGATTATTTTTTTCTGCTTTTGCCTGGATGCTGTTTCTCATATTGAGTTCTTAAGCTAGTTCCAAAGGCTTATTGTAATACAATTTTTAAAGTTGATTATAATATTATTAATAGTAATATTATTACAGACCACCTGGTCAGGATAAGGAAGTTGATGAGGCCTTCTACAGGCAGCTAACAGCAGCCTCACAATCCTGGTTCTCATGGGAGATTTTAACCATCCAGATATTTGCTGGAATGGCAACTCAGGCAGCCACAGTCCAGGAGGTTCCTCCAGTGCATTGATGATACCTTCTTGATGCAAATGGTGGAGGAGCCAACTAGGAGGAGAGCACTGCTGGATCTTATCCTCACCAACAAGGAGGGTCTGGTTGAAGCAGTGAAGGTTAAGGGAAATGTTGGTCTTAGTGATCATGAGATGGTGGAGTTCAAGGTCTTGTCTGGTTGGAACAGGGTATCATGCAGGACTACAACCCTGGATTTCAGGAGGGCCAACTTTGGCCTTTTCAAGCAACTGTTGGGTGAAATCTCATGTGACAGGGTACTAGAAAGCAGAGAGGCCTGTGATAGTTGGTTAACATTTAAGGAACTCTTTTCCAAGCTCAAGATCAGTGTATCCCAGCAAGTGAGAAATTGAGAAGGGGAGCCAGGAGACCTACATGGTTATGTAAGGAACTGCTAAGCAAACTTAAGTGGAAGAAGAGAGTCAACAGATCATGGAAGGAAGCTGACCTCCGGGGAGGAGTATAGAACTGTTGTCAGAGAGTATAAAGAAACAACTAGGAAGGCTAAGGCCTTGTTGGTACTCAACCTTGCAAGGGAGGTCAAGGATAACAAAAAGAGCTTCTTCTAATACATTGCAGGAAAAGCTGATGTTAGAGGCAAGGTAGGCCCTCTTCTGAATGAGGTGGGTGCCTTGGTGACAGAGAACACAAGGAAGGCAGAGTTACTAAATGCCTTCTTGGCTTCTGTCTAAGCTGCTGGAGATTGTCCTCAGGATCCCCTGACACCTGACGAACCAGAGAAAAGCATTACAAAGGAATCTTATCTGGTTGATAAGGACTCTGGTTAAGGGACAGTTGAGTTGACAAATAAAAGGCAGTCTGGAGCCCTGGGGAATGTCTGTGCTACTCACAGCGATGGAGTAGGAATTTCAAGACAGTTCCTGGCTCCTTTGTGGCAGTGTTAGAACTGCTTCAATGTTGATAGGCTTCCACATCTTCCAAGGGTGCTGGGAAAGAGGCAGATGAGCTCTGACCTGATCCTGGTTCCTCTTGGCATGGAGGTTTGCAGAGGTGCAGGCAGGATCTCTCTTGCAGATGTGCAGAGAGCACAATGTCTGTGGCAGATCTTCCTGTGCCTTCTCCTGGGAAACTTGAAGCACTAAAGTTTTGAGGTAGTTCAAGCCCAAAACATCAGGGCTAAGCTGGTCTGAAACACAAGGCAGAGCAGAACATGTTGTCCAAGAGCAGTGAGGCAGAGGCAGCTCCATGATGCAGGGGCAGCAAGGCAGAGGCAGCCACAACTGCCTGCAACTTAGCTCAGTTTATATTTGCCTGAGTGGAATGGCTCCTTTGTCCACAGAGGTTCACCAATCAAAGTGGCATTTGCAAAACTGACCATACTAGGAACACCTGTGGGTACCTGTTTATCACTTTGGGAGGGGACGTAATGGCCCAAGCCTTTGTTTTCCTCCTGTGCTNGATCTTCCTGTGCCTTCTCCTGGGAAACTTGAAGCACTAAAGTTTTGAGGTAGTTCAAGCCCAAAACATCAGGGCTAAGCTGGTCTGAAACACAAGGCAGAGCAGAACATGTTGTCCAAGAGCAGTGAGGCAGAGGCAGCTCCAAGAAGCAGGGGCAGAAAGGGAGAGGGAGCCACAAGTGCCTGCAACTTAGCACAGGGGATATTAGCCTGAGGGGAATGGCGCCGGTATCCACAGAGGTTCACCAAGCAAAGTGGCATTTGCAAAACTGACCATACTAGGAACACCTGTGGGTACCTGTTTATCACTTTGGGAGGGGACGTAATGGCCCAAGCCTTTGTTTTCCTCCTGTGCTTGCTTCCCCCATCAGCAGAAGGGTGGGGCAAGGCAGGACATCTAATAGGCCTGCTAGCTTTCCAGGATACACATCTGGAGTACTGTGTTCAGCTCTGGGCCCTCCAGTTTAGAAGGGACATGAAACTGAATGAGAGCATCCAATACAGAGCCACAAAGATGATTAAGGGAATGAAACAACTCTCTTATGAGGAGAGACTGAGAGAGCTGAGGCTCTGTAGCTTGAAGAAGAGGAGATTGAGATTACCTTATCAATGTTTAGAAATATGTAAAGGGTGAATGCCAGGAGGATGGAGCAGGCTCTTCTCAGTGGTGCCTAGTGACAGAACAAGGGGCAATGTGTGGAAGTTGAGCCACAGGATGCTTCATGTAAACATGAGTAGGATTTTTTTCCCTATGAGAGTGACAGAACACTTGAAGAGGCTGCCCAGGGAGGTTGTGGAGTCTCTCTCTCTCTGGAGATATTCAAAACCCGCCTGGATACTTTCCTGTGTGATGTGGCATAGGTGATCCTGCTCTGGCAGGGGGAGCAGACTGGATGAGCTTTCAAGGTCCCTTCCAGCCCATGACATTCTGTGATTCTGTGATTGTAATACAACAAACAAACAAATGAACAAAACAAAAAGGACTGGGTGATAGATGGGACTGGATGATCTTGGAGATCTCTTCCAACCTGGTTGATTCTATGATTCTATGCCCAAATTCTGCACATATTATAATGGACCTATTTGTGAGAATAATGCTACTTCCTTGACTAAATAGTGCAGATCATATTTGTATAGAGAGATAATAATATGTGACATTTACAAGTGTGTTGGAGATGTGTAAGCATCAGCAGAATTACATTCCAAGGTAGTGAGAGGAGTATTAATTATTTAAAATTATTTAGTCTTAATGATTTAAGTTTTACATTATGCAATCATTTTTTAAAAGGCAGTTTTAGTTGCAGTTGTTCCTGAGGCACATTTTCCTTCTTCTGACTCACGTTGCAGATTTGCAAGTTTGGTTTAATTCTGGTAGGCAACCAAGGCCCCAGTAGCTGCTTGCTCACTCCCCTGTACTGAAATGGGAGAGAGATGGCTTTATCTGAACCTAAACCAGTACAAGTTTAACTGTACTCTTAAATATGACCATACACAACGTTTCCATCTCTATTTGATTACAGCTCTCTGACTGTAATCATCAATCACATTTAAACCTGCTGGATTTTTTTGATTCATTGTACCTAGCTCAGGTTATCCCAAAGCAGTGAGCAGCACTTGAGCTACCAAAAAGGTTGCTTTAGGAACTGGAAGAGACATAGTTCCAGGCAGCCTTAGCCAGGGAGCCCAGTTGCTTTGAACCCAGCAGTGAAGTTAGACTACCATCAATGTCCTTTAGCAGGCATTCCTAAATATGGCCTTTGTGCTTAGTTTTATCACTGAATGTGAAATTAAACATTATTACTGAAAGCAGAAATCCTGGAGGTTTTCAACATTTCTGCTAGTCCTTTCTAAGTGGTAAATTTTAGTATCCTCATTTTTCTGGCAGATATGTAACCTATACTTCTGAAAGTTGAATGACAACCATTTTCACTAAAATTGGTTTTGAATTGACTATGATATGAAAGTTTAAGAGTTTAGTATTCAGTTCTTGATACTTCAAGTGCTGTCTCCTACAACTCTATTAATTTTAGCAAGATTTCGGATGCACAAACAGCATTTAGCTTTGCTAATAACACTTGGCACTTGCAAATCTCAGAGTTAATGTACAATACCATAATCTTTTCATTCACACCTTCTTAACACGTGAAGAAACTGAGTCAAGTCACAAGTTGGCTTGCCTTGGTGATCGCTGAACTACAATTCAGACTCGGATGATGCCCTATAATCCTCATGAGTGGATGAGGATTAATTTCAGTTTGCTCCTCTGATTGTTGCTTAGGCACAGCTGGCAGTTTGCAAAATTGAGAGGGGAAAAAAAAAGTCCTCTTCTATCTCTAGGACAGGCTTATAATCTTAGATGACAAATGAGGAAGTCGGTGCAGGGAAAAAGGTAAATATTTAACCTAAGCTTGTATTATGGGCTTCTTTTCTAACTACAAGTGAAAGAAGAATACCCCCAGGGATATGATTCATCTTATTCTGAACAGGTGTCAGCTGAGATGAACCATCCTAAGAGGAGCCTGACTTTCTTCATTCATTAACTGCTCAAAATTCCTAAACAGATATGGAAGCAAGACACTTACCTTTAAAGTGCTAATATTTGGCACATTGATTGTAAGCCCAAAACAAGCTAAAACCAAAATGAAGATCTTGTCTGTCTGTGTGACACTTTTTCCTTGCACTCATGCTGCTATCCATGGGTTTGGATATGTTCAGAATTCAATTAAAAAAAAAATATATATATATAATTCATTTTCACCCATTGTTCAGATTATTGTTTGTTGAAATCAGTCACTAATCAAGCAAATCTGCTCCACATACTTTTTACTGTGGTCCTGCTGCTATGGACATGCTATATTTAAGGAATTTGCAGGAATATAAATTTAACATCTAAATTTGAGATCTCAAAGAGGCACATGGGAAATGATGGGTTAAATAAAATCATTCTGACAGTTAGAATTGCATAGTTCTGACAAACTCTGTGAAGGGAAAATATTTTGATGTTGCATAAGACACCAGGAGTTTCTTGATCTCTGTGAATAGGTTTCTGTTCCCTAGGGAAAACCCAGTGCCTCTTGCTTAGAAACTGTTCTATAAAGTTTTGTTGGGATTTGTTGTTGTTGGGGTTTTTGTTCTTAAATTGTTTCACTGGCACGTCTAATCACAGTTCTCCAACAGTACTTGTGTATTTGATTAAATATTAGAGTTTTGATTTCCATTTTAGAACTTATCATTAAGAATCTGAACACAGATCTATATTCTAGACTGCAGGTGCATACTGTTGGCTCATGTCCACCTTGTTAGCCACCAGCATCCCCAAGTCCTTTTCTACAGGGCTGCTCTCAATTTCATCGTTCCCCATCCTGTATTGATGTTCAAGACCTTGCACTTTGCCTTATTGAACCTCATGAGATTCTCCTCAGCCCACCTACACAGCCTGTTCAGGTCTCTCTGATTGCATCCCATCCTTCAGTCTTATCAGCCACACCACTGAGCTTGGTATCATTCACAAACTTGATGAGAATGCCTCAATCTCGCTGTTGATAGCACTGGTCCCAGTACCAACCCTTGAGGGACACCATTTGTCACCTGGCTGTATCTGGACATTGAGCCTTTGTATGCAATCATCCAACCAATTCCTTTTCCACTGAACAGTCCAGACATCAAATCCATGTATGTCTCTCCAGCCTAGGGAGAAGGATGTTGTGGGGCAATATGTTAAAGGCTTTACAGAAATCTGGACAGATGACATCTGTTGCTCTTTCTTTGTCCATTGGATATAGTTACACCATCATAGAGAGCCCCTGTGTTAGTCTAGGACTTGCCATTGATGAAGCCATACTGACTGCCTCAAACTACTTCCCTCTTCTCCATGTGTTCCAGATGAATCCATTCCACGATCTTCCTGGGCACAGTGGTGAGGCTGACAGGTCAGCAATTTGCAGGGTCCTCTTTTCTCACCCTTTTTAAAAATGGGTGCAGCATTTCCCTTCTTCAGTCACCAGGGACTTCACCTGACTGCCAGAACTTTTCTAATATGGAGAGTGGCTTTCCAGCTGCATCAGCCAATTCCTTCAGAATTCTGGGATGCATGTCATCAGGTCTCAGATTTATGTATGTTGAGGTCCCTCAAGTGCTCCTGAACTTGATCTTCCCTCATGGTGGGAGGGACTTTACCCCACTGGTTCTCACCTAATGGTCCATCAACTCCAGAGGAGGATGGAGCAAGATTGACAGTGAAGACTGAGGCAAAAAAATTGAGTACTTCAAGCCTTCTCCTCATCTGTTGACAATGGCTTTCCATTCTCACCCATGAGAGGGGGAACGCTTTCTTTAACAGTATCACGATATTGTTCCAAGAGAACAATGAATAACATAAGTTGCCAAAATTTTTCTTAAAAGAAGAATCATACAACTGGGAAATAGATACATAGAGGTGATGAGAACTGCATAGCACTGCCAGCACTTTGTATTCAGTTTCTGTAGATTTCAGGTTACATAACTCTTACAAATAAGGTAATAGTGACTAATTTCTACTTTAATAATCACACAGTGTCAGAACTGTAAAGTTATCCCTGGGGTATAGAGGATGATTATCTGACAGAGTGACTCCTATTACAACATGTCAAGTACAGATCTCACTCTATCCTATGTGACAGAATGATATTTTAAGGTCTTCAGTTATTCTCATTAAGAAGACTTTTTACTTAAACAGTGGTGCTTCCTCACTGTGAGTCACAAAAGCTTTCTGTTCTTTTTAGTACATATATATATATGCAAGTATATATATATATATATATATATATATATGCAAGTTTGCAGATGACACAAAGCTGGGGACTGATGTGGCTGGGTGGGAGGGCAGAAGGGATCTGCAGCAGGAGCTTGACCGCCTGGAGAGATGGGCAGAGTCCAATGGGATGGCATTCAATAGGTCCAAGTGCCGGGGGCTGCACTTTGGCCACAACAACCCCATGCAGAGATACAGGCTGGGGTCGGAGTGGCTGGAGAGCAGCCAGACAGAGAGGGATCTGGGGGTGCTGATTGATACCCGCCTGAACATGAGCCAGCAGTGTGCCCAGGTGGCCAAGAGAGCCAGTGGCATCCTGGCCTGCATCAGGAATGGTGTGGCCAGCAGGAGCAGGGAGGTCATTCTGCCCCTGTACTCTGCACTGGTTAGACCACACCTTGAGTACTGTGTTCAGTTCTGGGCCCCCCAGTTTAGAAGGGACATTGAGATGCTTGAGCGTGTCCAGAGAAGGGCGACGAGGCTGGTGAGAGGCCTCGAGCACAGCCCTACGAGGAGAGGCTGAGGGAGCTGGGGTTGTTTATCCTTGAGAAGAGGAGGCTCAGGGGAGACCTTATTGCTGTCTACAACTACCTGAGGGGTGGTTGTGGCCAGGAGGAGGTTGCTCTCTTCTCTCAGGTGGCCAGCACCAGAAAGAGAGGACACAGCCTCAGGCTGCGCCAGGGGAAGTTTAGGCTCGAGGTGAGAAGAAAGTTCTTCACTGAGAGAGTCATTGGCTACTGGAATGGGCTGCCCAGGGAGGTGGTGGAGTCACCGTCCCTGGAGCTGTTCAAGGCAGGATCAGATGTGGCACTTGGTGCCATGGTCTAGCCTTGAGCTCTGTGGTGAAGGGTTGGACTTGATGATCTGTGAGGTCTCTTCCAACCCTGATGATACTATGATACTATGATGATACTATGATACCTTAAGTAGAATTACCATCCAATGTGTGGCCATGGCCTTTGCTCATTCCTAGCATGCTTTCAGTGTTTATCCTAATAACTTTATTATTTTCTGAATTAGACTCTAGTCCTTTAGTGCAGACATTGCTAAGGACCAGAGCTTCATCAAGCAAGAACAGACTCCCAAAACAGTGCGGATCCTTCAGGAAGCAGCAGCAGAGGAAGCAGGATGAGGTTCCTCGGTTAAGACTAACTTTGCTTTTGGATTAGTGTTCTTTCTCTGTTGTGCTTTCTGGATAAATCTGTATTGCCAAATCCGTGTTAGCCTGCACATGAGGATGAATTTATGCGAGCATTATGTCCAGAGAGCAAGATATGCCGGCTATGGAGTGGTCTTATTCTCTGGGTTTCTTAGATTGATCAACCAGGTAATGGTCCTAAAGGTGCCTTTGGCACACTTTTAGCAACTGCTGATGGTTGTGATCTTTTCTTGCTCTACCCCATATCCCTCTGAGTCACTATGAAGTATACAGGTGTTATTCTCTGTCCTTATCTTGATCTCTTCTGGCCTTTGTTTGCGGTGTCAGGATGCACTTTGGTTTAGTCAGTTGTTTGTTAGTGTGGCTTTACTCTGACTATTTAAGGCTGTCTTCCCTCTCCTGAACTAAGCTCCTGAGAAACCACATGCAAATGTGTTGGGAACTTGATGACCTGCTAACGTATGTGCCATGGATCTCCTTTTCCTTCCTTCGTCATAGCTTCTGGGGGTGTTCAGGAAAAGACTGGATGAGGCACTTAGTGCCATGGTCTAGTTGACTGGATAGGGCTGGGTGCTAGGTTGGACTGGATGATCTTGGAGGTCTCTTCCAACCTGGTTGACTCTGTTCTATCCTATTCTGGGAGGCCTACATCTGTAAGTTCTCACCCATGTTTTATTCATACTAGTCTTAAGGTTTCTACTAAGTAGCTATGCTTGATGGAGCCAAGACCCTAATATTCATCATTTTTGGTCTCTTAAATCAGTTTTTCTTGTCTCTTGAGTGCTAATTAAGATACTGCAGAGTGCTGTGTATTTGCTGTTTCTCTGATGTAGCAACAATGACTGGTCTTAATGGAAAATATTTTGGGTGAAGAAAAAGAAGTGATGGAGAGGAGACAGGAAACAGAATAGAATGTCATTTTTAAAACCTCCATTGACATATAGACACCAGCACTACTGGAACTGGAGAGTCTATCTCTCTTGGATCCACTCTATTGAGCCTGATCTTGGCAGAGATTCACATGGTTAAAGGGAAGACGAGGCTATGAGTATTTTAGCAGCAGCCAGTGGGCTGCCTCCTACATGAGGTATGGGTAGTTCTCTGTAGAGAACAGACCATAAAAGGGGGGGGTGTTGGTTTTTTTTTTTTCTATTTGAAAGTACAGAAATTTTAACTATAATAAGTTATGTCAGTTTTCTTTTAATCTAAATTAAGACTTTTGGTGAGAGTTTAATTGTTTTGACAACAGAACAGTGCTTCTAACAGAATTTTGCTTGACATGTTTGCAGTAGTAACTTTTACTGAGACTAGAAACTAAGTAATAATACAAAGTGATTTTTCAGGCACACACTTAACTTCCACAAAAACTGTACACTTGCACCTCATGACATGTTCCTCTTGCCCCTCTAAAAGGCAATTTCACACTTATTAAAAAGAGTGTGTCCAGCAGATCAATGAAGGTTCTCCTCCCCCTCTTCTCTGCCCTGGTAAAGCCTCACATAGAATATTGCATGCAGTTCTGGGCTCCCCAGTTCAAGGGGGACAAGGATCTGCTTGAGAGAGTCCAATGAAGGGCTACAAGGATGATTAAGGGACTGGAGCACTGCCTTATGAGTAAAGGCTGAGAGACCTGGGGCTTTTCAGTCTGAAGAGGAGAAGAGTGAGAGGGGATCTAATAAATGTATATAAATAGATGAGGTCTGGGTGTCAAGAAGGAAAGGACAGCCCCTCCTCACTTGTGCCCTGTGATAGGACATGGATCAATGAATGTAACCTACAGCACAGGAAGTTTCACCTCAACATGAGGAAGAACTTCTTTACTGTAAGGGTGGTTGAGCATTGGAACAGGCTCCCCAAAGAGGTCGTGGAGGCTCCTTCTCTTCAGACTTTCCAGACCTGCCTGGATGCATTCCTGTGCCACCTGTGCTAGATTCTGTAGCAGGGGAGTTGGACTTCAAGATCTCCAGAGGTACCTTCCAACCCCTAACATCCTGTGATCTGTGATCATGGGAAATGTCACCCCATTCTCAGTTGTAGCAGATGGAAGCTGGACTCAGGGAACTGGATTTGTATGAACTATAATTGGGTTTGGGATTTTTTTCTTCCTTAAAAATGGAAATTGAAAAACCCCCCACTGAACTCTGAGTACATCAATATTCACAAATATAGGATGCATCCAGAGCATTATGAATTCTGAATACATCAATATTCACAAATGCAGAATGCAGACAGGGCATTAAACTGACATGGAAATAATGGCCTGATGGTTTACTGATCTTTAGGTGACTTGGGATTAAACAGATTTTTCCATTCTACCATATATATAAGTATAGTGTTTTGCCTTTAATAACCTGAATTCACAGCAAACAGCTTTTAAAAGTGGATTTTCTTCTGAACACAACCCCATAATGGAATGTTGAAGACTTTCAGTTAAATTAGAACTAGAGGAAGTGCATCTCTCTGTCAAAATTGTTCTGATATTCCATAGGAAATATCCTATGGAATATCATATAAACAATATAAAGCCAAATAAATCCATTTTGCTCTATAGCTTCAATGAACACTGTATTTCGAAAAGTATTTGTTTTTCTGAAACACTGACTAACAACAGTGCACCACAGCATTTCACTTCTCTGTAACTCTAATGCAATAGAGTTTTTAAGGATGATGTAATAGAATGTTTGAGGATAGAGTCGTGGTGAAAGCACTAGAATTTATCATTTATAGAACAGTTATTTTCATAAGCAGTAACTAAACTTCACTTGACTCAGAGCTTCAATTCAAGTCAAACAATTGCATCCTGATCATCATTTGTTGCACTACCATAGTTCAAACTGAAGGGCGACCTACAGAATTGTGTGGTACTATATCCAAAGGCAGATTATACTAGAGAACTGTCTAGTATTGTGCTGGTAACTGCAGCTATACCAATCACTGATGTGGTGTATAGCTGCCTGTAAATGGCAAGTGTACCCCAATTAAACCGTGTGCTGGGCTGCAGCAAGAGAAGTGTGGCCAGCAGGGCAAGGGAGGTGATTCTCCCCCTTTACTCTGCTCTCCTCAGACCCCACCTGGAGTACTGTGTGCAGTTCTGGAGCCCCCAACACAAGAAGGACATGGAACTGCTGGAGCGGGTCCAGAGGAGAGCCACGAAGATGATCAGAGGGCTGGAGCACCTCTGCTATGAGGACAGGCTGAGAGAGTTGGGGCTCTTCAGCCTGGAGAAGAGAAGGCTTCGAGGAGACCTTATAGTGGCCTTCCAGTATTTGAAGGGAGCCTACAGGAAGGCTGGGGAGGGACTATTTACAAGGTCTAGTAATGTCAGGACGAGGGGGAATGGGTTTAAGCTGGAAGAGGGGAGATTCAGACTGGATGTTAGGAGGAAGTTCTTTACAGTGAGGGTGGTAAGACACTGGCACAGGTTGCCCAGGGAGGTTGTGGATGCTTCCTCCCTGGAGGTTTTTAAGGCCAGGCTGGATGAGGCCTTGAGCAGCCTGCTCTAGTGGGAGGTGTCCCTGCCTATGGCAGGGGGTTGGAGCTGGATGATCCTTGAGGTCCCTTCCAACCTAAACCATTCTGTGATTCTATGATTCTATGATTATAAAGTGTCTGTACTTCCATAGATGCCATTTCATATGAGAAGCATAGAAGCAATGATGCATCAATCTTCTATTTGATGAATAACATATCTATTTTTAAGACCTGCTTAGTCTATATAATAATTATTGTAACAATAGAAAATATTCAACCTGGGTACAAATGATGAATGGAAGAGGAAGTTAAACTGTCTACAAAAAATAATGAGTTTTGGTGTGTTTCATATGCAGCAGTACAAGAAAATATGTTAACGCGTTGACTTTCATCAACCTATTTTTAGCCATCAGAAAGGTTTTCAAAATAAAAGAAAGCTAACTGGAGAACACAGACCATAAAGTAATTTAGTGTGGAATGTCACACTCCAAGTTGATATTGTTTCAGCTTGTTCTGAGCGCACATTTAACTTTTACGGCGCTTTCTGAGATTTCAAAGCAATGTTTCTGAGATTTAATTCTTCTGTGTAATGGAAAGATACTAACATTCACATTCTAGTTATTGTAAGCTGCTAGCCTAGAGAGTCCAATTTTCTTTTCCTCTGTGAGCATCAGACCAGTGAAAAACACAATTCAAAGTAGCATGTTTATTTTGCATAAGAATAAACAAGACAGACTGTGCAGAAGCAGTGAATAAACTGCAGCAATCTGTGTGTATAACTAGGGTGTAACCAAAAGCAGGGGTTCTAACCTAATGTTGCAATGTTTAGATCTTTCTCACTTCCAGTAGGATTGCATATCTGAGACGCTAAAATATGGAAGAATCATATTTTTTATACATATGTAGTCTGATTTGGTTTTGGAATTACAAACTCTTAATGAAACAGCAAAGAACAACATTACCACTTCTCAGTCTCCTTGAGTACATTGGCATTGGAATGGGCTGCTCAGAGAGGTGGTGGAGTCACCATCCCTGGAGGTGTTCAAGAAAAGCCTGGATGAGGCACTTAGTGCCATGGTCTGGTTGATTGGACAGGGTTGGGTGAAAGGTTGGACTGGATGATCTTGGAGGTCTCTTCCAACCTCGTTGATTCTATGATTCTATGAATAGGGGACCACAGTATACAAGCGTATGCAAAGTGGCTAAGGTTAACTTTGTAGTAGTGTACACTGTATTACAGGTGGGACTAAAATTTGATTCAGTGGCGCAGTTTGGTATTTCTGTATTTGAAACAACTACATTTGGATGCATTTTCAGGGAAATAAAATCCTTTGATGACTTTCAGATTCCTTTCAACTTCAACTTCAATCATGCAGCCAGCTCATGTCTTAGAGATTAGTCTAAAGAATACAGAAGATGTGGAAAAGACTTGTGATAATTTGGGAGTTACCCCCACACACACTGTTATGAAATCACATAGAATAGGCTCAACTGTCTGGAAGTTGAGGAATGAAGCTTTATATTCACAGTTTACCACTATATACAGGCAGATATTTACAATATATTACAATATTTACAGCTATATACAGAAATATACAAATTAAAAGTAAAACAGAAACACAACAGCCCTCCCAGAAATTAGAGTCCCCAGGAGGGGCTCCCAACCACCCTTCCACCTTCATTCCACATCTCTATCTTATCCCATAGTTTGCCATACATGCAAGGTGAGTTGTGAGGATCGGCAAGGGAGGTTAGAATCAGAATGATTTGTTGGGTTACACAAGAGAAGCCCAGGGAAGAAAAAAAAAAACAAAGGCACCGACTCCAACAGATAGACTCTCAGAGTCTTATCTATGTGTTCTTGTTTTTATACATCTCAGCAAACCTATGAGTGAAGCACACATCACCATTGTTTCCTTTTCACAGCCTATAATCTATTTTTTCTCATTAAAATATTTCAATTAGCCTCAAACTAGCACAAGACTGGAGGATGGGTGGCAACTGAGATACATATTACAGGCAGAAATTCTATTACCAAGACCTATTTTGTCTGCACGTTTTATAATTAGTTTTACACTTTTTCAATCAATTGGAATGTTATGTAAACAACAACATTGTTAAACAATACAGCTTTATCACCCAGGTGGTGAACTGTGGGATGTATTTCCTGAGAGCAGCCACCTAAGCATATATATAAGTATTGCAATATTTTCATGAAGCAAAGAAATATATCTCTCAATGAGCCAGTTTGCAGGCTTTATTGTTGTTAGTTAACAGATAATTGGCCTATTTCTGCCTGATCAAAAATAATAAATGTGAACACCTTGCCAGTTGCTAAAAAGAACCCAGTAGTCTTGAACAGCACGAAATTGCATTGTGTTAAGTGTGCCAGGCTAATGCAATGCAACAAAATTCCACACGTCTAGAGGTTGTTCTTCCCCTTTACTCTTGTGAGAACCCACCTTGAACAACATGTCCAGTTACGGCGCCTCCATCATAAGAAGGACACAGAGCTGTTGGAGTGAGTCCAGAGGAGGGCCACAAAGATGATCCAAGGGCTGGAAGACCTCTGGTATATGAGGATAGGGTGAGGGATCTGGGATTGTTCAGCTTGAAAAGACTCCAGAGGGACCTTAGAGCTGCCTTCCAATGCCTGAAGGCATCCTACAGGAAGGCTGAAGAGGCACTTTTCAGCAGCTGCATCTCATTGAGAGACATCCCTACCCATAGCAGGGGGCATCAGAGCAGATGATCTCTAAGGTCCCTTGCAACCTAAGTCATTCTACAACTTTCCCATGATGGTTTTGGTGAAATGTGGCTCCTTTCCCATTCTGAGGCATAAGCACAGCTCCTCCCTGCAGGAGCAAGCTCTTAGTTTAAGCACTGAGAGTAGAAACTCTACTAAATATAGGAGATACTAAATATAGGAGATTTTAAGATATTTATTTGGTACTTACAAAACAGAGTACAATCATTAGATGGTGTCAGAGGAAAGGTGCACTTAAATTGTGATAGTCTCCAACTATGCCCAGTTATAGATGCGTGTGGAGGAATATATGAGCACAACAGGCTTCCTTCTCTCTTTCAGTACAATAGAACTGTAGCATGCCTTTTTAAGGGAAAGGATGGTATTAGTCTAGATAAATGTGGATATCTGCCTGGCAGTTACAAATGTATGATGCTCCCTCTTTGGGATATTTTTCTAATCAGTGGAAAACTATAAACTACTTCTGATTCCAGGGTCTGAGTGCCACCATAAAGCAGATACCAAAAAAATTGAATAAATGATGTATGTCAGCACACTAAGTGGAATGGGGAGGAAGTCTTGATGTGCAATGCTGATCTGCTGATTGTGGGAGCTGACATTTCTAAAAGCAAGTTGTTGCTCACCATCAATGCAGGATGTAGCCATCACAATAAAATAATAATAATAATATGCTAGGAGAAATTATGGATGTGATTGTCAAGACAACTACTAGTTTTTCCTCAGTCATCAGAGATGTCATGGAGCACTGTAAGTTTTCTTGTCTTCTGTCTACTAAACTGGTGATTTGAAGCATACAAAAATTGGGAAATGCAAATGACAAATTATGAAGGAGCAGTTAGAGAATCTAATTATTTTTTTAAGACCAAAAAAAATCTTTTTCAATTCCCAGTCCCCTGTGACTTCTCAGTAGTTTTTGATCTCTCTCTTTTTTTTTTTTATCAGCCTCATGTTCCTCCTAGAGATGTTCCTTGTACTACTATTACTATTTTTTTCAGGAAAAGGTGTTTAACAGTTACTCCTCAAGAGAAGAGAAATCAGCTTCTTGCCTTAAACCCTTTTCCCTGACCCCCAGGGCTATCAGTCAGATTAATTAAGTAATTTCAGTTGCTTTGATTTTAAACATTAGTGAATCCATAAGGTGCCAATAATAGGAAAATACCTCTATTACTGACAGATTAAATGTATCTCAGTGTGAGACAAAGGCATTGAGATTCAATTTCCTTTCTATTTGCTGCTTTGTTCACGTGTGCTTGACCTTACTGGCCAGGTGAGTACGATGCCATTGCACTAATCAGTGCAACTCTCACTTGATTTCCAAATCCCAGCACTGCAGTGCTGCTCAAATAGGCTCTGGTCTTTTAAATTGAAGCAAGTCATTGATGAGAGCCTTACTGTTCCCTCGGTAAATTCTCTCATGAACCTGCATTTGTCAGCAAAAGGGTGTTAATCACTTTCTCAAATATCTAAACATTTACAGTTTTATCCTTGCTTGTTACCAGGCCATAGAAGGAGTGGCTTGGCTTGGCTTGCTCAAGAAGTTCATCCTGTCATAATCAACATCCTATTCCATAGTAACATTATGAAGGCACACATCTGATACTGAAGCAAAAATAACTTCAGTTCTATCCTTTCTAGAAGCTTTCTAAAGATTGCGTGCTGTTATGTTTGTATGGCGCAAAAATCACAGGGAGCCACATTTAATCATAATTACTGCTGCTTTATTCCAGAAGAACTAAGCTTGAAACTAGATCATAAGTGTGGGTGAGCAAGTAAATCCCAAAGCATCACACTGCTCTAACAAGCAAAAGAAAGATCATGCTTTTGATTGATGGCTAAAAAATGAAATGGGCTAAAATTTAGGAAAAGACAAATCTATTTTGGCAGGAAGCAGCTAACTGCTGTCTCTGGAGCGTCACTTTTTAATCATTCTGCACAGTCTGCATTTCTGTAAACTGCTGCAAACAAAATTATAAATTCTTAGTAAGAAAAGTTACAAGCAAGCTTGGTATTTCAAATCATAATTCATGGGAAAAAAAAATAAAGTTAGTGTTTATTTCTCATATTCTTTCATTGTTGAGTCATTTCACCTGCGCTTTATTCCATGAACAAGTCTCATTATATTAATGTAGTAAATTTGTTTCTTTTTTCCTAGAAGTTTCACTTCGTTATTTTTCTCATTTGTTATATGCAATAGCACAGGATTTTGAAATAAAAATATGATCCAGGTGAAGACTTGGTTTTGTCTGTGTAAGTGGTACACACTTGTGGTTTTCCTTGCTGTGTGAGTGATGCAGTTTTCATATGGTTTATAATACATTGCTTTTAGTGGACTATTAATAATTCAATATCTTATCCCATTAAGTAATCTTTTTTTCCCTTTAGAGCCTGATGCTTAGGTTCTGATACTTGTATATTAATAAGAATTATAGAATCATTTTTTTGGAGTCATCCTTGTGACTATCTATTTCAAAATATGGATGCATCTCTCAGAACCTGAGTTGCAACTCCCAGATGTGAATCTACAGTTTGCTTTTTGTAAACGTTTTACTGTAACCACAAGATTTCTCCTCTTATCACAATACACATCATTTGTACAGGGATTGACTCTATAAATACTAAGCATAAAACTTCCTCGTAGTGATATCTTGCTCCATACTGAGTCTGCTGGCTCATCTGTGGGGTACTTGGAAGACACAGTAGATTAGAAAAGCCTGTTTACTTTTCAGCCTGTTTATCACAGCTCTGTTCCTATGTCCCACAATGAATTATGTTAATCTGTTTTGTCTTTTTTTTTAAGATATGAAAGAAAAAAATTAAACCTGAATATTTTCAGGCTGAAATGCAGAGGTATATTTTTAATTCTAAGTCAGTTTGCTTCCATCCTATTACATTTTCTGAAGAGAGAAAGTAGAAAAAGTGTATTTGAATTACCAAATCACATTCACAAATTTAGCCCCATTTTGAGGCTCAGCTTCTTAACAGTAATGTGCCACTGTAGGGAACAGCTGTCTTCCAAGACCATGGCTGGCAAGCAGATGTCTAATATGTAAAATGTTTGGATTTCTTGCGCTCTTGGTACATGTGCATGTGTATGATACTGCAAAAGTTTTCCAGTATCATGTAGATTGTGGAGAATGCATGTTTAGTCTGATTCAGAAAGGAGTTAATCTCCTGATGTGTTTCAGCAGGTAAATTAGAGCCGATGGGACAAGTAACAGCCTAATTTGTGTGAAGTGAAAAGGCTTTGCTGAAGTGTTGTGCCATTTAAACACTATTCACTAATGTCACAACAATTCTTCCTATCAAAGCAGTCAATCTGATGCCTGTGGCAAAATCTGGGTACTTGACCTGATGCTGTTTTGCCTTTTTAGGAATGCAGGTGCTGGAATGGAATGGAATCCCATTGACTGGGAAAACTTATGAAGAAGTCCAGAGCATTATTATTCAGCAGAATGGGGAAGCAGAAATATGTGTAAGACTGTGAGTTTTTCCCCATCTTTCTGTTTCCATATTTTTTTGGCTTTTCATGGCTTTTCTTTTCATTTTTTAAAGAATAATTAAAGTTGTTAAGGTGGAACCTTTGCTAGCACAAAGCTTGGATGTAATAATTCACAAGAGATCACTCTGAGTGTGGGAGGTCTGTTTGTTCTTTCATTCTTTCTAAAATCATAAGGAAAGAGAAGCTGAGTCAGATGTTAGTAATTATGTTTCTATAAACAATGATATATCCATTGTCAGGCTACAATCTCCTCTTGTTGATACACATACAATTCCTTGAATTTACTGGGGTTAGAAGAAGGTGGTAATTTAGCACTAACTTGACCTTTACTGAAATCTCTCTTTTAGATGAATGCCATTTAAGCATCATGAGAAACGTATAAAGTTGCATTCAATCCATTAAAGATTTCACCTTAAAAGAACCTTTTCTTCTCAGCTCTTTAACAGCATTGCAAACTTATATCAGCTAAGAAGGGGCCATGCTTGGGAGCTGCTTTCTGTCATGAACCACTATTCATTTATCTACTTAATACAATAGCAAGAGTATGAGGGAAGAGTTTCTTTTGTCTCAGGCTTCTCACTGCTTTCTTTAGGGACCTAAACATGCTCTCAGACTCTGAGAATCCCCAGCATCTGGAGCTGCATGAGCCAGTAAAGGCAGGTGAGCAACTAGTTATTGCTTTGATATTGTGGGACTGGATAGCAGCTGAAAATTAGACATGATATAAACAAGGATATTAGCATTATAACATCAGGTCTTACATCCCATGGGCAGAAAGGGGACCACAGCTTACAGTAAAAAAAAAAACAACAATCAAGCATTTGTTGTTGTTATTAGCTGCTTTCAATCCAAACTGACACAATCCTACACTATCTTATTAGTGCCAAGGAAATCTCAGTAACAATACAGCAGCTATTATTTGTCACCCAGGGAAAATCTCCCCCCAGCTACTCCTTCCTCTCTATGTACTACAGAAAACTGTGGCATAGTGGTCCCCTTGGGCAGCTTCTTTGTGCCCTGTGGGCAGAGCTTTCACTCTAGGACCACAGCCCAAGTTGACAGCGTCCAGAAGAACTTGCTGGCAGACTGTGATGTTTGTGGTGAAAACTTTTGACTCCTTCCTGCTGGGAGGTGGAGTGATGTTTTTTATTCCCTCCTCTTTGCTTCAGGATCTGCTTGGGGCCTCTTTTTCATGTTTTCTATCATGCCTTGTGCTTTTGTCATGAGTCAACAGCTCTGCATCGTGTATGACTTGTCTGGATACTGTACACTTCATGTGTACGTATGAGATATATTCTTTTAATGTTTTTCTTCTGTAGCCCCTGAAATTTTTTCTGTCCAGCTCCTGAATTTGCATCAGTGCCAGTAACTGGCTAGCAAGTTGCTGGTATCCCTGGAGCCTCAGTTATCATCCTGTGCCCAAACCTTGCGGCACTCTGTTGTCATCCCAGGCCTGTGCTCCTGCAAGATGCATTATTAATCTGGAGTCAGAAATAGCTCAATCTGCACACTGCAATTACTGTTGTGCCTTTATATATGGGAATTATTAAGAGTGGGCATTATACCATGCAATTATAAAAGCTGAAATATAACTCAGACAAATTAAAGTCATTAGACAATTGCTGTTGCAGCCAGACAAGCTAAAAAGAAGCTCTGAGCAAGCTGGCTCTAGTCCAAATAACACACAAGTCCTAAGGCCTGTGTTAGCTTAGTACAAGGCTTGTGGCCTGTTATTAGTGATGATAATTCACTATTGGCTAGGATGCAGTAGAAAGTACTTTGTATGAAGTTTTTTTAATGTGACTTCTAAGATGGTAGTGCTTTTGAGAGATTCCCTTCTGTTCAGTCAGTACCGTGACTGGAGGGTCCAGTCATGGTATGAGTTGTAGCTGATCTAACTTTGAACCCACATCCACGAGCCCGCTAGTAAAGCAGCCCTTCAGCAATCTCAATGCAGGCTGTTTCACTCAACATTTCATTGGTCCATTCTAAGTTCTATAGCTTTGTGGCTGCCCTTCCATCACTCCCTACACAGGCAACACCATTTTCTGACTAAATAACTCTTCCCATCTATTAATATACTTACCATCAAGCTACTTTTTGTTGAAAGTGGGTGTTATTTTAATTAATTGAAAGTGGACACTGAGCCTGACAGAACTTTGAGGCATAGATACCCACAATTTTTTCATGATGTGTTTTATCTGCTCACTAAAGGCATTTGTAGAGAGTGAAGTAGGACTTTGAAAGGATAGCAGCAAGAATAGCCAAAGCTTTTTATTAAAAGTGAAAACTCAACATGCAAATTAAATTCCCCCATTCTTGCAGCATGTTTCCTCCCAATCTTCTAATGGTTTCTGAGTGGGAATAACTCTGTAGAGTCCCTTCTGGCTGCCAAGCCAAGTCTTCCCTGCCGTTACCGCTGAGATTGGGCAGACCACTTGTGCACTGGAAAGAAAAAATCACCGTTCCTTATAGAAAATAAAACAAATACAGCCTAGCAGGCAGGACAAGACCAATGTACTGCCTTAAATATCTCATACTTCTGAGAACCTGGGAAGCAAACTGGACCTTGTATTCTTTTAACTCTGCAGTTTAAGGCATACATGAAAATTGATTGCCCTAATTTCTCTATGAAGTGGAGATTGCTGTCCTCGAAGGGCAGCAGTGAAGATGTGTTACATAGTTGTGATTCATTTGCAGTGCTAAAGTTTTGAGCTCTTTTTCTCTCTATTTTGGTATAAATTATCTCAGGAGCAGAATTCAGTTTCATTGACTATTAAAAAAAAATTAAAAAGTTGGGATTAAGCCTTGTTGCAGCATAGCTCAGATACTTAAGAAACTGGCCCAGCTCCAAACAGTGCAATTGAGCACAGGCTAACAGTCTTTAATACTGTAATTGGCTCCTGTATGACTCAACATGATCAGCAAGACCTATTTTTCTTCTAGAGAATAAGCTTCTCAGAAAACTTGTGAGTTGAGTAACACAAATTGACAGTGTTGAGTAGAAAGATTGGAATTAGGATATTGATGGTGTGGGGGAGATGTCTGTTTTTTAGTATGTTGCCTTTTCTATCTTCAAAGTATACAAGC
This sequence comes from Tricholaema leucomelas, assembly GCA_013400475.1. Taxonomy (NCBI): domain Eukaryota; kingdom Metazoa; phylum Chordata; class Aves; order Piciformes; family Lybiidae; genus Tricholaema lacrymosa; species Tricholaema leucomelas. The sequence goes on from WAAF01013476.1 coordinate 565,135, forward strand.
AAATGACATGAAAATTTGTAGAGACCATTGTCTTTCCCCTGTACCATGGCAAGATGGATTTGAATCTGATTGCAATTATCAATACAAAGTTCTCTTTAATTCAGTAGATAAAGCGAAGTCTCCAGGGGTTGATCCCAAGCAGCTGGCTGCAGAGCTCCAGAAGGTTTCTTTACAGCAGTCACCTCTGGTTGCTTGCTCAGGAGCGGAAAAGGGATCTCATGTTCATTCTGGAACCACTTCTGCCACCTCTAGCTCTGTTCCCAGCCCTGGTCAGCCGGGTTCTCCCTCAGTGAGCAAAAAGCGGCACAGCAGTAAGGTAAGAAACTTCTCAGTTATGTAGCAGTAAAATTTTGAGAACAAGAAGAAACTTCCTATTGATCTTCTTTAGTGTACCAATAAAACACAGAACACACTGATGATTTTTTTTTTTTTTTGACAGTTATGAGTATTACTATTAAGGTACAAAATTTGGCCACAAGGAAAGAGGATTGTGTGGTTTATCCAAGGTCACAAAGGGTTGATCCCTCTCTGAAAACATTTCTCAAACTTAATATTACTTTTTTAAAACAAAATATTTGTCTGTTTCATTTTTTGTTGCCATTGCTTTTTAAGTGCATCCTACATGATGTTCTACAGAATAAACTGATACTACTAAGACCATAATTTCTCTTTCTCTACTAAGCTACTCTTTGAACTGTTACAAGATATGAATAATCATAGCAATATTAGCATTTCACTTAAAGTCAGGATAAGGGTGAAAACCAGATTTGCCATCAGAAGGTGTTTTGTCACTAGCTAATTCCTGTGACTTTGTTAAGCATAATTCCTCATTTTCTCTGTGTGACTCTGTCCATTTTTCAATGGAACTTTGTCCTTGTGCACCCACTTATACACCTGGAAAGGGCAGGGTGGACATTTGGTATCATTTTTTTTCAGCTGAAAACCAAAAGCTAGATCATAAAGTAATTTTGTGTCAAAAAAAAGTTAACACTCAAAATTAAAATCTATTCTGTGAAGACTATGTTTGCTTACACAATTTGCAAGATAGCTCCAGGTGATTGCTGTCCTGAATGCCCAGCTTCCCACTGTTTTACTATTGTAAGTGAAACTTCATATTTCATTCTAGATATTTATTTATCTCTTTTATTTTTTTCGCTCTTGGGACTGTCACATTAGAATAGAATCAACCAGGTTGGAAGAGACCTCCAAGATCATCCAGTCCAACCTATCACCCAGCCCTATCCAGTCAACTAGACCATGGCACTAAGTGCCTCATCCAGGCTTTTCCTGAACACCCCCAGGGATGGTGACTCCACCACCTCCCTGGGCAGCCCATTCCTACTGTGTTGCTGTAATATTGTATTTTTGTGCTGTTTAGGCTATGACTATGATTTGATCTATAAAGTTCTGTAAAACCACAAAAGCAGGCAAATGATGCCTGCTCATTTCTGATAGCTCTTCAATTTGCTTGCGTAACATTCACATGAGAAATCTCTTTCATCCAGCAGTTTAGCAGATACTGTAAGTATATTCATTGATGTTTGTTATGGATAGTAATTCTGTCTTATGGTAAGGTATTAATAATGCAAGACAGGATTTTTTCCAAGTTAATATTGCTTATTAATTTTGATATTCAAGACTCTAACCACCTGCCCAGTACATTTTTAATAATAATTGTTTTGGTGCAATGGTCATGAAAACATTATACAAAGGAAAACAGAATCTAGAACATTTGGGATGTAACTAGCGATAGTGCAAACATTAAACTTAACTGAACTGGAGGAGAAGTCCTTGCAGTCAACGATACTACTTGCCCACTAGATGGACTCGGGAAGCTCCTTTCTGCTTAGGCAGAAGGCTTGGATTCAATTAGAGAATTTCTTACAGGGTTTTGCTAAAGAGGCTTTTGAGTATTTACTCACAAAAGTTATCTCCAGATTTCCTGGGGCTAACTACAGTTCCCAGACAGTACCCAAACACTGGCAGGAAGTTCTATCAATGCCTTCTTAGCTGCTGAGGCTTCTGATCTGCCCAGGCTCTTAGTGGGGGTGCTGGGAGAGAAGCAGACGAACTCTGACCTGTTCCTGGTTCCTCTTGGCTCCTGACTCGGCTGAAGACTTGCAGAGGGGGCAGGCAGGATGTGCAGAAGGGCACAACGTCATGCTGGCTAAGCAAGGCTATCACATGGAGGCAATTAAGGCCTATTCCTGGTAAACTCAAAGCAGTTTCCAGGTAGACAAGACCAAAGTATCAGGGCTGTTATTATGCAGCAGATCTAGATTATAGTTTAGCAGACTTAATGCTGCAGAGCATGGCAGGTACAATAGCAGTGAGGCAGAGGCACTGCCAGAAGCAGAGAGCACAATAAGGCAAAGCTAATGGCAGCAGCAAGTTGTCTCTACCTGCTCATTTCTTTTAATCAATACAGCCTGAAACTAATGGGTCTTTGGCCACAGATCAGCCAATCAGAATGGCACTTTGCCAAGTTTAACCATATTAGGTAAAGTCAGGGCTTACTTTGACCTTTTAGGGCAGAACACAAGTGTATAAACACAGTATCCTCATGTGTTTACAAGTTTGGAAGGGGTATGGAGCAGGCTGGAAGGCACCAGAGCCTTTTGTCCTCCTTACCAGTGATGCTTCCCCCGTCAGCAGAAGGAGGGAGAGCAGAAACACATGTCTGTGCAAGCCAGGACATGTTGAGGCTTATTTTGGCCTTCCACAACATTCTGTCTTGCCATAATTCCCATAATGAACTAAATCAGGTCTATGATGCACAAGTCAGATCTGTATGTCAAGATTTACTGCACTGAAATTGAGAGATCTGGCAGAATTCTTAATGATTAGGTGAATAGTTGGTTTCATTATACCTCACTTTGGATGTTGTACACATCTACATATCAGCTAGTTTGCCGTGTGTTTCAACTCCACCAGTGATAATAGTGAACTTTTGAAGTAGCATTCATGAGACTGGGTGAAATTTGCCACCAAAGTGCATGCACTGAATGGAAAGGAGAAGATTGGGCACTTAGGGCTGATGCCACTGTCTACAACAACCTCCCTGTCATTTGATTAAATAGATCAATCTCCTAAATACACAGTATAGTGTGTGGAGATCCATAAATCCTTGATGTGCAGTGTATCCAGGAGAGGTGCTCTTCTCTGTTCACATCAGAAGGCTGGCTTCCCAGCGTGGACACTGTAGCAGGTCACTTAAAGTTAGATGCATAAATTTCTTGTCCTTCTTCACAGGAGATTTAGTAATCTTTTATGAAAATTCAGCTGGAGGCTTAAAAAGATGAAGTAAAAAAATATTAAAACTAATGCCTTTATGTAGAGGACACAAAAGTCAAAACTAATCAGTTGAACATTTAAAACATTCTTTGCTTGTTTCTGAAAATCGTGTTGAGAGGCATTTCTTTCCTAATAACCACAGCTCCTGTTGATTTGTATAGTTTCTGTTCATTGACTGCAGGCCAAGTTTATAATGGCATCGAGCTCTGCTAGAAGAAAAATGCTACTGCTCGTTCTTCCTGCAACTGCTCTTTGCCTTGGGCTGACAGCATTTCTAGGCAGGCTACAGCCTTGCTCAAAGTATCATGGCAGACTAAATATCCACACTGCCTAGATCTTGTTTTTACAACTGTTCTTATATTTACCAAGTTAAATTATTTTTATTTGTTAAGCTTTTTGTATAGAATACACATTCCAGAAATGTAGGAGTCTCTTTGATGTGTTCCACGGTGCCAATTCCTTCATATTTAATGTTTTATCTCATTACTGTAGCGATAGTGCAGAGCATCAGAGCCTGGCATTAACAAGTTTCACATCGTGGTAATGACAAGCTTCTCCAACAGATGTGATGGCATCATGAAACACCAGCTCTTACACAGGCTGTGTGAGGAAGAACCAAAAGAAATTAGAATTAAATTAGATTATCCATCACAGGACAGATTTAAACTCCAGGGGTCTTGATCGGGCTATATCCTGTGCAGACCTGTTTCTTTTCCAATATAAATCTATGATCATTCCATGGTGCAGATTACATGTAGGGTGTAAATGCCATATAGAAACTTTTAATTGTCTTTGTATCTTGAAGAATGAGTTGTTTTTCTTAATCCTCAGATTCTTTTGCTCCTAGAGAAGTTAGAAATTAAACAATTTTCCTTCCTTACAAATTAATCCTCACTAAAGCCTTAATAAAGAAACTTATTTGCATCACTCCCTTTGAAACCAGATCTAGCTTCCAAGCTGGCCCAGCTCTGGACTAGGGGTTGGATAAAATGACCTTCAGAGGTCTTTTTCAGCCTAGATTATTCATGTTATTAGAAATATTTGGGTAGTTTCTGATGGTCAGTTTTAAATGATTTGGCAGCAGAGAGAAAATAAAATATTTAGCATGCTGAATGTCTTGTAAATGAATTCAACAGGGATTCAACAGTGATCTAGAAACATAAAAAGCAAAGTAACTGCATTGCTAGAGGAAACTCCACTTTAACCACCTTTGGAAGTCCCGACACAAATTCAGTATGCCCATTCTCTTTGCTCTGAACTCATCCTACAGCATCTGTGTGTTTATTACATAACATTTGGGGCAAACAAACTCACCATTTTTACTATTCAAACTTCTGAAAAATGAGAGCATTTAGACTATCTGGCAGTGATTTTTTCTGTTTTGTAGCCACAGCAGAGCTAACTCTGTGTTCCTCTGGGTCATTGTCAGTCCTAACGCAGACTGAGGTCAGAACTGTTACACTATAACAAAATCAATTTGTAGAGGTAAAATATGAGAAACATAACTCATTTAAATCCTAAAAGTCTGCATGATGCCCAGGTAGGTTTCTCTTTGACAAAGGAGTGAAAATATTTATTTGAATATTCTCTGATTTCAGACCCTTGTCCCTCCAGTACTGCAAGGCTGCTATTGCGTCTCCCCAAAGCCTTCTCTTCTCCAGGCCAAACAACCCCAGCTCCCTCAGGCTGTCCTTGTAGCAAAGATGTTCCAGTCCCATGATCATTTTTGTGGTCCTCCTCTGGACCCACTCCATCAAGTCCATGTTCATCATGTGATGAGGACTCCAGAGCTGGATGTAGTGCTCCAAGTGAGGTCTTAACTTATACTCTGCCCCACCAGATGTGACCTCTGCACTGGTCTAATTTAAAACAATTAATATCCAACATCCTAGACCAATAAAATCTCTAAGTTGAGTTTTGTTGTTGGGTTTTTGGGGGCTTTTTTGGAGGCTAGGGTGACAGAAGAAGCAGGTGGGTTTTACACTTCTCAGAAAGTGAAAGAACCCTAAGTATACAGAATGCTATGTCAGGTGTTGGTCACGTCTGGAAAACAGGGAAAGATGACTTCAAGATCAGTCTTCAGAAAACAGTAAGTTGTCTTTATTTGCATCCTTTGTTTTCTGCTGCCTCAACCAAGAAAGCAGATGTGGAGAGAATGCAAAAATATACAAATCCCCTTACCCAGAGGGAGCTGTCATGCTTGACTGATGACTTGCAGGTTAGAGGTAGATCCAAGGTGGCTCAAGAGCACCACCAATTAGCAGAACAGTATCTTTTTGTGTTCAGGATTTGAAGCAAATAGTAATATTATTTTCCAACTACTAAGAAACAGGAGGGGAAAAAAAGGGGGGGAAAAGACAGGATTTTATTGCTCATGTCAGGGACCTAGAGAAGCTCAATGATAAAGAACAGATAGGAAATAGAACATACAACATTGTAAAGGAGAGGACAGAAAAGTTGTATTTCATGTCATGGAAAGTGTGTGGAGGAGTTTGTAGATGAAGTAGTGTATTATAGAATCATAGAATCAGTCAGGATTGGAAGGGACCACAAGGACCATCTAGTTCCAACTCCCCTGCCATGGGCAGGGACACCCTACCCTAGATCAGGCTGGCCAGAGCCTCAGTCAGCCTGCCCTCAAACACCTCCAGGGACGGGGCCTCAACCACATTCCTGAGCAGCCCATTCCAGGCTCTCTCTACTCTCATGCTGAACAACTTCCTCCTCATGTCCAGACTGAATCTCCTCACCTCCAGCTTTCTCCATTCCTCCTGGTCTTATCACTCCCTGGGAGCCTAAAAAGTCCCTCCCCAGCTTTTTTTTTGTAGGCTCCTTCAGATACTGGAAGGCCACAAAAAGGTCACCTCAGAGCCTCCTCTTCTCCAGACTGAACAGCTCCAACTCTTTCAGTCTGCTCTGATAGCAGAGCTGCTGCAGCACTCTGAGCATCCTCATAGCCCTTCTCTGGACACGATCCAGTATGTCCACATCCCTCTTGTAATAGGGGCTCCAGAACTGTATGCATTAGCTGAATTGTGGATGTGTAGCTGAATTGATTATCAGAAAACACAGAATAAAGCAAAAAATATTGTATAGGATAGCTTGAAATCGTGAAATCCACTTAAACACATCACTCAGGTCTCACAGAATCACAGAATTGTCAGGGTTGGAAAGGACGTTAAGGATCATCTAATTCCAACCCCCCCTGTCATGGGCAGGGACACTTGCCACTAGATCACTACCATTCTTTCCACACTGCCTACCCACTTTCATCTAAACTCAATTTAAACCAGTGTAACCTTTGGCCTTCAACAGAAATATGTTTTTGTTGTATTTGACATGGTATTTGGTTTCCCTTTGCAACGTTTCTTTTTCTTAGGCAGGGTTTATGCTTTTTCTCCCCATGCCTCCCTATGTGCCCAGCCTGCTCAGACTGTAAGGACCGGTGTTCAAGTTGTTTGGTTCCACATTTGCATGAAGGCTGATCAGAATGACTGAGCTTAACTTGCAGTGCTATTGAAATACCATAACCATTAATTCTGAGAGTAGAAATAGGGGAGAATTGATTTTTTTTTTTATTAAAATATGTGGCAATACAGCAGTGTAAACAAACCTTGTTGAAAAAACAACAACTTTGAAAGTCTATTTCTTACAGTAAATATGTGTAGATGTGTATATTTGTGACAGTGTGCCTGTGTACTTATTTGTGCATTTTAATCTGGCAGCCCACAGAAACTACAAAGTCTGCTTCCCATCCAATCACTGGAGAAATTCAGGTAAATACATAGTTTTTACTCTGTGTCATCATTTTACTGATGAATGTTTGCAGAAAAATTCTCCATTAAGTGATTCCTTATTCAACTCCAGCCATGAATGTAAAACAGTGCTTGATTTTGGCTTCTGTCCTTAATGTTGACTTGCAAAATGCAAACAGAAGAATGGAAAATGTTGCTGTTCCTGAAGAGACTATAAACATAGTGAAATTCATTCTCATCTTTAATATTTGGGCACACATTGTGGCTTGCTTCAGAAATTCACAGACTCTCTACATCTAAGCAACAATTGCCATGGGTTTCTCATAATGCAGTGTATTTATTTCCATGCAATGCCAGGTCCTTAGTTCTGTTTTCCATAAACTGACTTTATTCTAGATTATTTTTTTTTAATTGAATGGGGAGCGACAGAATGAATTAATTGTAGCATCCTAGAGATCTCTGTCTTCTTTTTCCTTAATTAATTTCTCTCTCATATGCAAGTATTCAGGGTCTTACCATAACATCCTTCCTAGTCTGGGGCTCCAGGCAGTCAGTAAACTGGCTATTACTCAAAATAATAATAGGGGTTCCAATTTCATCTGCTTTTTCCTGATTGGAACAGCTAAACGTTAGTGTTGCCCTTTTTTTTTTTGCTTTTCAGTTGGTTGGTTGGTTTGTTTTGGGTTTTAACCAATTCTGACAGGCATTGAAAGAAAAACTTGATTCACTATCCAACATAATCATCTAGCATCTCATTTTAGTCAGGAAAGAGAGACCAAAACTTCAAAAACGTGTTTATTTCCAGCCAAAATATAGGTTTAAACCTAATTTTATTCAAATAATTTTGGTGAGTTACTGAATCATTTAGGAAGCAAAAGTAATAAATAATCTTACCGTGTTTTAATGTATTCCTTAGCTTCAAATCAACTATGACAAACACCTTGGCAACCTTATCATCCATATCCTTCAGGCAAGAAACCTTGCTCCTAGAGACAACAATGGCTATTCAGACCCCTTTGTTAAAGTTTATCTTCTTCCAGGGAGAGGGTAAGTGTAGGACAAATGTTAACCTGAACCTTCTTTTAATTTGGGTTTGTTACTTGTCACTAATAAACAGAACTGAGAGTTATTGCTATAGAAAATCCATGTGCAACGCCAGGAAAAATGTTGGATTGTTAATGGAGAGGCAAATCTTATTTCCAGGAGGATATGCATACATCTGAATTTGGGGCAGATCTGTAAAAATGCAGAACTGCAGTACCTGAGATAAATTTGAAGTTGCAGTATCATATTAAAGATGAGAAATGCAAGATAGAAAACATTCTTTTATGGCTTTTTTGAAGAGCTAAGAAGTGGCTTTAGGAACTCTGGTAATTTTGTATTTAATGACTGTACAATCCAGTAATCACTTTTTCACAGACCATTGATTTTTTTAGACTCTGAAATCACAAATATCTCATTACTGTTTCCTTTAAAAGATATATATCTGTATAAGCAATAATACAACTCTTTTCTGTGCCCTAGCACTGCAGGATGCAGCATTATGCATTATGTATGCATAATATATATGGTTATAATAATCCTGCTGACTTCAGTGACACAATAGATATATCTAAAATTAAGCTGATGGATGAGATCTTAGACTGCAAAGACAAATTCCTGCAAATTTTCCTCCTTGTGTAATCAGACCCATCCTAAAAGAATCTTAGACTAGGACCATGCAACCAAAATTCTGTATTTCTGTTCTATTCAAAGCAACAACCAAGTGGATGATCAGGCCACAGTTCAGCATTAGACATATGGGCAAGCACTGCTAAAAGTCCACAGCCCAAGGCATGTGGATTCTTTGTAGCTTGCTTAATCCAGATTTACAGCATTCAATATTTTTCGGTGACACCAAGCCCAAAACTATTACTGACTATAATAGGAACTGCTTTTAAATCTGGAGACTCTTTTTAATGCACCTAAGGGTCTTATAAAGTACTTGTCAAATCTGTCTTACTTGGAAGTTTACAGGTACATTCATTGATGCAGACATAAGACTTTGAACTAGAGAGACATTCATCCTGCAGAGGTCTAAGCCAGCTCCAAGTATAGGTCCAAACTGCTTGTCAAGTTATGAAACATGTGGATTTTACTTTTGCTTGGGCTCACTATTTCAGGACATGGCAATATTACAGTTTTATATATATTTTGGGACTTTAGGGAATAATGAAAATAAAAAGCTTCTCAAAAGTACCAAACCTGTTTCTGAAAGCCAAAACTTGAATTGCTACTGAATACCTTTTATTTGTAATTCATTCCTTCTTATTCCTCCTAATGCCTCCATTTCTTTTGATTGTGCTACTAACTACTACCCTTTATTCAAGTTTTCTTTCTTCTTTGTTCTCATTTTCTCTTACACTGCTTTCTCTGTGTTCCTAACTCTGTAAATGCTGGGGATGCAGACAAGTCATGGTTGTCCAAAATGCAAGGTAGGGTGTTTTTCTTTCGTTTCTTTCATGCCTGCATGGTATGGTAAGCCTGTGCACTGAATTATGGATTTCTCTTGAATTTTGATGGCAGGCAGCTGAAGCATGCTTTTACTGTTCATTCTCTGATGAATACCAGTTCTAGGTAATATTCTTGGGACAAGCTCTGATGATAATTAAATTTCTTTTGATGTCTGGAAGGATCTAGTTCAGAGATACCTAAAATCTCATTCTCACCCACTGAAAGTTGCAAAATAATGACCTGTGAACCTGCATCAAGGTTTTGAATCTTACTGCTGCAAACAGAAATGGGGGCTGTTTGGAAATGAGATGGAATTTTTTTGCCTCCTTACCTTGCAGTGCACAGACACTAAAGCTAGGTATAATTGTAGATAATTGCCCAGCTGGCTTTAAAGCTGCTTAACCATATAAATGGTTATTTACAGTAAAGAAAGTTGAATTTTTTAATCATAGGAATTACTGGTGCTTAGTTGGTCTGATGCTTAGTTGGTCCTGCAGCTGGAAACTTAACTCAAAACTCCATTCTCAACATCACACTACCAAAAATCAGTGTAGAGGAACCATAAGAGAGTTTAATAGGGTAGATACAGGTCACTCTGTGCCATTTAGCCTTTGTGCAGAACAGTCCTGGGCATATCAAAATTAGTAATAGCTAAAGCATCAAAGTCTTTTAATGTATAGGAGCTTTGAACAGAAGGCAAAGGGCAGTTGACTTGCAGACTTGCAAAACAAGTTTGGTATCTTGTTGGGTATTCAAAGTATTACAAGATTCTCACATTCTCCTAATCAGCTCTTTCAAGATGTCCATTAAAACTTAAAGTAGGAATGGAAGCGAATCTGACATCAAGACTCACAGAGCTAGATGAATCTATAATCAAGACTCACAGAGCTAGATGAATCCATAATCTGGTAAAAGTATATTCCTTTCTCCCTACTTAAGAAATGCAAAGTGCAATAGAAAGCACTACCAACCCCTATTAAAAACAGGTTATGCAGTAAAAGTTTTTATTCTTGTCTATTGATAAAAAAAAGTCATGAGCTTCACACACTTCTCTTGTTTCCAACAGTTAAAGGTATAGGATCAATAGCAAATTAGTGTTTCTATCATTAACAGGACATTAGTTATCCATGTCATTCATTAAATGTTCTTGTGAGATGAGACTGCTGTAATTAGAGACTGTAACACAGAAATATAATGCATTCATGTTACCTTAAAGTGCTAATTGGAGGATGGTCTTGGAAAAGAAATCAATGTATTAACACTTCAATTTATAATCAGAGCCCAACACCTACAACTAGAGAACAAAGCATATGTGCAAGTGCTGACTGATACTTTATGTTGAAGCAGTTGTATGCAGAGCTTGCCCACTGAGAAATCAGAAGATGTTTTAAAAGAGCATGTCAGGAAAGTACACTGAAGATAAAAAGCCAAAGGCTGTCATTGTCCTCTTGTAACCCCCGAGTTGTTGCAGAAATGGAAGATGCAGTTCTTTTCTTTTTCTGGTTTTTGGTTTGTATTTGGTTTTGGTTGTTGGTGAGTTTTTTGCGTTGTTTTGGGATTTATTTTTGCGTTAGAAAGTAGCAAAAGCTCTCTAATGTGATGCTTCCTTCCTTTGTTCAAATTCAGTGCTGAGTACAAGAGGAGAACTAAGCACATACAGAAAAGCTTGAATCCCGAGTGGAATCAGACTGTCATTTATAAGAACATCTCTGTGGAGCAGGTGCGTGCCTGGTGGTGCTGTTTAGTGCACTTTGTTGCTCTGTTATTTGTACGGTCTGCAGTGCTTACTGCCACGGCAGTGCTGCTACTGGCTGATCTGTGAACCCCTATCAAATCTTACCATCTTTAAGAGAAACTAGGGAGCATTTCTTTGCTTGTGACAGAGCTTGCTATATCAATACTCTTGTCTTATCCCTTCAACTCATAAAAATAGTGATTTGTGGAGATTACACTCATAATCACATCATAAATAAAGATGTGGCAGTTTATAAACTATAATGGAATACAAGGAATAAATTAAGACATAAGTTTCTGAAGTAGCTGCAGAAGTCACTATTAGTCTTCATTCCAAAATCCATGCAATCTTGCACAAAACACAAGTCCTGCCATTTCCTTATTCAAAAACTATCTATAAAAGGAGGAGATATCTGTTCAGGTTTAGCAGCAATTTGCAGCAGTGGACTTGAAATATAGATCATCTTTTAAAAATCAGAATATATTTGATTTCTTTATTATCAAAAAAGGTACCTTGCATCTCAGGTAGAAGTCTGTAGAAGGCTTCTCTGATTCTTGGTGGCTTCCAAACTCTAACTGACCTACAGGGTTCAATGAGGCAGTATGAAGCAATTGAGTCCTCTTTTTCTCCATTTCCTCTTTCAAAGGGACTTTTTGTCATTTGTAAAAGGCATAATGAGCAAAATGATGATCAGTCCATTTGTTCAAATTATGAAGTGTATTTTATGGAAAAATGGATCTTTACATAGTCCTACATCTTTTTTTGCCTTTCTTAGTGTTTTGTTCTTGATACTTTCACCTTAATTTTTCAAGGCCATTTAATCTTTTAGTACTTATTAAGAAAGCCCAGAATAACCAGACTCTTTAGTGAATAGATTTCCTAGTGCTTTTAATGTAGTTCTCCAGCATAAGACCAAGATCTCAATATTATCTTCCTAACTTTAAATTCCGTCATTCGTTATTCCTCTTCACTGTAAGGAACACAGATTAAGATACTCAATTTTTGCATGGAATAAAACCCTTCCCACAGAGGGACTTACATGCTTATGCAATGTATTCATCTGAACTTAACAGACAGTAGCTCAGCTTTACCTCAGAGGTGTCCTGTTGGAGGCATCAGTTGCGGTTTGCTGTCATTCTGTGTTTTGCAACAGCACAATAATGATGATGTTTGCCTAGCTGCAGTATAAACTCTCAAATCTCTTGGGGTTTATGAAAACATTTGGTAAGTCTTATCAATATTTCCAAAGTGATCTTTCTATTTTAGAACTGCTCTTCATTTTACTTGATTTAAATCTAGGTGATCCTGCTCTAACAGGGGGATTGGACTAGATGGTCTTCACACGTCCCTTCTAACCCCTACCGTTCTGTGATTCTGTGAATTCACATTCAGGATCTGCTGCAACATTTCACAATGATATAATTAAGAGGGCAAGGCTGTTAAACATTCAATGACTGCTTGCTGATTTTAAATTGCATAATGATCTCAGTCTATAATTGTTTGGACAGGAATTTTTATGACAGAGAATCTCTTAATACCTTTGATGTAATTTTTTGGCCATAATTTGATGACATTTGCTTTTAGGTCATATGTTCAACTAGCCACATGTTCATTTGAACTTCTGCTTTTATATATGAATTTCCTTCTTTTTCCTTCTGAGAGTGTTTGCAGTGTTTATGACTGTGTGTGAGCTTCATCTAAGCACATGTTCTAAGTTTTGTTCTCTTCTTTCATATTTCTTGTTCCTCTTCTTTCAATGTGTAAAGTAGTATTTCCTTCCCCTCCTTTATATGGCTTGTACCTAGCGCTAAGATGACAGTGAGAGTTAATCCTTCTATAAAATTCGGTGACCTAGCATAGAGAATATACAGAAATCATCAGTCTAAATCACCAAATAATTCTATGCTGGTGATAAGTACCCTCTACAATTTGAAGAACTATCACCGTGCAATAGTATGTGTATAAGACAATAATTACAATAGGCTGGGCATGAGTGTTCTGTTCACCAAACAAGCAAGACTGTATCATACACCAAGTTATACAGAGTTAGCAGTCGTACCCTAACAGAAATTCATGCATCTTTATGGGCAGAATTTCTTCAAAGAAGCATTTCTTTTCTCTCCATCAAAGCATGGGTTACTTGCTGACAGCAAATAAGCATTATGAAATATTTCCTGATATAGTCCCTTTAGCGTCACTGTCTAGACTTTAGCTGGTTGTACCATTTTTCATTTTACTTTTCTCTTTCATAACTGAGATGAAATTAAAGTGAAAATAATTATGGTAATAATCACTCACTGAAATGAAACAGACTTTTTCAAGGTCAGAATGACTGGTTTTATCATCTAGCAAATTCTTCTTGGACAGTTGGAGAAAAAAAATACAGTGTGAATATTTAGTAATGTGAGGGGTTTGCTATTAATAAAGTAGACATAATTACAACGTGAGAGGAAGGCCACGTACACACATTATGAATGTATAATAATTGCTAACTCAAGTCAAATACCTACTCACAGCATGAAAGAAATCATCAGAATGATCCAAGAAGATGTTAAAAGATGTTAAGTTCCTTTGCTGGTCAGGTCGTTGGTTTAAGCTACAACAGAATCATAGAATAGCTCAGATTGGAAAGAAACTTAGAGATCATCTAATCCAACCTCCCAACCATGGGCAGGGACACCTCTCAACTGAACTCGGCTGCTCAAGGCTTCATCCAACCTGACCTTGAACACTCCCAGGCATCCACAACCCCTCCATGGGCAACCTAATCTAGAGTCTCACCATCCTTGTACTGGAGGACTTCTTCCTAAGATCCAGTCTAAACCTACTCTCTTTCACCTTCAAACCATTCCTCCTGGTCCTATAGCTAGATACCCATATGAAAGTCCCTCTCTAGCCTTGCTGTAGGATCTCTTCAGATGTTGCCTCAATTTCTCAGTTGTCAGAAAGCAAATGAAAATATTTTCTTAAATGGCAGATCTAATTAATTAAAAACCTTTTGCTATAGCTCACATCCTTAAACTGAAAGTGGTATGTTTAAAGACAGTAATAGTTTCAAAAGCTCTGAGTGATGCAGCAGCCTATGCATTATTTCCAAATATAAGAAAAGCTTTCTTTTGAATCACTGAGGAGCTCCTATCTTACTTGACATCTTGGATGAGAGAAACAAAGTTTCTAAGTGATGTGGAAAGAGACTTTTTGTCTTCCCACACAGTGAAGTACAGCAGTATATAGAAGAGTACAATAAAATATTAAATATTAATGTAAACACAAATAAATATAATGCATGATTTAATACAACACCTGCATTTTTACTCATCAAATATCCTGACTCTGACTGCAATCTTATATATTATTTCTGAAAATAGGCTGCCTAGGGAGGCTGTGGATGCTTCCTCCCTGGGGGTATTCAAGGCCACGTTGGATGAGGTCTTGGGCAGCCAAGTCTAGTTGAGAAGCATCTCTGCCCATGGTAGGGAGGTTGGAGTAGATGACCTCTAACATCCATTCCAACCTGAGCCATTCTATTATTCTATGAATTTACTTTCAGCACAGGAGAGCACCAAGCTGCATTAAAATTGTCTCTCCTCATTCAAAGCCTTCCATGGCAGTTTCCAGCTATATGTATCAAATATGTCACTTAATGCTTGCTTAGTAACACAGACTCAGGTTATCCGTATCAGCATCCGGTTGTCTCCAGTCATTTAAAACAGGAAACAGACAGTTCCATGTGTGTGGTGTTGTCTGTATCTTCCATAAGGGAAAAAAATGATTCACATTGGTTCTTCTGCATATTCCTTTGTTTTCTTTAAATGAAAGTTTTCTACAGCAGCCTAAAGCTAACTGGAATTCACATCCATTAATATGCTTTTAGGCAGGGTTTTGGATTTGTTTAGCTTTTTTCCACAGTGAAAAGCCTGAAATTAGTTTCAGCTTAGAAACAAGTTTTTTCATAGGCTTAGAAATCAGATGAGATGTTCACAACATGCTTTCCTTCTTATAGGACACTCTCCTTTTCTTGTCAGTACGTTGCCCACTTGCAGAAGCCCACAGTCAGATGGATAGTGGGATACAGCACCCTATTTCAGGACAGCTGTCAGCTAAATTCCTGATAGGGATCTGAATTTCTGACATCTTAACCTAAAACTGGATGATGTAAGGCAGAGCTCTACTTTACTGCAATGATATAATGGTTGCTTTTAAAAATTGCCTAGCCATTGAGAGCTCATTGCCTTCAGTAGTGGTACATAAATACAACTTCAGAAAAGCAAATTTTTCTCTTCTTTGAAACCTGTTTTCTGCATGCTGCCTAGTAAGCTTCTCCTGATGGCTTTTCATTGTCATAATATTTTATAAAAGCTCTATTAAACTAAAAGGCTTGAAATGAGATGTCTCAAAGAAATGTAGAGTACTGCAAGTTTTCAGCAGTTTTATTTTCATACTAATGCAAAGAAGCTAGCATTGTGTGATTGCAGATATTTGGAAACCATTTCTATTTTCCCTTTCCACTAAAAATCCTTCAAACCTTATGGTTTGCTGGTTCTTTTTTTTTTCTTTCCTGGTGGAGTCACTGTCCCTGGAGGTGTTCAAGAAGAGACTGGATGGTCTAGTTGACTGGACAGGGCTGGGTGATAGGGTGGACTGGATGATCTTGGAGGTCTATTCCAACCTGGTTGATTCTATGATTCTTCTTTCAAGTGATGACAGAGAAAATACTGTATCATAGAATCCAATATCCAAGATCATCTAGTCCACCATATCACCCAGCCCTAGCCAATCAACTAGACCATGGCACTAAGTGCCCCATCCAGGCTTTTCCTGAACACCCCCAGGGACAGTGACTCCACCACCTCCCTGGGCAGCCCATTCCAATGCCAATCACTCTCTCTGGGAAGAACTTCCTCCTAACATCCAGCCTATACTTCCCCCAGCACAAGTGAGACTGTCCCCTTGTTCTGTTGCTGGTTGTCTGGGAGAAGAGACCAACCCCCACCTGGATACAGCCTCCCTTCAGGTAGTTGTAGACAGCACTGAGGTCACTCTTGAGCCTTCTCCAGACTAAACAATGCCAACTCCCTCAGCCTCTCCTCATAGGCTTTGTGTTCCAGGCCTCTCACCAGCTTTGTCGCCCTTCTCTGGGCATCTTCCAGTATCTTAACATCTCTCTTGAATTGAGGAAGATAAGGTGTCATTCCAAAACAGCAGTAATTAAGACAATACATTTCTGAAAAGTATTTATGCTATTCCTCTTATTTAAAATGAAAAAAAAAATATGTATACTTGGTATAGCATCTAGCAGGAAATTATATCATCCGGGGGGCTAAAAGCAGCATGGACCAGTGGCTGCTCAACTCCTATTCGCAGGTTATTTTTCTCTTTGCAGTTTCAACAGTGTCTTGAAACAGCAAAGAAAAGGAATTTTATTCAGTCAGAGAAACTAATATTCTGTAAAAGATATTCAAAACAGAATATTTTTGTTCAACTTTTCCCTATTTTTTTCATGTTTTTTTTTAAACAAGGTTTAAGAATAATGTTGCCTAATTATGTAGGAATAAAACAGAGAAAGATTAAAGAATTACTTTCAATTTCTTTCTTTTTTTTAAAGTTAGCTTTCAAGTCATGTTGTTGCCTGCTTAAAGTGTACACAGTTGATGCTAAAAATAGCAATTCCCCTTGGTGTGGCTTTTCCAGGATATGCTGATGTGAAGCTGATTTTAACTTGTTTTTTGAAGACACTGGCTTTACATAGGTACTAATTTCTCTAAAGTTAGCTAGGAGCAGAAGATATTCCAAATACATGATAATGAAATGATTAAATTATTATTTAAAGGCAATTTAAATTTATCAATAAGTGCATGAATCTGTGAGAATTATCTTAATTATCATGTAAGATTTCTGGTTCTGATCTCTTTTGTTCAAATGTGTGAAAGGTTTTGGTTTTCTTAGTAATGTCCAACAAATTCCTCACTTGCAAGTCCTTAGCCTGACTTCACAGAGCTCCCATACCCCTGGGATTTTCGTCCTTGTCTCTTTCAAGCCACACACATTTATTATTGCCTCTCCAGCCAGCTGATAGCCTTTTGCCCCAGCACACACCACCAGTATTCAATCCTCTCCCTAACTGTCCTCAGAGACCCCTGGAACAGCCTGCATCAATCTTTCCAGTAAGGTCAACTGCTTTGGTCAACAGCTTCTCTGTCCTGTACTATCTCATCATGCAAAAAAGTGGGGTTTTTTTCCTTACTGTATGCTGTAAGAAGAGTGCTTGACACAGCCATAAGGCTTAATAAGGTCTGCAAGCAATGGGTTCTGATGGTTCTCATTAATACCTACCAGTACAACTTCTCCTGCATGTCTGGATCACTTGTGGAGTCCCACTGACTACGCTAAATTCTGAGTATTAAAGTCTGACCTTCATGGATGGGAATGTGTAAATAGAGTGTTTTAAATAATCTATTTGAAATTCACATTCGAATGCACTTAATGCAGGTGTCTGAGTTCAGACAACTCAGACCTGGCAATGAGAAAAAACTGCAGAAATACAAAAGTGGTGCTCTGAAAATCAGTTTGAATCTTGCAGCAGACACACGTTCTGTGAAAAACAACTTAGGGGCCAAGTACAGGCCTATTTGTCTTGGTAACAAATAATAGCTCTAGATTATTTTTTCTGAGATCAGAGTTGATAAGATGACAAAAGCTGGCTGGCTGTCACTGTGAAAAAAAGGGTACAAGATGGACATGATAAATAGAAACCACCATAAAGACTTGATGACAATAGAGTTAATTATCTTTTGACTTAAATTTGCAGCTGAAAAAGAAAACACTGGAAGTGACTGTCTGGGATTATGATAGATTCTCCTCCAATGACTTCCTTGGTGAAGTGAGTGCCTTGCTTCTTTCTCTCTGACTAGTTAGAAAGCTGCCTAATAGTATGCTCATATTTGGAGACTGGTTTATTTCAAGGTATGGTGTGTCTCTGTGTGTGTGTGTTAAGCAAAACCTATTTTACATCGTGGTTTTACTGCTGACAATAACAAATGGTCATGAGTTCTTTTATTCACACGTGAGAGATGCCTTCTTTTTATCTTGCTGAACTGTGGGCAAGTTCATTTGGGATTCAAAATGAGGCTAATTCACTGAAAAATAAGGTTGTTTTTTTTTTGGAGACTGAGATAGTAAAAGCCTTCATAGTGACTGAATGGGCAATTCTTGTTATGATTGGTAATCTTTCTGCCTTGGTTCTAACATAGCATAGGAAGGCTGAAAAGGTATCAGTTTTTGTAAAGGATTGGAGAATTAAATTCCACCACCAAGCCATAATTTAGTAGGTGCACAAGTATCTGCAAATATGAGTAATTCAGTCTTGCTGTAAGATTTCATTTTTCACACTATGAAATAGTAATATAATTATCAAAGGATGACTAAAGGCAAAATCTTATAACTAATAATGTGAGATGAGTGATCGTGGGAAGTGTGCTTGCTGTTTTAAAAGTAGCTGAACAAACATATGCTCACATAGTACAGAATTACCAGCACTAACACAACTTCAAAAAAGTAATTAAAAGTCTTATTACAAAAGAGGATTATAATTAGAAACAGAAGCTGAAGAAAGTTGATCTCTCATATCCAGAATAACTCAAGAGTCTCTCGGCTCATCTTGCATTTGAATTTCACAAAAAAGGCACTGAGTCCATCTCCAGTTTCCCTTTGTGTAACCAGAAAACTGAGCAGTCAGTGTCACTCTTCGAACAATTACTGAAATAGATAGATAGGAAGGAGCTACATGATTACTTATTTCCTGCATACCACATCACTGTTCTTGTTGAGTTCAGCATGTTTGTCCAAATGCTGGGCTTTATTTACATCATTATTTATGAGATTTAGAAAATGGATGTTCCAGTAGCTGCTTCTACAGCAACATTTAAACTTTTGGCTTCCAGTATTTTAAACCTCTGGAACCTTTTGGTTTTGGTAAATTGAATCATTCAGATTTAAATATTAAAATAGTTTTGTATATACATATATATATGAATAGAAAAGACTATTCTGTGTGTTTCAGGATAAAGATTACAGAGAATTCTTGCACCAAAACTTCACATATGATTGATCCAAATTGTGCCCTAAGGCTTTGCTTGAACAGGGCCACACCACTTGCACCTCCCTGAAGGCAAGCAGCATATCATGGTTCACATCCATGGAATGTGAACTCTCTTCTAGAAAGCAGAGGCCCTGCCAGCCTATACTTCCTATTTGGAACAATCCTAACCATGCTGTCTTACAAGTCATCCCCAAAGCTATGACTAAAACCTACACCAGGGCATGTACTAATGTTTTTGTTACAAATTCTGCATATGTGAGTGTTTAAAAAGTCAATAGGAGCCAGTCTCACATTATAGAAGGTCTTATTAAAAACAAAAATTATGTGTCCCCTTCCTGACACTGGCAAAAGGGATGGAACATGGCCCAATTCTGCTATCAGAGTATGTCTATATAAAGGCAGAATGATGAGATGCCTTTTCAGTCTGGATTTGAGGTTATCTTTTAAACTACTATAAAGCCACCTTGGTATACCTTGATGGAGTTATCAGGGTATGTGAATTTGGTCTAAGCTTGTAGTCCTTACCCAGGTCCTGTTGAGAAGACCTTAGTTCAGACACATCAATACAATAATAAAAATGTGTTTGGGATCACAGCTGGTTTATATCAGGTGAGCTCAGGGCATGGGCAGAGAGTCTTGAATCTGTTAGTGTACAGCCTAATACCCTTCTTACATTTGATTAATACTTGTGGTAACACACTTGTGGGCTCTCTTGTTGTGCACAATCGTTAATAGATCAGACACAATCCACATTTTGTCCTTCAATTTATTTGTAGGTATTGATTGAGTTATCCAGCATCTCCCAGCTTGACAATACTCCTCGGTGGTACCTTCTGAAAGAACAGAGTGAAAACACTGATCATGGGAAATCTCATTCTGGACAGAGTAGCCAACAATCTCCAAAACCATCTGTCATCAAAAGCAGAAGTCATGGAATCTTCCCAGACCCCTCCAAGGGTAGGAATGACTTGGTGCACCTGATATGAAATGTTTTCCCAGATGATGGGAAGTGTGTAAGTTCTAACAGCAAAATAAAGTTATTGCCATGAACTTTGCAGACACTTTTATTACAACTGTATTTATCCCTGCTATTATTTCATCAGACCCAGGGCTTGATTTGGCTCAGTTTGTGCCAGCCAGCTTACTGACTAATTGTGTCCTGCACACAGCAGCTCACAAGCTCTGTGCTTTGCCCATCTACTTTAGAATCTGTGCCCTTTTTATTTTTCAGGTAGCCATGGTTAAGTTGAATACCTATTTAACTCTCTGTCTTTCATGTTCCTTGAATGTTCTATAGCATTTTATCTTCTGGAAATATCACATTAATATTTTATAGGATAACAACTAAGCTATAATAATGCATATGCATTTCCCATCAATGATAACAGGTTGTAGGATCTCTCTATTTCATTGGAAATCAGTGAGATGATGTAGTAGAATTATACTGGAGTTTAAAAAAGCACAACTGATCTCTGTATCTGCTGCTCCAAAAAATGTATCTCTATTATTTTATTTTGTATCCTAAGTGACAGTTGCCAGTTGCTCACTTAAGACATATCAAAGCAAAAGCCACCCAGAATAGCACCTGAATGAGAGACTCGGAGTGATAAGACTCTGTTCTATCTCCTACCTGTGTAATGTTTTGCTAGGGATTGATGTCTATGTAAGATCTGTATCTAAATTAGAGGTCAGTTTAGAAACTATTTTAAGTTAGGCTATGGTTTTGGCCGAGGCATACAGCAGAATAAAACTGCTTGCATTAGCTGTGTTTTTGGTAGCAGTGTAAGTGGTGCTAGTTAGTGTCTACCTATTAGAGAAACAGAAAGTGGAAAACAGATTACTCTTTAGACTATTCGGTCATCCACCGCTGTCAACCAAGACAAGAGGTATAATTCATAGGTGATAGAAACCCAATAGTAAATTAATTATTCCCTGGACCAAGGAAAAGTGAGGAAGTAGAAAATGGCTCTGTGTAAGACTTTCTAATCATGATATACCTTGAGATTTTGAATGGCATCACACAGCAGAATATTTATTCCTTGTTCTGGAAGGCATCCAGAAAAGTCAGGGGCATTTATTAAAACCAAACAATTCAACAGCTGTGCTTCTTCATTTTCTTGGTAGACATGCAGGTGCCCACCATTGAGAAATCCCACAGCAGTCCAGGGAGCTCCAAATCTTCCTCTGAAGGACATCTGCGCTCTCATGGTCCATCTCGCAGCCAAAGCAAAACCAGCGTCACTCAAACCCACCTTGAAGACGCTGGGGCAGCCATCGCCGCTGCTGAAGCAGCTGTCCAACAGCTTCGCCTTCAACCAAGTAAAAGACGCAAATAAATTCCTCAGCATGGCAGCTTAATGTTCATCTGTTGCCTTTTTTCCTGCTGTCCTTCCCTTTTTGGCTATTTTCTTTTCCGTTTGTTTCTGTTCTTGGCACACTCTACTCACTCTATTCAGTGTCTTTCTTTGTGTGCCTGTGTGTGAATACATATAATTATAATAGACTCTTGTATTTAGAAGTCTTTTATTTATTTATTTACGTTAATTTATATAGACTGCTGTGAAACTGGCTGTTTCTCCATCAGTCCCTTCTCTCAAGGTCCATGGTGTTCCATTGTTGTGCATGACTCAGAGAATTCCATTGTGTGGTGGTGTTTTGATGTCACTAAATGACTACCAATGTCATAATCAAAACCCGCAGAGATGCGTCTGCCAGCTCATCGATTTGCACATGTCAAGTACTGAGAGCGCGTTGTTAACAGCAAGATATATCCATAAGTAGCAATCAGGAAAGACAGAACTATACACAGAAAAGATCTAAAGTTAAAGAAACAGAAGTTTTTTAACTACATGGCTGAGATTTCTATTTTTGCAACATGACTGTAAATAGTTTGGGTTTTATTTTTTTTTGGAAAGGAAATATAAAGCAGCCTTCATAGTACCTTGGATAAAATCATGTTAGTGATAAGTAGAAGAGCAATAGACAAAAACTCTGAGCACATGAAATGCAAAGTCATTAAACATGCAAAGTCATTAACATCAAGAGTGCTATCCATTTAGCAAAGGCAAAGGGAGCTGAAAGCTAAGTCAGGTGTCACGGTCAGTTAACTTTTTCTAGTCATTTTTGTGCTATGGATGGATTAAGGGCCAAGATAGAATGCACATGACAACTTAAAATAGATAAATAAATTAAACCTTTTCCATTCAAAAGGATTGATCTCCAGAGTATACTTAAGGCTAGTAACTGATTGCTAGTCGAGGGTTTAGTTGATGGCAAATTAAAACTCTCTGACTGTGGAATCATTGTGTTTGTCTTCAGGATTTGTGGATATGCCATAAATTTATCATGGTATAATGCAAAAGCTGAGAGGAAATTATTTCCCTTGTCTCCACCATCATTAATAAAGAAACAGCCAGTTTTAATACTCTTTAATGCTGTGCATGTGGTGTCTCTTTGGTGTTTGAAAACACTACTTACTTAAATACAGAAAAAAAACCCACTTCTGTTTGCATGAATAACATTTAAGCTGGTTCCATCTGAGGATACATACTCTGGGTTTCCATTTCACCCACACTGCCACAGCAGCACATAAAAGCGGTCAGTCTAATCATACCAGGAAGCAGCACAGACACAGCATAGCAGGAGTCCTCCCTATTCAAAGAACTCAGTCTGACAATCTGCCTCCACCAGCCAGTGACAACAAAGACCAAAGCCAACTAGCCCTCAGGAAAGTGATGTCTGATGGACCAGTCAAGCCTGAAGGAGGTGAGCAGAAAGACATGGTTAAGAAGCCAACCACATCCCAAATTCTTCTTGCCATGTCTTCTAATTCATTGTGATATTTAACTATTTATTTTACCCCCCCATTAAGTGCTGCAAATGTTACCTAATCAAGAACTTTGCTTGATTTTTCCACATCAGCACATAAATCCATAATTAAAAACCGTGCTAAGAAACATTACAAAACAACAAATGTGTGCACTTCCATTCCACTGGAGGACACAGACTTCTGTTGAGAAATGGTACAGCTTTCCTCATGTCATTGCTTAGTATAAAGCATGCCTGCAAGCTGGTCTGCTTAAATATGCTTGAAGTTTCTTGTACTGTTACAAATCCCAATCGCACATGTTTGCTTCTGGATTCTAATTGGGACATTAACCATTTGCTTTTCCTCTCCCAACATAGTTATGTCAAAAGTTGCTGGCATAAATAATTTTTGAAGCCACCGGTGGAAAGGAAAATTCTGCTCCATGTACAGCTCAATCTCTTGATAACTTCCCTATCAGCCTCCTAAAATACTGTTTTCTATCTGTATGCACTTGTACATCATGACTAAATGCCATACCTCAGTTTATCCCCTTGTCACAAATAAAGAGCCAGAATCTCAACTGGTTGAAATTGGCACTGTTCTTTTGACTTCTGGAGCCTGTTGTTTATTTCCATGGAATCTGAGGGATTATCCAAATAAATGTACAGACTGGACTCTCAGATCTTCTCTTGTGCTGTAATCCCTTCCCAAGCTCTCACAATTCATTGAAAGTATTTTTGTCAACACCATTGCACACCATGGTCTGGCTGAGAATCATAGCATCACCTAATGGTTTGGATTGGAATGGAATTCCTAAGGTCACCCAGTCCAAGCCCCCCTGTAGTCAATAGGGACATCCTCCACTAAATCAGGTTGCTCAGAGAGTTGTCAACTCTCACCTTGAATATCTCCAGGAACGGGCCTCAACTACCTCCCTGGGCAGCCTGTTCCAGTGTTTCACCACCCTCATGCTAAAGAGCTTGTTCCTAACATCCAATCTAAATCTACTCCTCCCTGATTTCAAACCACTGCCCCTCATCCTATCACTGCAGGCCTTTGGACCCCTTCAGGTCCCTTCAGGTACTCGAAGGCTGCTATTAGGTCTCCCTGGAGCCTTCTCTTCCACAGGCTGAACAACCCCAGCTCCCTCTGCCTGTCCTTGTAGCAGAGGTGTTGCAGCCCCTTGATCATTTTTGTGGCTCTCCTCTGCACCAGCTCCATTAAGTCCATATCCTTCCTGTGCTGAGGGCTCCAGAGACGGATGAAGCACTCCAAGTTAGGTCTTGCCAGAGCAGTGTAAAGTAGCAGAATCACCTCTCTGGACCTGCTGGCCACACTTCCTTTGGTGCAGCCCAGGATGCCATTGGCCTGCTGGGCTACAAGCACATATTGTTGACTCATATCCAGCTTCTCATCCATCAGCATCCCCAAGTTCTTTTCTGCAGGACTGCCCTTAATTTCATTAAAAACATTAGAAGGTTGTAGAAGAGAAAGAGGGAACAATACTTCAGCCAATATACTCTGCAGGCAAAGAGTCATTAAAAGAACTGGTGTGATGTTGAAACAGCTGATTAACAAGGCCAAACTACAAATAATTGTAAATATTATCTTTAGAAGTAGCAAGATGTTTCTTACGAGAGCCTTAAGAACTCTTCCATAAATATATCTACACACCTGTGCGTCCACCTACCTGCATATAGTCTTACCCTACAGCGCAACTCCAGCTGCTCAGTTCAAGTAGAGACCTGAGGGTATCGTAGAACTGGTTTAGATATCATGAGCGAAAGGCCCTTGCTGTTCCTTGGGTGTATACCACAGAAGTCTGCCTAACCCTTATGACCTTTTCAGTGTTGTATCTGTAGGGATTTCTCATAAAGACTTGTAATCTTGTGATGCCTTTGGCATTGACAAGCATTGCTAAAACCTGTTACTTGTGATAAGTTTGAATGAAGATTCAAATATACAGGAAAAAGCTAGGCGAGCTTGCCACTGAACTGTTAGGCAAGCTTCTTGCCTTTCTAAATTGCCAAAAGGATACACATTGACAGGCATTTGGCTCAGCAGTATTTGAAGCATCATAGAAAGTTATGGGAATAGCAGCCCATGTTAATGTCAGCAAAATATAAATGAGGTTAGATTTACTATGAAGAGACTGGGTACTTTTGTCTTTCTACTTGTGACAAGTCTGTGCAATGCATAGCCACCTACACATAGTTTGGAAGTCTGGTTTCAGATCTGTGAGAAGTTTTGGCTTCTTGTTGTTGTACCAAAATTACTTTGATTTATTCATCTGAGGTGGGCTAATAATTGCCATTTGGAGGTTAATGCGTTTCAGTAGGAACAAAAGGCAAGATGAGTTATTTGCAGTTTTGTAGAGTCTAGGTAAAACAAGAAGAGATCTTTTTCTTGAATAGAAAAAGCACCAGAGGTGCTCAAATCAGCTGTTCAATTGTTTGCATGAGGAAGAAGTGCTGAAGGAAGGAGAGGTTTTCCCTGCAGTTCAAAACTTCTGAAAATGGAGAAAATGTATGAACAATTAATATCGAGGTATCATCAATCTGAAAGTCTTTTCCTACAGGGATGCTGCATGGTTGCAATATCCGCTCCCCTTACAGCCTATTTTATTGTCATCTGGAAAAGAATTCATTAGGAAATGAGTTCTCATTATGGACTAAGCAGTCATCTTGGCAAGTATTTTTTTTTCCTTGTCTCTAAGCTTTAAAGACTTCTCTCAAGAAAGCCATTGCAGATAATACACAATGTTATCATTTTCCAACAGGGGTATTTCTCTCTGAATTTGTCAGAGGACAGCATTTTGTAGAAAAAACTTTCTGCTTTTTCAGTCCTAGTCCTCATCTAGCGAGATTTCCACAAGGGTGATAGGAAAAATTCTATGCTACAAATGCTCATCAGGCCTTCTCTACCTAAGGATCCTCAGAAAAAGTTTTCTCCTTTATCATAGAATCATAGAACCAATCAGGTTGGAAGAGACCTCCAAGATCAGATCATCCAGTCCAACCTATCACCCAGCCCTATCCAGTCATCTAGACCATGGCACTAATTGCCTCATCCAGGCTTTTCTTGAACACTTCCAGGGACAGTGACTCTACCACCTCCCTGGGCAGCCCATTCCAATGGCCTTAACTTAGTCTCTCAACATCTTCTATGCTGGTTTTGGTTGTTTGGTTTTTTTTTTGGTTGGTTTGTTTAACAGAAATTTAATTGGCATTTGAAAACAAACAAAAAAAGCACAAACAAAAAACCTAAACAAAACCCCAAAACAACCAACAACAACAACAAAAAATCCAACCAAAACCCAACAAGGAACAACAACAAAAGCAAGCAAACAAACAACACCTCAAGAAGAAAAACCAAAACAAAACCCTTCAGTCATTTTTAGAATGCTCTAGAGAAATCTTTATCTAAATCCATCACCTAGGACTGCTTCTACTGAAGTGCATTTGGTCAGTTCTGAACTGTGTGTGATAAAAAGTAATCATAAAACAACCCCCAGCACCTAGGAATATACATATTCTACTTTATGAATACAAAAGACTTGTACCACATTTAAGTTTATTGCACTTAACTATTTCTGTATCAATTTTAAACATTAAAAAAACCCACACATATATTGATCTGCTTAAGAATTAAGATGGAGCTACAACAGAAAACACTGGGTTTGTTCAGCACTTTGGTAAACTCCATTATTCCATTATTTAGGTGGAAATAAATCTTGAAGTATCATTTTCTTGTTGCCTGTGAGAAATGAGAGTGTGATCTGTAGAGAAACCAACTTCCTAACATACATTTCCACCACATCTCTCACAGAGAAAACAAAAACGTTTCAGAGTCAACCATTTGAAGGCAGAATGTGCGAGGGATCCAAGCCACAAGGAAAGAGCAGTGTTTAGGGTTGAGTTAATTTGATTGCATTACAAAAACAAACAAACAACCAACCCCAAACCCCAAACAAAACACACACACACACAAAAAAACCCACAAACCAAAAAAACCCAGAAACAACCAACCTGAATTTTTGCAAATGACTCATTCACATTAAATTGAGTCCATTCCACAGAAATCTGTATGTTACCCCCTGCATGACTCCATTTTGAAATAGCATAAATTGTAGAATCACAGAATGGATTAAATTGAAAGGGACTTTAGAGATTATTCACTCAACCCTCTGCACCATGGGCAGGGACACCTCTCACCTAGACTCGGCTCCTCAAGGCCTCATCCCACTTGGTCTTGAACACCCCCAGGGAGGAGACATCCACAACCCGCCTGGGCAGCCCATTCCAGAGTCCTCGCACTGAAGAACTCCTTCCTAAGATCCAGTGAACTCTTCCTAAGCTAAAAAGCATTCCTTGCCTTCTCCTATTGCTAGACACCCTTAGGAAAAGTCCCTGTCCAGCCTTCCTTTAGGTTCCCTTCAGGTACAGGAAAGCAGCTCTAAGGTCCCTCTGAAAACATCACTTTTCCAGGCTGAACAGCCTCAGGCTATCCTCATAGCAGAGGCGTTTCAGCCTTTGGAATAATCAATGCTTAGCCCATTTCTGAAGCAGGAGAAGTGTAAGATTTCTTTCCTCATTTATAACATTCTTAGTTTTTAGCCATTTTAAAACCCACCACCACTCCCCAAATACACAAGCAGCACATGCTAGCACAGCTCTCCATGGATGCAACTCCATGTTTGTCATTCAGCCCACTTCCTTATAAGTCAGTTATGTATCCTATAGAAGGGTCTTTCCATTAGACAAATTTTTCTGGGCAGGTTCAAACGGAATAGATTATTTTTAGAGTTCTTCAGCTGTTTAAAGAGGTAGATTTATGCTGATAATCACTGCCAGTTCTTTGGTCATGTGCATATAAACTAGTGTAGGTATCTGCAATATAGCTACTTATATAAAATGCCTTTTTATAAGGATGAGCTACATCCTTTAGTTTTAATGACTTCTAGTGAAGTGAATGAAAAAGACAAGAAACAGCAAAATTTACCTTTGGTGTCCAGGGGATGCAGAAAGATGCCCAAACTCTGCTTCACTAGAATAGTTAAAAGTGTGGTTTCCAGTGAAATAAGTTCAGGGCACATAAAAAAGTGTTCACTACTCAGCTAGTATTGAACTACATAACTGGTTAGGTTTTGAAATACACAGAGCTGGTGGCCAGTATGAGTATGAGTGTACCTTCATGGATAGAAGGTATGAATATACCTTCATGGGTATGAGTATACCTTCATGGGTAGAATTCAATGAGCTGCTTGCTTTTTGCAGAGAAAGAGGTGACGGTTTTGCCCCCAGAGGTGCAATGATTGTACAATGAAAAACAAAGTCCTTTATTAACTCAGAATATCCAAAGACCAACAACAAGGAAAAGATTTCATCGCTAAAGAAGATTTGTAGAAAATTACCTTGATTTTCCCCAGGATCTTTAGAGAACAGTAAATTAATATCTAAGTAGCTGTGTGATTTTAAGCCTGAAAATCATTGTAGTCCTGTGCATTTTTCTATGCTTTCCCTCATGAAGGAAAAGCTTCATGGCAATATGCTGCTGCTTGAACATCATATGATGATGGATGCTAAATGCACCTTGTTTGGCACATATTTAGGAATCCAACTGAAAAAGTGAAGAACCTGCCAGGAAAAAAAATAAACCACTGCTATAGCATTGAGTTGCATCAAGCAACCGTTAAAGCTTTAGAGAAAACACCATGAGTTTCAGTTAAATACAGTCATTAACTTAGATAATGCAAACCATCTATTTCTCCAGCAATTTATCTCTATTTTTCCTGTGGAATAGAATAGAATAGAATAGAATCAACCAACCAGGTTGGAAGAGACCTCCAAGATCATCCAGTCCAACCTATCACCCAGCCCTGTCCAGTCAACTACACCATATTTTTAAACTCTGTAATAGAAAGGGGTTTTTTTTTAGCCCCAACCTCTGGAAATTTAAAATCACCTTATTTTCTGAAAATCTCCACATGCAGTGCATATACTCAGAACCTACTTGTTGCTCCTGTATCACAGAGAATATTTCATCTTTCACACTACAAAATTTCCATCATGACACAAAAAGCTTTCTGTAATATCCTGAGAAGCTACTTTCCAAGTGCTTGTGTGCCATGTTCTTTGACTGGTCAGAGGGAGGTCTGCTGTCAGAGCTGATACTCTTAGTTACAAAGCTAAGCGTTTTCTCTGTTGTACCCAAATGAGTCTGTCAGTTTACACCCCTCAAAGAACTCCAATCTAAAATATTTCAGTTGAGAAGGCAGCACATTTGCTTTTAACTCCCTTGGTCCAATGACTTGGACAAAAGTCCTAGCAGACAGCAAGTTCTTCATGAGACAGCAATGTGCTCTTCTGGATAAGAGGCATCCTGGGATGCACTAAGAAAAGCACAACCAGCAGGTCCTATTCTGCCCTGCTGAGACCACACCTGGAATACTGTGCTCAGTTTTGGGATCCCCATTTCAAGGGAAACAGGGTTCTACTGGCAGGAGCCCAACAGAAAGCTGTGAGGATGATTGCAGGATTTTAACATCCCTGCTATGAGGAAAGACTGAGAGACATGAGGCTGTTTAGTCTTGAGGAGAGAAGGCTGAGAGGGGAACTTATCAATGTCTACAAATATCTGAGGGTAGGTGTCAAGATGAAGGTGCCAGACTCTTTGCAGTGGTGTCCAGTGTTAGCACAAGGAGCAATGGGCACAAGCTAGAACACAGAAGGTTTCACTTCAACATGAAGAGACACACCTCTACCATGAGGGTACTGAAGCAGGCTCCTCAGAGAGGTTGTGGAGTTCCTTTTTATGGAGACTTTCAAAACTCACCTGGATGCGTGCATTTTACCCCTGCTTTGGCAGAGGGCTTGGCCTGGCTGATCTGTAGAGGTCCCTTCCAACTCCTAACACTCTGAGATTCTGGAAATGTCAGCATTTGACCTACAGGTCAAAGCTACGGAGAAACATGATGTGATGCAGCTACCAAAAGACTGCTAGCACTCTAAAATCCATGGTGCAGGTCTGAGCCAACACTGTGTAATTTCTAGCTGCAAGACATTAAAATCAACAGTAATTTTCCTTATCACTAAACTCTATTTACAGGTGCTAGCAACAATGTGGAGTGAAATGAAACCGACTCCTAGGTTCTATATATCTTTTGAACTAGGTATATGAATTTGAATCCCTGCTTATTTGGGGTTCATTTAGGTCTATACCCAGTTTCACACTTTTAATAGGCCATGCCACGTTTTAATTTCCTGCAGTAATTTAGGGTGTGGGTTTTTTTTCTTTTTCACACATTAAATCATTTACTTCCCAAAGCTGTTTCAAACCCAGCTTCTCTAGTCTCTTAATTTCCAAGTTAAATGGGCCTTCATACCGCTTCAAATAACCCATTTCCAAGAATCATTATCAAAACAGGAACAGTTTGTCCTTCCTCTCAGCAGACAGCAATAATCTGAATCTCTGAATCGTGTTTCAGCCTAATAGCTGGCACATCCTGTGCTTTGGCTATTCCTGCTATTTACTCTTTCACTATTTTAAGCTGACATGTAATTTTAGGAAATTGCTCAGATTCTTCATTTGATAACTCTTGTTTCAAAAGTCTATTAGATGATAGCCTAACCTTATGGAGCACAGGAAAGAAAATTGTTTCATCAGAATTGTTTTGCTGGGTAAAGAAATTCCACCAGCACGGTTTAAGATGAGTGCTGCTTTGCCATTCCTCACTTTAAATGGTAAGTTGCTCTGTAAAGAGCTTTGTTGAGATTTCACAAAGTATCACTGCTCAGTATGGGGTCAAAACCATGTGTAATACATAAAATATAGCTGAATACACAAAAAATAGCTGAAACAGATAAGACCATGGTCTAGGAAAACTATCAGAATTGGCCTGAGATATGCATCCCTTTGATCACTCATTACATATCCCCATTCTGTTGCCAGTTCACACAATATGCAAATTAGTTTAGGTGTAGCTTCATCAAATTCCTGATATATGACAATTAAGAGGAAAAGAAATACTTAAAACTGAGGCTACTGTTGTGTATTTACTTATTTTCCAGTAAGCTAATGAATCCAGCTTTTAGCAGATGTCTAGAAGACCATTGTGGAGGGGTTGGTCTCCTCTCCCAGGCAACCAGCAATAGAACAAGGAGACACAGTCTCAAGTTGTGCCAGGGGAAGTATAGGCTGGATGTTAGGAGGAAGTTCTTGACAGAGAGAGTGATTTGCCATTGGAATGGGCTGCCCAAGGAGGTGGTGGAGTCACCGTCCCTGGGGGTGCTCAAGAAAAGACTGGATGAGGCACTTAGTGCCATGGTCTAGTTGACTGGATAGGGCTGGGTGATAGGTGGGACTGGATGATCTTGGAGGTCTCTTCCAACCTGATTGGTTGATTCTATGATTCTATGATTCTAAGATGCAATTAGAAACAAGGTTTTACACTGCTGAGCCTTATGGAGCAATTCTGAGCAGCATTTAATTTAGTGACAGGAAACCTTTCATGCAAACAGGTCAACTGGCATTTGGGGGCAGACTTGAAACAAGGAAACTGTGAGTGAAAAGTAGGTAAGGTTCTATCAGAAAATTCTCTGTGACATGCTCAACCTGTGGGTCAGTAGCTGGCTATCCAAAGCAGATCAGTGTTTGCATTTGCTCTTGTGGGCTTACATCTCTCTAGGAAGAGTGAGCATGGTGTTAGCCTTTTTTGTCACCCTAGGTTTCTCACAAGACTGCAAGAACTTTTTTTTTTTCATGAATTCGAGGCAAATACATTTCAACAGTTCTATTTCTGCTTCTAGACAGATACTGGGAAACGGGAACAACTAGAATTCACTCTTCAGCAGTAAGTTCTGCTTGAGTCTGCTCTTCTTTTATCCACAGAAAACACTGTAGAAGAGTGCCTGGAGCGTCTGATGATGCTGAATTGTTTCTGCTACCGATTTGACAGTTCATGGCTATAGGTCTTGTGTGAATTATCTATCTGCCTTACCTTAGGTTTTATAAAAGCATCTTCTTTGTTGCAAACCCAGACTTTTCTGAAAGATGAAGACATACATCTTCCATTCTCTCTTTTCTTACTGATTTTAATACACTATTTTCTTTATAGTAAAGCATGACTTACCTGTTTTCCTTGATTATGAAATTTGATTTTCTAGCTGGGTCCATAAACCTAAAATAAACAAAAGCATGGTTTTGCTTTTTGTTAGAAACGTCCAACTAATATCCTGCAAAGAAGGAGTATTTGAAAAATATAAAAACAAACAAACAAAAAAGAAAATGGCTCCCAAAGATGTGGGCAACTCTAACCTTCCTTTTCTTGGCTCAGCAATACTTTCCCAAGAAGGTGTAAGGGAACACCTGGTGAAATAGCACTCTGAAGAATGAAAAGTCTTTCTTTTTTCATGCTCTGTATTGTCTGCGGAATACCAAAGCTATCATAGACTCACAAAATGTTAGGCATTAGAAGGAACTTCTAGAGACCATCCAGTCCAACTGCCCTGCCAGAGCAGGATTACCTAGGACAGGCCACACAGGAATGCATTCAGGCAGGTTTTGAATGTCTCCAGAAAAGAAGGCTCCACAAGCTCTCTGGGCATCCTCTTCCAATGCTTTGTGTCCTGTTTCAGAGGAAGCATTTCTCTTCTTTGTAGCTCAGTGGCAGGACAGCCTAGACATCACTGAAGTTATAACCTTTAAAAGTACCAAGCACTGCATAAACTGCATAAAAGGTTCACAAGGAAGGGGCTGGAGGTGGGAAGAGATCTCTCCTCTCTTCATGAAAGGGGACAAGTGATGACATTGGGTAATGATCTTCAGTTAAGCTTAGTGTCTTCCATCTGCTGACTCTTTTCCTAATTCTAAAAATAGAAAGTTTCTGCTTTGTATGTAGTTGACAGCAAGACCTTGCAGATGAGAAGCATTTAAATATCAGAGTTTTTCTTTCCTAGAACTAGGAAATTGTTTGGAAAAAAAATAAACAACCAAAGAACAAGGAAGCAAGGAAACAGGCAATGAACTATTTAGATTATCACTGTACATTTAAGCAAAGCAAGATGACAACTTATGTTTTCAGGCAGCTCTGTAGCACCCAAGCATAATATCCAGTCCTTGGAACAGAGTGAATCTGTATGCAAATATTAAACTCTCTGCAGACCAAGACGCTTCCTGCTGGAACTCTGACATCAGAACTTTGATATTGACATTTGATATGACATGAGAACTTTGATATTTTCTAATGAACTTTGATATTTTCTAGTTACAGGTGACTGTAAGCAGAAGATCTGCAACTCAGAAGTGAATGTGCTCTAGCCTAGCTTTAGATGCTTCTCATTTGCGTGGATGGGAATTCAACTGGCCAAGCAAAGTGACAACTGCTCTGACGCTTGGCTTCAGAGACCTTATGTAGTGTAGTAAGACTAGACAAATGCCACACTGAGTTCAGGCTTTCTTGTTAAAGTAAGTCAACATCTGCATCTCTTCAAACTGCATATTCATGTACAAACTAGTCCCTTACACATGAGCAGAAAACAAATGCTGACTTTCAACAGAGACAGCAACCTTCACCATGGTTATTCTAACTCTCAGACAGAATATTGTCTTACAACAGGCATCACTGCATCACCACGTTTCAATATCCAAAGAGGACCCACAGGAAGGCAGAGGGAGGACTGTGTATAAGGGCTTGTGATGAGTGGCAATGGTTTGAAACTGGAGCAGGGTAGATTCAGGTCAGACATGAAGAGGAAGCTCTTTACAATGAGAGTGGTACAATATTGAAACAGGTTGCCCAGGGATGTGGTTGGGGCTGTGTCCCTGGAGACATTCAGAGTCAAATTCAATGTGACCCTGGGCAGCCTGTAGAAAACACAGATGTATAGAAGAAGGGGATGGAGGCATTCTCTGGATCCGGATCCTTAATTTGTCATAAGTCAGCTGTAAATCTATTTGTGGATTTAATTTCTCATCTTAAAATGATGCTGTAGCTCATTACTTCCATAAAGCAAATGGGAAAAATAAAATAAAATTTGAACTTCAGAAATTTCAAAACCCAGTTGGGAATCTAAACTTGGATCCATTATAACCATTCACCAAGATATCTTATGGGGGAAAAAAATAACATCAATACAGAAAAAGATGTAAATTAGTCAAAACAGTAGGGAAACTAAGAATAAATCATACTGAATGTTTCATTAGTATACAGCTGTTTCAAAAGAAATAACTATGTTTTGATTATAAATAGATGGAGAAAAACTTCCAAACCAATTTTTAAAGGCATCATTCAAGCTTCTCTGGCTTGAGCTAAAGTCTAGGTTCTAATTGATTCTAGAAATCCAACAGTAAAGTTAGAAGAAATTACTCCAGACTCTAACTTTTACAGCACAGTCAATAAAAGTAAGAGCCCAGAGATGAACCACCCTTTCAGACACATGTTTTATTGCTACACTAAGCAAATTTATGTCTAAGAAAAGGACTAATGATGCTTTTTGGTGCTGGTACAATATTTTCTTGGCTTCCATGAGTTTTGTGGTGTCTTTCCAGTTGTCAGAGGTTATGGATTAGTTTTGAACAGGCATGAAATAATCCCAGTTCAAGATAGCTGACAATAATGCAGTATAAAGGAGAGCTTGACCTCTCTTCCCTGAAATCTTGCTCTTTCCTGATGTTTACCTTCAATACTTTGTTGCTTTGCCGCCTTAGTGATCAGAATTCACCCACAATATCACAAATTGAAAGTGATAGAGCAAGCACTGCTCACAACTGCCTGAACAGGGCACACTGCTGTGCTCTGGCTGTCTCTGCTGGTAAAAACATCCAGATGGATGAGATTATCTATTAATCACACTATGATTGCATAGCTTATTAATTTCTGTTTACATCAAAGAGGTATAGAATAATGAAATAGAAATCAAAAATATTTTTTGCCTGCAAATAATTGAGACTGACAGATTCCTTCTGTAGCTGGATAAAATAGTGAAAGAGGAGGCTCAAAAGTTATGTAAGCTTGGTTTAGCAGCAAAGAATCACTTTGCAGCATAAGTTACCTCAGCTCAGTTTGACCCAGGGATTGATGCTATGTGACTTCATTTCTCTCTTCTAGCTTCAATTATGTGATTATCTGCTTTTGCATTCAGTTTGAG
The DNA here is from genome assembly GCA_013400475.1 of Tricholaema leucomelas. Lineage (NCBI taxonomy): Eukaryota > Metazoa > Chordata > Aves > Piciformes > Lybiidae > Tricholaema lacrymosa > Tricholaema leucomelas. The sequence continues at coordinate 600,464 of WAAF01013476.1, forward strand.
GAGGCACACTCAGCTTCCTAGTCCCTCATCAGGCAGCATGCAGCAATCCTCACCAACTACATTATTCATTCAGTCAGACATAAATAATACTAGTTGCCAGTTTTAGGCAAGTCACTACTGGGGCTCTGGCTCTTATATGAAGTAATTACCATTAAGATAGTTGACAGATTTCTTGTTTGCAGAAGACTCTCTTTTGGCTATTTGCACCAGTTCAGGAAAGTAACATAAAACTTCATTAAGCTTTCACAGAAAATTAACATTGAGTGATTTTTATTGTCAGTATATGTACTCAGCCAGTTGGCAATAATAGATGTAGTAAAGGACATTAAAAAAAAATGTATTAATACTCCTGAAAATTGTTACTCAACATGAGAACAGTAGATATTACGTGCTATGTCACCATGTCCTTTTTTGTTTCTATTTCTCAACCTGCTGAAGGCTGAACGTTGTAGGAATTGTTCATGTAGTACCATAATATTTCAAGCACGAAATAAGGCACCTGATAGAAAAATAATATATGCTGGTGTGTAATTTCTACACCAAATAGTTTTAAACAAGTTTACATCATCTGCCATCAAAACATATACATGAAAATTCTAGACATGTGGTAAGAGAAATCCAGATAGGTAGGAGCAGGATGAGAAATATAATGTAGTAGCTGTGTTCTGTCTGTAGAGGGGTAGAGGCCTTCACACACTCTCTGTGACTATAGATGTTGTACTTTCATTTCCTTTCAGCATCCTCTCCTTCTCAAAATCATTGAATATAAAGAATGTTTCATGAGGAATATGAAGATATTTGCAAGATTGCCATATGAAATGTTTCAGATGAATAACTGGTTTTCTGTAGCTTTAATCAGAAATGCAGAGCTAATCAATCTAACCCATTCTTTTCTTCCTTCAGGGTGTGGTTTTGAGCTATTAACACACTTGGAGAAAAATGTGATGGGGTACAGTTTGGTTTAGAACACCATATTCTGTGTGAAAATAAACATCACCTTCAAAAGATGATAACATAATGTTGGAACGTAAAGTAAAAAAGTGAACGTGTTTGCAGCATGTGATTTTGGTTAATTCTTGCTGTTTTCTCTTGACATGGATGGGACTCACCTCTTACAAGGCTTTTGCTAATTCACTGTTCCCACCCTGTACAGCAAGGTCTACTAATCACCGACCTGCAGAAAGTTCTGTCTCCACTGGCTCATCGGTCAGCAGTTTTGGCAGTGGATACAGCATGGATAGTGAAGGCAGCAGCAGTGCCACAGCAGAGAACAATCTGTTTCCCATCCCAAGAATGTAAGGCTTTTCCTTTAATATACTGTGTCCTCCATGCATTGATTATCTATAGCCCTTTAACTTGCCAGTCGTCGCCTACACGGTTTCCTCTGCAGGTTTGAGTTATACAACAGAATAGCAGCTAACTGGAGAGGATGTCTCTGAGGTCATACTATTATTCTGCTTTGTTGAGCACTGAATTGTGAATAACCAAGCAAACCTCTTCCTCATGTATTTAGTGCTGTCATACAGGAGAGGTGCTAGTCGCAGCCTCTGCTGTAGGTGTTTGGGTTGTGTTTTAGAAGTACGACCTTTGTAAGCCTAAGAATACTTAAGTTTTCAGACTGATCACCTTCTAGAAAGAAGTGCTACTAGTGCAACTGAATTCAGATCCTAGGTACAACCCAAGTTGTACCTAGAACTTCCCAAGTTGTTAAAAGTGCAACTGAATTCAGATCCTAGGTACAACCCAAGTTGTACCTAGAACTTCCCAAGTTGTTAAAAGTGCAACTGAATTCAGATCCTAGGTACAACCCAAGTTGTACCTAGAACTTCCCAAGTTGTTAAAAGTGCAACTGAATTCAGATCCTAGGTACAACCCAAGTTGTACCTAGAACTTCCCAAGTTGTTAAAAGTGCAACTGAATTCAGATCCTAGGTACAACCCAAGTTGTACCTAGAACTTCCCAAGTTGTTAAAAGTGCAACTGAATTCAGATCCTAGGTACAACCCAAGTTGTACCTAGAACTTCCCAAGTTGTTAAAAGTGCAACTGAATTCAGATCCTAGGTACAACCCAAGTTGTACCTAGAACTTCCCAAGTTGTTAAAAGCGGGAGTTCTTTGTTGAGGAAATCTTTTTGGGATAAAAATTCCCTGTAGGAACATACTATCAGTGTAGTGATCCTACAAAATGATTGATTTTGCAGATATTTTACAGTTAACTACACAGAGAAAGTTTATGTCAGGATTTTTTCTCCCCTCAGGCAACATTCATAATCAGTTTCATTCATAATCCTTCATAGGAATATTTCTCCTGATCAACAATGTTCCTGTCCTGAAACTTTTGTAGATTGACTGTTCTCAAAGTATTAGTTGGCATTTATATCTCGTTCAGTGCCTGCAATAGTTGTTGCACAGTTTTCTCTGGCACATAATTTTCCTTTTCCCTTGAAGTCCTGAATTATTAATCACAAGAGTTTGATATAGACTTACTTTAAATCTTTGAATAAATAAAATAATTCCTTCACTGGAACATTTTCATGTATTTATCATTTTGCAAAATAAACCACAATGATTTACTATTTTTGCTAGCAGCTAAAAGGAAAATGGACACAAATCTAATATTTCAATCTCATCTACAGAATCTAGGAGGTTAATGTGAGCTCAGGTCCCGGTTGCCAATTGTTTAATTGTCATTGAAATTTTCATTCATCTTGTTCTGGGCTAAAATGAGTTGTACTCCCCAGTGGCAAGAAGACAATCTGCAATTAGATTTGACATTCTTAAAAGAAAATTATTTTGCTGTCATTCCTAATGAGAAAAGTGAAGATGTTTGTGCAGAGAAACACGAGATGGAGCTCTCAGTAGGAGTTTTTAGTTCACATCTCCTAAATTTGAGTCCAAACAGTGTCACTTGCTGTCTATTTTCTAGCAATACTTACAGCTATTTGGTATTTGAACTGCTCCAGCAGTCTATTAAGCCTGAGACTAGCCCCATTTCTCCTGGAAAGCTGGAAGAAGACTCCATTACTTCAGCTTTTCTTGTGTAGTTATTTGTTGCCATAATTTTTAGCTACTTAAATAAAATATATGAAGCCCTACAGCTAGACTATATTTTGTTTACTTTTTTTTTTTACTATGATTTTTTAAAGTAAATCCTTTCTATGCTGAGATTAGACAGAGACTTTAAAGAGAACATGAGACATTTACATAGAGAAGAAACATTTTCTCTTGCATGTTAGTCTCAAGGGCTTTACATACCAGTGTAATGAAAATGAATGACAAAATTGCTGTCTACCATCAGAAACCTTTGGGATCATTCCTAGGGAGAATATTTTAAAACAGATAACTGTTTCCATTTTCAGCTCTGGGTAAAAAATCTTACACATCTCAATATATGTGTAATTGAAATTCTAGACAACATTTGCATTCACACTGGCTTGATAATGACTTCAGGGACTCTGACCTTGCACAATAATTCCATAGGACTGCAGCTTACAATTGCATGTGAAACATTAGGTAAACTGAATAATTTTATATGATGTGACATGTAAAAGTATTTTTTTTGTTATAAGCTCCCTATTTAGATTAATTTTCTGCCTTATCAAAAGTGTCTGTTAGGCTGAACTTTAAACTCTTTAGTCCAAATGCTTTTAATCATAGAAACATTTAATCATGAAGCTAAATAAGAGAATTAAATAGTGGCACCATAGGAATTGTTTGATAAGGTAACTGATTAGGATATTTGCCAGTATTAAATGTTGTTGTAACTACCAAGGGAAATTAATCATTATGTACAATTATACACAGCAGAATAAATCTCATGAAGCCTTTATATTTGGGAGATATTCTTTTAAAAAGACTATTGTTATCCACCTGTGATAACCCTGAAAGTTACTCATGTTATCATCTCTGATAAAGACCTGATTCTCTATGTGTCTGCATTGCACAACCACCTATACCAATACAATGGCTGTAAAGTTAATTTTTTTGTTAATTAATTAATTAATAGTTAATTAATTAATTAATTAATTAAAAGTTCATTAGTTTTGAATGCAAAGGTGAAAAGCAACTGAACAATGTGTCCTAGGGACAAATGATTCTTGTATCATAGGTGTAATGTGTTTTATGAAGCATTGCTTCACTGAAAAGGGTAATAATACTTTTCAGTCAAAAGGAAACTTTAAATTGCCTTAAAAAACAGGAATTTTGTGCTACTTTTATTTCATTATGAAACTGGACAGCAAAGAACATTGCTCACCCTTTTACCTCAAAGGAATCACGTGGATCAGAAGATAATGTCTTTTATTCTCTATCACAGCGTGTCAGTCTTAAGGGAGAAAGACAGATAGAAACAAAAGTACCTCATAGTAGCAAATGTGTTTGAGACTGGTTATAATCATGCCTTAGAGTTTGCAACAAGAATGTTTAAAGATAGGTTATGTTTTACAAACATCTAAACATCCAGGTTCTTTCTAATGTCCAGTGGAGAAAGATAGGGACATCCAGAGCGTGATTTATTCCACTTGTCTTACCTTGATATCAATGCAAGTCTCAGAACTGAATTATTTCTTCTACTAAACCTAAACTGTTATGTAAAATCAGTCATTTAAGGATCATAACAACCACAAACATGCCTTACCTTTGAAGTAATGGTATTGCAGATCAAATTTGTGACTCCTTATTGTATATTACACTGGTCACTACAACAGGATAAAGTAAGGAGAGGAGAGATACACAGACTGTGTAACCTCATGCTTATGGAAGGCAGGTTGCAGACAGCACCTGACGTCCTCATTCAGTAAGAATGTATAGGCTTAGCAAGATGTGACTGTAGTTGTCACCAAAAGAAGGGGGGGGAAATTATATATATATATATATATATATATATACACACATATACATATATATATATACACACACTTAAGTGATTTGTCCACACAGTAGTAGAAAAACCCCTACAATCTACTTTGTATCCTTGACACTAAATCTATACATCTAGATACAGATATATATCTGTGTATATACTTTTGGGTTTTTTTAAACGCATTCCTGTGACATTTGTCTTTTTGTTCAGAACCAAGCCTCACTGGCCTGGGTACATAATCTTCTTAGATCTCATCTCTTACTGCTTTTACTGACAACTACCACCATATCTTTTAACAGAGGGAAGATGAGCCAGAATGGACAAGAACCAGTAAAGCAGTCGGGAGTAGGATTAACTGATGCAGAAGGTAAAAAGAAATACAAACAACACTACAGTGATATCCCATGCTTATAGAACCAATATGCTTGTTTCTTTTACTAGTTATGCTATGGAAGATTAGCCTATGCTGTCTTTGTATTACAGACTACAATCCTGACTTTCATTTACTCTGAGGGCCCTTTACACATGGCACCAATATAATGAGAGAACAGTGTCTGTTTAAAGCAATTAATAGTTAGATTGCACTGAATAATAATTGTGTTTCAATGTTCATTGCTTTTTGTAGTATTGGAATAAAAAATATGAAGCATGGAGATGTCTCAACATCCATTAAATTAGAAGAAGATATCCAATGGCTGTCAGGCTCTATTTGTTGTAGTAATATTTACTTCATAAAGTAATTATTAATTTTGAGGGCTACAAAAAATAGTTACTTTTAAATAAAAATATTAGCTGAATATCAGGCTTTTCTGCTGCACCTTATAGTTAAACTCTTACCTGATTGTGAAATCCTGAGTCAATTCTTTGAGTATAAATGTGATGCTGCCAAAAGAGGAGACATTGTAATACTAGATCTGGAAAGAGCTTACCAGAATGGCTCTCAAAGTTTCATGAGCCACATGGTTATCTCTTTCATGTGTTATAACAGACAACTGCATGAAAATTTAGAGAGCAGTTTGAAGGCTATGTCAGGAAAATTCCATTTCCCTTTACCTATAGGAGATTGACCTCAAATATGAAACCTGATTATCATTACCTTGATTTTATTATTAAAACAATACTTGTCATTCAAATGCATTTCAGTGCAGATTTCAGGCATTAATTCAGAGATTAAAATCCATGTATACAGCTGAAGTTAACTTGATGTTAAGCTCAGTCTTAAAAAACAAAAAAAGATCAACATTTTCCAGGTTTCTGCTATCTATATAGAATCATAGAATCATAGAATGGTTTAGGTTGGAAGGGACCTCAAGGATCATCCAGCTCCAACCCCCTGCCATAGGCAGGGACACCTCCCACTAGAGCAGGCTGCTCAAGGCCTCATCCAGCCTGGCTTTAAACACCTCCAGGGAGGAAGCATCCACAACCTCCCTGGGCAACCTGTTCCAGTGCCTTACCACCCTCACTGTAAAGAACTTCCTCCTAACATCCAGTCTAAATCTCCCCTCTTCCAGCTTAAACCCATTCCCCCTCGTCCTAACATTACTAGACCGTGTAAATAGTCCCTCCCCAGCTTTCCTGTAGGCTCCCTTCAAATACTGGAAGGCCACTATAAGGTCTCCTCGAAGCCTTCTCCTCTCCAGGCTGAAGAGCCCCAACTCTCTCAGCCTGTCCTCATAGCAGAGGTGCTCCAGCCCTCTGATCATCTTCGTGGCTCTCCTTTGGACCCGCTCCAGCAGTTCCATGTCCTTCTTGTATTGGGGGCTCCAGAACTGCACACAGTACTCCAGGTGGGGTCTGACGAGAGCAGAGTAAAGGGGGAGAATCACCTCCCTTGCCCTGCTGGCCACACTTCTCTTGATGCAGCCCAGCACTCGGTTGGCTGTCTGGGCTGCATGTGCACACTGCCGGCTCATGTTGAGCTTCTCGTCGACCCAGACCCCCAGGTCCTTCTCCTCAGGGCTGCTCTCCAGCCATTCATCACCCAGCCTGTATCTGTGCCTGGGATTGCACCGACCCAGGTGCAGGACCTTACACTTGGCCTTGTTAAACGTCATGAGGTTGGCCTGGGCCCACCTCTTCAGCCTGTCCAGGTCCCTCTGGATGGCATCCCTGCCCTCCAGCAAGTCAGCTGCGCCACACAGCTTGGTGTCATCTGCAAACTTGCTGAGGGTGCACTCAATTCCTCTGTCCATATCACTGACAAAGATGTTAAAAGAGCACTGGTCCCAGCACTGACCCCTGAGGAACACCACTTGTCACCAGTCTATAGGGAAATATTTGCTATTGCTGTATTTGAGGTAAAAGTGGTCTAATGTTTCACAGATTTGAAGAGATCTAATAAGAAGTTTAAGGTAGAAGTCTTCACGTGTACTTTCCACAACAAGACTTCTTAACAGATTCCACTGAATCTTTCAGTATATAACACCTTAGAAAAGTCCAAATTCACCTGCTTACTGAACTTCAGTTTGTTTAATGATATTTTTATATATTGGGGAAAAAAACTGAAATATAAATGGTGGGGTGAAAAAGGGAAATCAGGAGTTTTTCATTTTTACATGGTCAGGATGTGATTCCTACAGAATGATCAACTGTAAACAAGCAGCTTTTCATCCTTTTGTTCATCATAAATTGCCCCTTAGGTAAGGTTTTGGAACCTACAAATATAAATGTTTACATTTAATGTTTACTTTGTTCCAAAAATCCCAATACAAAGTCACTCAAGCAACCCCCCACAGTTTTTTGACACATTCTGAAAGAGGTGTATTTAACATTTACTCATTACATGTACTTTTCAAGAGTGTTTTTTTTTCTGCTTACCTTTAAAATCTTAGAATTCAAGAGCTGTGGTTCCCTGATTTTGCCTTATGATGCAATTCACCTCTTCTAACTTAACGACTCTGAGTCACAACTTGAAATCTGGTAAAATTAATGGTTCTTACTAAGTGTTTTATTCTCCCCATTGAGAAAAGCTGAAGCAGCCAGCTCTTGGGTTTAGTATCTTATTTCCAGCTGACTGAGATGGGACAGATCAGTCTTAAATGACAAATTTGAATAAAAACTGGAAAACAATTCAAGAATATTACAGTTTCAGCATATAAATACAGTTATCTTGTGGCTCATCAGTTCAGAATTTAGGGGAACTAAGATCAACTGAGGGTTACCTCAGTATAGAATTCACATGGTATTCTTTTCCTAGATGAAAAAAAAGTGAATTAAATCCTTGATATCTTAAAGATCAGATGATATATTTCCTGTAGTTCACTTACCTGTGTTGTGGACAAGATGAGCTCTGCAATTAACTGGAAGCAAGTATTTATTCCCACTTTCCATTGATTTGTAGAGAGCTCCCATAGTTGAAATGCTCATTCTCATTTGCAAATAAGGGTTTAGTATTACAAAGAAACTCTTGTAATGCTATTACTATTTTTTACATTTTCCAATATGCTTAATGGATAAATCCTGTGAAAATTATCCTGTGGCTTACTCTCTTTAAATTCTCCCAGAATAAATTAAATCTGAGGATCTACTTTTCCCCCTTGGCCAAGATCAATAGCATCTTGAGGTGTGTTAGGGGTGTGTGGCTAGTAGGTCAAGAGAGATTCTCCTTCCCTTCCGCTCTGGTGGGGAATGTTGTGTCCAGTTCTGGATTCCTCAGTTTGAGAATGATCTCAGGGAATTGCTTAAAACAGTCTAACACAGAATCACAAAGATGATGAGGAGAGTGGAACTTCTGTCTTATGAAGCAAAACTGAGAAAGGTGTGACTTTCTAGCCTGGAGGAGAGGGAGGAATGGCCTCATTCATGTTTATAAAGATAAGAAGGCAAGTGTCAGGAGGATGGAGCCAGGCTCTGCTCAGTCATGTCCAGTGATAGGACAAAGACCAACGGGTGCAAGCTGCAGCAGAGGAGGTTCCACGTGAACACAAAGGAAAACTTTTTAATTGAGAAGGTTACAAAGCACTAGAACAGGTTGCCCAGAGAGATTGTGGAGTCTCTTTCCCTGGAGACTCTCAAATCCACCTGGATGCATTCCTGTGGTCCCACTCCAAAGGTCCCTTCCAATCCCTAACCATTCTGTGCTTCTGTGAAATTAAGTTTTGAGAGTTTCATCCCTTAACTTTCTATTTCATTAATTAAGACAGTCTAATCTTTATTTATGAGGAAAATGGGTGAAAAGTCACATAAGCCTTAGAGCAGACAAGGAGGTTGATCTAATAATATTTTTGAGGAAAGGTACGTGACTTCTGAGAGTGGCTGGCAATTATTTGACTTGCAAATTGTCCTTTATAGATTTCTGAATACTTGTGGTGAAATTTTTGTCCTTCATGTCTGCACAACACAGATCCCAGAGCAAATTATTTTGCAAACTGTATCACGCTTTCACTTGAAAGGCTGCCCAGGAATAATATGTGGATTAGCTTTCTCAGGTAAAATAGGGCATGAAATAAACTGAGAGTGCAGGCACAACTAAGCACTGAATTACTTCAAAGAACGTGTGAAACTCAGAAAACCATTAATTCTCCTCTTACTTTTCGTTCAGCTAGGCTAGAATAATTCTGCTTAAGGCAAATGACTCCATGTGGTATGATTTAGAACAGACTAAGGGTTTGGGATATTACTCAAATGAACTTGTTGCATCTCCACACTTCAAACATGTAGCATTTAGGTTTATCTTTAACTCCAGCAGTTGAAATATCAGATACATAATATTAGTCCTTATGAATATGTTCAGAACAGAGTGGTCATAATCTGGGACCTTAAACCAGAAAGTTATAAGAGGAGAAAGATGACAGATTAAGAAGATTATTAAGGGCTAATTGTGATATTGTTGCTGAGATTTGCGAATGCTTTTTGCCTAGACACAGTCCTGTTCTCTGGTATCTTGGTTGGCCAGACTGAAATTATACAATTTACTGCAGATGAGAAGCTTTTATTGCAATTATCTGTATCATTTCACTAAATAAAAAGAGAGAAAGGTTTGAGAGATCAAAGTATGATGCTTAATAGTCATGAAGGGGTTTCTAATTAGATTTAAACTTCTTGCTGGATTAAAATTACAGTGAATTTTACTGCCCATGCACAAGCAAGGATGAGTATTTAGCTGTTTTTCTCTCAGAAGCATATTTCTCTTTAACTGTTTTCAAGTAGAAAAGGCTCCAGGGAGACTTTATTGTGGTCTTCCAATATAAAGGGTTTTTACGAACCCCAGAAATTGTACTGGGACCTGTAGTGACAGGACTAAGTGTAATGGTTTGAAAGTGAAAAGGAGTAGGTATAGATGGGAGAGAAGGAAGACATTTTATGATGAAAGTGGTGAGACACGGGAACAGGTTTCCCAGAACACTTGCAGATGCCTCATCCCTAGAAGACTTCAAGGTCAGATTGTGTGGAGCTCTGAGCAACCTTATTTAGAGAAAGATATCCCTGCCCATGATGGTGGTGTTGAACTAGATGATTTTTTAAAGGTTCCTTTTCACCCAAATGATTTTATGGTACAAAAGAGGCGGTGATAATTATTGAAGGTTTCAACTCAGAAAAAAACTCTTGTGCTGTGAGAGTGGTATCCTGGGGACTCCTTTTGCAGTTATAGAAGCAGAAAAACTTTTATTCTTTCGCAGTGATTTTTTCTCAACCTTTGACTAGGAGCTTCAGGCACACACACAGCTCACTCGCCTTGCCCAGTGTTTTGTTTTGAACAGATGCAGTCAGTGACCTTGTGCCAGGAAAATTCCACTTTCTTTTCTTCTTCTTACCTTTGTATTGCACTTCAGTTACTGAAGCAACATTAGAATGTCTCATGTATAGTATTGGATGGTGAGAGTCTGAGAATTTTTGCTTCCAAAGAAAATTGAAAGCATCATTATGTACAGTATGACTGCTCACTTATGTTTATGTCAGGAAGTGACTGGACAGTCACAAGTTGTGAATAAAAATGCTCATAGTTATTAATAAGTGTAGTCTCCAATTAACCTCAAAACCAGACACTAACATGTATTTATTTTTCTTAAATTATTTAAACCAAACTTGATCCTCTGGAAAGAAATCTGACATAACCCTTAACTCATAGCACACTAGCAGTGTATAAATCAGCAATAAATGACCAAGCCAGAACCAGCCACTTTCACAACAGCAGAGAATTTATGTAATTTTGGAATAGCTCCATGTTTCTGTACCCAGGCTTGAGTCAATTCTTTCCAAGGCCTTTTTTAGACTGCAGTATCTCACAACCACAGGGAGCACCATCCAATTTGCTCCTTCATACATGTCAAATACCATCTTTGCTGTTTGCTGCCTTCTCGATAACTCAAATATCTCATGAGTATTGAGTCTTTAATCCTAACACATACTAAAACATAGGAAACTCTGGGGAAAAAAAAAAAAAGTCTGGACTTTCAAGTATTTATATTGAGTCACTAGAATCTTGTACTGCCCAGGTATGAAATTGCTGACTTGGTTGTAATTGATATTGACCCATGGATTTAAAGAGAAATCCAGCCAAACCAAAAAAGCTACCAACATTGACTTGAGTGGTTGAATTGCATTTTGGGGGATTGAGTTTATGTCCAGTAGCACCCAGCAAAAAGAAACTGCTACACACTCTCGGTGTTTTTCCTAAAGAGCAATGTAAGTCTGGGGATCTTTTCTTTTTTAAAGCCCATTTTTAGCAGCTGTAATATCTGTTTTTATAGTCTTGTTGCCATTCTGGTTTGCGTGTAGATGAGGTCAGTTTGTGAAAGAACTCATTACTGAATAAAATGCAATCCTTGCCCATGAAGGGATCTAAAGGAAAGAATAAGGTGTTGCCAGGCTTCTCTACTACCTCTATAAATAAAAAGGCTAAAACCAACCTGACATTATTTAATAGAAAATCACAAACTTGCTTTATGCCATCAGGTTCTACCAAAGGTTTGCTATCTAGTAGTCTTGACAGCATAAGATTAATCAATACCAACAAAGATGTAAAGCATGAAATATGAGCAAGGGTGTTTTCTTGCATGAGTAGCTGCTTCAGCAGAGGAAGAAAAGGGACACAAGGGAATAGAAAGTAACAAGACATGAGTAATGAAAGCGCTTGCAGCTAGCCTGTCACCTGCTGATCCCCTCATACAGCACCACTTTTGTTTTGGGGAGTGCCAAATTGAATTTCAGAAGCTGAAAAGATTATATATGCTTTCTATCACAAAGGATCCTTCAGCAATGAATCAGGCTGAAGCACTGACAGTCATCCTTATCCTCTCTCTCTTTTCTTCACTCTTTTTTTTCTAAGCTATCAATAATATTTTACACACCCTTCCTCACACTAGGGACCGCCTTGCTGCTACTATCTAAATATCACATTAATTTGAGGAAGCAATTAAAAAGAAACAATAGTAGTATCATAAAGCTAAGAATTATCATCTTTAGTCTCTGGGATACAATTCTTTTATCTGTCCCTGATTTGCTTGATATTATAATTTGCCCACCTGACTCTCCAGAATTAATTGGAGCAATGGATTCTTCTCTCCTGAGGTACTGCCAGTATAATCCAGCTGGTTTTCCTAAAAAGAAGCAGAGAGAATATGAATAAAAATAAAGACTGCAGGCAGAGACAGAAACACAAAAAAGGAACAAGATCATCTTTTATGTTCTTGCATCCCTTGTAAGAAATGTGTAAACATTGGTTTACGTATTTACAAATCCTCTTGTTCCTGAATTGTTATGACAAGGAGTAAACAACCCAAGGAGACTGGCTGTGATTAACCAGAGGCAAGCTCAACAGCTTATGCCACTCTTGTATGAACTGAGATTGAATGACTATTAGTCATTAAATCATGTGGCAAGAAAATTCTGAACAACTGGATGGTTTTAAGCTTTCATTAAAAGAAAAGGAAAAAGAAAAGAATCTGATGGGATCTGCAGAAAATTCAAATATTAAGACAAAGAAGCAAAAAGAAAGATCAGAGGAAGCTCAAAGCACATGTATTTCATCTTGAAGCCACTATCATCCTTCAATATGATGTTTCAGTAGTTACTTGGAAAGACATTTTTCTTGCCTAATTCTATTATGGAATCATAGAATCATAGAATGGTTTAGGTTGGAAGGAACCTCAAGGATCATCCAGCTCCAACCCCCCGCCATAGGCAGGGACACCTCCCACTAGAGCAGGCTGCTCAAGGCCTCAATTATTATATTATATTATAAATATTTATATTATAAATATTAATCACTTTTATTGGCTTAGTTCTTGAGTGCATTTCCTAAAGGTGCTTGGGATCTTCAAGTGTTTTGGGTTTGTTTGGTTTTTTTTTTCCTGGTTATTTCTTGGAGATATAATGGACTTGGATTATTTGAGATGAGAATTGGAGTGCTAGTAATTCCACAAAAAAATATCTGACAAAGCTATAGGGTTTCATTTCTAGGGAAAAAATAAAATTCTACAATTTTTTTTGTTTGTTTTTAATTCATGTCTTTAAAGAGGTATGGTTATGAAGGAAATCTGATCTAATTCCAGCTGCCCCTTTTAGTACAGATACCAATGAATAACAATGACGTTCTACAGTGGAAAGCAGACAGGAGCATCCCTCCACCAAAAATGAAATAAAAGCAAAGATGTTGAAATGTGTGATTGCTGGACCTGACCCTTGTCTGCTGTAAGCCTGAAGAAGGGTTACTTCACCTTGTGAATAATTTCAAGCTTTGAAATAGCTTAATTTTTCAGGAACAGTGATCATTTAAAATCAGCAAAAGTCAGCTTGAAGCATTAGGACTATAGAAGGTGAATTGCTGAATCCTAAATAAATTTTCATTTGTAAAATAGATGAAATTAGGTGATAAAGAGGGGAGATTTTAATATCATCCTGGATAATTCAGGTGATTTGCCATTGGAATGGGCTGCCCAGGGAGGTGCTGGAGTCATCGTCCCTGGAGGTGGTCAAGAAAAGCCTGGATGAGGCGTTTAGTGCCATGATCTAGTTGACTGGACAGGGCTGGGTGCTAGGTTGGACTGGATGATCTTGGAGGTCTCTTCCAACCTGGTTGATTCTATGATTCTGTGATTTATTCATGTGATTAGGACCTACTGTGCATATTTCAAGAAAACAAAACATAAATTTGTAAAATAGATCTGGATTAAGGTCAATATTGTTCAGTGCTCAAATATGCATGAGCTATTATGCAGCAGGAATGGGGCTGAGGGGAATTCAAGAGGTCATCTCATTGCTTCAGAACACAATATTGTTCCCAAAATGCTTTTGCTAACGTGCACTAAAAAATTCTTAGTGGTGATAGAGGCTTCACATCTTCGTGAGTCTGTTCTGCTTGATTTGCCTTGGCACTAAACTATTTTTGTCCTATTCAACAAGCAACATTAGGCTGGAACTTCACACTCAAGGGAGAAATAAGAATCCAAAACTCAAGCTTTTCCCTCACATAGAAAAATCTCTTTATAGAAAGTGCTTGATAAAAACATATTAAACCTGCCTACTAATAACACAGCCTACTTTTATGCTGTTTATCTGAAATGTCAAAAAAAAGAGAAGAATTTCACAGCCCATTTCTATACTCAGCAGTTCTTTGTAGTTCCTTATTATTTGTAAATCATATAGAAAGACCTGGCATTATATATGGGTGTGGCTTAATCATAGAATCAATGATTATTTATTTTTTAATTATTTTGTTAGATAATTTATCACTTAAATAGTTGTAGAAATTAAGTTATGCTGAGGATCAGAAGGGATTTTATTTACTCTCATGTGCTCTTGTAGCATAAACCCTTTTTTATGACTGATTTTCAAACAGTTATCTCAGAATGCTGTTTAAATGCAGATGAATCTAAAGCATTTCAGGTGGGATGACATGGCAAGCTAAAATTAAACTTCAGCTGATGTTTATGTTAGCATGTGAGGCTGCTTCAAACTATTGGACCCTAACTTGTGTTTCAAGACAGGATTTTTGCAAAGCAGTGCATTAGAATGAATATAAATGTTTCCTGTGATGAAATTGCCTAGATCCATCTGAATCTCGTAATAGTCTGTCTTTGTACCTATAATTAGAGCCTTGTGCTTGTCCCCAGTTCAGTTTTAGATTAATATGCTTTTTGTAATGTTCCATGTTCATTATTTCATCCTATGATCATAGTCTTGCAGCTTACTGAAATGTGTTATCCTTTGCAACAGTATGTAGATCATATTTTGTCTGATAAGGAAAAGATTCAGAGTGTTTCTCTTAAAGAATTCCTGACAGTGTATGCTCCCAACACGTAGGCATTAGTAATTACTTTAGCCTATTATATGTTGCTCTTCTCTCATATGTGTTGTTTACTCTGACACTGCTAGGCTATGACTGAGAGTAAATCAAACAGACAGAAGACAAATATAGTGGCAGAAAGTTGTGTACCCTGTGTGTATAGTAGGATGCCTTATGTTTATCTACGAAGAGATTCGGGGGCTTTGAACATCAGTGTATCCTGCCATTGTAAATACTTCAAATGATTTTTCTGCCTTGATCCAGCTGCTACTCCAGAAAATAATGAGAATGCCACAGCTTCTTCATCATCACATCTGCTGTCCCTGACCTCCTACTTCAGTAGCACATTTTAAATGATTTCCAGATCTACATGTACACAGACATAAACCAAATTTGTTCCTATGGTTGAGACAGGACAAGGATTTCCTTCAGTGCCATCTGCTTGGAGCATCAGTCCTTTTCCACTATCTGTTAAGAAGCTAAAGATCATAATGAAAATGTTCAACATTTACTATGGCTTACATATCTAAAGTTTAGACTATCAGTATCAGAGGAATTTAATTTTACCTACAGGTCTTTGGGTTTGCAAGTGTGTTGATGCCATCCATTCACAGAATTGCAGAATGTCAGGGGCTGGAAGGGACCCCAAATGATCACCCTGTCCAACCCCCCTTGCAGAACAGGATCACCTATACCAGATCACAGAGCAATGAATCCAGGCCAGTGTTCTGAGGTCCATAGGTCTTTGTCTGAACCACTGTTTGATGTGCTTTCCTTCTATTTTTTCTCCCCAAGCTTTCTTTAGCTTCTTTGTCGGCCATAGTGTTTTCGCGCTCTGATTGTGATGTGATAATAACACAACACAACTGAATTTGCCTGCCTGCTCACAGGCTCACAGGATATGAGGGGTTGGAAGGGACCCAAGGAGATCATCGAGTCCAACCCCCCCTGCCAGAGCAGGACAATACTATCTAACACAGATCACAGAGCAACACATCCAGACAGGCCCCAAAAGTCTCCATAGAAGGAGACTCCACAACCTCCCTGGGGAGCCTGTTCCAGTGCTCTGTGACCCTTACAGTAAAGAAGTTCCCCCTTGTGTTGAGGCGGAACCTCTTTTGCTGCAACTTACACCCATTGCTCCTTGTCCTATTCCAGGGAGCAAGTGAGCAGAGCCTGTTCCTCCCTCCTGTCCAGCCTTCAGATACTTACAACCATTTATCAAATCCCCTCTAAGTCTTCTCCACTCCAGACTAAACAGCCCCAGGTCCCTCAGCCTCTCCTCATCAGCCATGCCCTCCTGTCCCCTAATCATCCTCGTAGCCCTCTGCTGGACCCTCTCCAGCAGATCCCTGTCCCTCTTAAACTGGGGAGCCCAAAACTGAACACAGCTGTGCTCCTTATCTTTCTTTTACTAGTCTAACTGAGCATCTCACTTTTTACAGGTCTGCCACTTTCTCTAATCATTCTCATTGCTCTTTGCTATACATCTTTTTTTTTTTTTCCATCAGAAGTGAATCATAGAATCATAGAATGGTTTAGGTTGGAAGGGACCTCAAGGATCATCCAGCTCCAACCACCTGCCATAGGCAGGGACACCTCCCACTAGAGCAGGCTGCTCAAGGCCTCATCCAGCCTGGCTTTAAACACCTCCATGGTTTATGCATTGGAAGATTGCAGAGAACTTCTGAGTCAAATATGTGATGCATACATCCACCTTCTTGATCCACACTGCTGCAGTACCTAGAAATTCACATCTCTTTCAGAAGCCCGGCAACATACTGCTTAAAATAGTTTGTTTGTTTATTAGAAAGCTCTGTATGTAACTTGTGTGGACCTGTGATAGAGTGGATCCAGAGGAGGGCCTTTAAAATGATCATAGGGCTGGAACACCTCTGCCACAAGGGCAGGCTGACTGAGCTGGGGTTGTTGAGCCTGGAGTAAATGTGGCTCCAAGGAGACCTAATAGCTGTTCTCTAATACCTGAATGGGGCCTACAAAGCTACAGAGGGATTGTTTCTAAAGGCCTGTAGTCACAGGACAAGGGATGAAGATTTGAAATGAGAGAAGAGTAGATTTAGACTGGATGTTAGGAACAAGTTCTTTACCATGAGGTTAGTGGAAGACTGGAACAGATTGCCCAGAGATGTAGTTGAGGCCCCATCTCTCAAGGCCAAAGTGAGGCTCGAAAAGGCTCTGAACAACCTGTAGTGGAAGATGTGCCTGCTGACTGCAGGGCGGTTGGACTAGGTGACCTTTGGAGGTGCCTTCCAACCCAAAGCATTCTATGATTCTATGACTAAAAGGGTTATTCAAGATTTATACAATTATATTAAAAGGAGATGTTTAAAAGTCTCAGCTTGTGATCAGGAAGTGGCTTGTGCATAGTCATCTGAAATTTCCTTGAATAAGGATTCATACTCAGTGTTTTATTTGGGATGCTTGTAAAAATCCTGCAACACGAGCAATACATTTTTACAACTTGCCATAGTAGTGGAAACTGGTGGATGGTAGGCTGAAGATGAGCCAGAAGTGAGCCCAGGTGGCCAAGAGAGCCACTGGCATCCTGGCCTGGATCAGGAACAGTGTGGCCAGTAGGAGGAGGGAGGTTATTCTTCCTCTGTACTCAACACTGGTCAGGCCACACCTTGAGTACTGCATCCAGTCCTGGGCTCCTCAATTCAAGAGGGATGCTGAGGTGCTGGAACGTGTCCAGAGAAGGGCAACAAAGCTGGTGAGGGGCCTGGAACACAAACCCTATGAGGAGAGGCTGAGGGAGCTGGGGGTGTTTAGCCTGGAGAAGAGGAGGCTCAGGAGTGACCTCATTGCTGTCTTCAACTCCCTGAAGGGAGGTTGTAGCCAGGTGGGGGTTGGTCTCTTCTCCCAGGCAACCAGCAACAGAACAAGGGGACACAGTCTCAAGTTGTGCCGGGGGAAGTATAGGCTGGATGTTAGGAGGAAGTTCTTCACAGAGAGATGATTGGCATTGGAATGGGCTGCCCAGGGAGGTGGTGGAGTCACTGTCCCTGGAGATGTTCAAGAAAAGCCTGGATGAGGCACTTAGTGCCATGGTTTAGTTGACTGGATAGGGCTGGGTGCTAGGTTGGACTGGATGATCTTGGAGGTCTCTTCAACCTGGTTGATTCTATGATTTTTTTTTTCTATGAAACAACATGAAAGCCTATTACTTTCCACCCAGAACACAGAGGAGCACTAAAACGGGTGAAATAAAGGCAGTACTCCTAAGAAATTCCTTCATGCTCTGCAATAAATCCAGTAACTGGCATGACACTCTACAGGAGGATTTTTTTCCCTCAGCCTCTTGAAATTTGTTTGTTCAACCAAACTGTTTGAAAGCAGGTATAGCTCTATGGAGAATGAAAGGTTTAAAAGGCTGTGGCGTTCCCAGAAATGTCTCATCATTTCTGGCGCCTGTTTTGTCATATTGTAAGGGAAGGACTAAACTGAAACCGCAGGCACATCCAAGAATAACATGACAAATCTCCTTTATACTGGCAACATCTACTGCCCCCAAGCTGCTTGTTCTGAATCAAATCCAAAATTAAATATTACACTATTTGTGTCAAACAAAGCTGAGTAATTTGTTACAAGTAAAATTTTCTGCCACTGGCTAAAGATTCTAAATTGAAGACAGCTTGAAAAAAATAATGTAACAGGAAATGATGCAAATCCTGAGAGAAGGGACATGCACAAACATGTTATTTCTTCCCTGCTTCTCTCTGGGATCAGCTGAATATATGGATGTACATTTGAGGCCTCGACCAAAAGTAATAATAGTTGAGATTTCTGCTAAAAAGTTGAGAATAACAATAATAGAAAAAACATTTTTAGCTCTACTGTGTCTTTTATGCTCATAAATTACAAGAATTCAGATCTTTTTGGATGCATTTTGTGCATTTATCTGTGTGATTACTTTTATCTGACTAATACAAACTACAAAAGAAGGTTTTTTTTCATGATAAAGTACATCAACTAATTTATCAGCACAGATTTCTTCCAAAGATTCCAAGTTTTAATGAAATTAAAACTGTAATAATAAAGGCTTAGAAAGGGGTATATACAACTGACATCTTAACTCATTAGTTTCTTATACAACCTGATGATTGTAATCAACAATGTACTCAACACTGGTCAGGCCACACCTTGAGTACTGCGTCCAGTCCTGGGCTCCTCAATTCAAGAGAGATGTTGAGGTGCTGGAAGGTGTCCAGAGAAGGGCAACAAAGCTGGTGAGGGGCCTGGAACACAAACCCTATGAGGAGAGACTGAGGGAGCTGGGAGTGTTTAGCCTGGAGAACAGGAGGCTCAGGGCTGACCTCATTGCTGTCTACAACTACCTGNTGATTCTATTCTATTCTGTATAATGTAGTTCCCTATGAGAAAATGAAGGTTATAATACATTCAAATACCTGAAATGCTGTAAAAACACAGACCTGGGAGTCTTGTGTAAATAACTCTTCTGAGAATACCAACTTAACTTTGATGATTGGTAGAAGAGTTTTACGTGTCTGGCATCGTTTTGTTAATATAATTGAATTCAACACCCAAAAATGATGTTTCTAGCTGGAAAATTTAAGTAATGGACACAGTGTGCATTCTGTCCTTCAAACTCTTATTCTTTACAATCTCAATTGAGTATTTGAAATTACATTCGACCCAATGTTTAGCATCTGTTCAGTACGGTTATCAAATCCTCAGCAGACAATCAATCTTGGGTGGTAGTACAAAAACCGTATTCATCTTACACATAGATCAAAACCCATAATAGTTCCTTTTACCTTGTATAAAATCTATCCTCTTTGTAGGCAGGCAAAAATATTCAAAGCTAACTTAGTCACAAGATAAGGAGAAAAATAGCTAGACGAAAATTATCCAGGCAAAATTACACCTAAAAAAACCCAAACAATTAAAATGATCTCAGGAGCACAGTAAATATCCCACTAAGTAAGCCAAACTTGGCCATGCTAAGAAATAAAGCAGTGGTGAAGACATACAGCCCAAAAGCAATTGCCTCCCTGTTGTACATCACTTCTGAAAATAGTCTCTGGCATCATTATATTCATGCAGGCTACGTCTACCTTACTGTTATGAACATAACTGTGAAACAAATGCTTCAGGTTTTTTTTCTTGCTTGACATTGCATTGGTTTGCTTTTTTAAAATGTATCCAAATCTGGTTCCTTTTGAAAGAAGCTAAACTTAAAGCACTATCCCAGGTGTGCACAAAATGTGCTCCTGTTCCTAAATATGTCATAGCCATTGATGGGTCCTTTGGGAAAAAAAGTGGACCACACAGACAAGAGGAACATTTGTTCTGCAGAATAATTCCACTATCAAGAAAAAAACCACCTCTCAACTATAAAACACAGACAAAGGTGCCTCAGGAACAATTGCTTTGACTTACTGATTTTTTTTCCATTGTACCTGATGAGTGCTCTGTTGTCTACTTCCAGCCCATCTGTGGGATTAAACTCCAGCAGTTACTCTATCACCCAATGACCCCTCCCCAGAAGAGAAGGGGAATCAAGAAAAGACGACCTACAGGCTGAAATGAGAACAGATTTAATTAAATAGCCAAATTAATAGCAACATCAATTCAAAAAATGTATAAAGTTTTACTCAGCTCACCATAGGTACAGCAGCCCAGGAATACAGTCCTTAAGGAGAAAAATGTATAAAGTTTTACTCAGCTCACCATAGGTACAGCAGCCCAGGAATACAGTCCTTAAGGAGAAAAATGTATAAAGTTTTACTCAGCTCACCAAAGGTACAGCAGCCCAGGAATACAGTCCTTAAGGAGAAAAATGTATAAAGTTTTACTCAGCTCACCAAAGGTACAGCAGCCCAGGAATACAGTCCTTAAGGAGAAAAACAAGCAGAATGAGAAACCCAAGCAGGAAAGTGAAACAGAAAGCTCCCTTCTCCCCAGGAAAATTTCTTCCTTTCACTGAAGGTGGTGCTGTGGTGGATTGGGTTAAACTACTACAGGTGCTCATGGTCTGGGATGCACATATGAGCCAACTCAGGTCAGTCATCCTGGCTGACTCAGAGCTGCTAGTGGCCTGCAGCCCATGGCCAGCCTGTGATTCTTTCCCAGCAAACCCAGTACACATCTACGTATAAGCCTACATCATTTGAGAATCCAGTTCTCTATTGATCTTTAAAATGGATATATACAAAAAGAAAACTTAGAAAATATACACACCTTTTCCTTACTGTCATCCTCTGTGATCAATTTGGTGAGAAAACCCCTTTCTGCCTGAGTTGCATGAAAAGATGAAGCTGCCACATTCCATAAGAAACCAAAGAAGAAAGAAGTGAACAATGATGAACATTTATTTCTTTTTACCACACTGCAGTGAGGGAAAGTCCCTGAGAAAAAGTATCCCAGGTCCTTTTTTTCTTTTCTCCCCTAGTTGGTCTCTGTACTACCTCTGTGGAGAGAGTGGCTTTACCTCTGTTTACTGTAGACCACTGTAAAAAAAACCACATTCATAAACTCAACTTGAGGTGAAGAAAAAACCAACAGTAAACCACAGGTAACTCTACAATAAAACACAAGCTTCATAATTAGTGACTCCCTCATTTTTTACTGAAGATACCTAATATTTGTCATAAATGAGTAATGGGATATATCACAGGGTAGCAATATGTGTCTTAGATTTAAACTGCAGTCTTGTGTAATTCTAGAATTAGGCCTTAGGACAGGCATGGAAATATCCTCAACAGTTTTAACAAGTTCATCCTCTCATGCTTCAGTTATTTCTTTTGGGTTCAAAATTCTTCATTATTTAGATATTGAATTAGCTCTTTATTAATGGAAGGAAGACAAAGGTCAGAGTAGAGTTGCCTTCAATGGCTGAAGAGGTGGAGATAACGGATTGTGGGAGCTGTTAGAAGAGCAAAGATAAAACTGGGAGGAAGGGCAAAGCTGATGTAGGAACTGGTCAGAGGGTGTAAAAAAGTCCTCATAATCTGCACCATAATCTGCACCATAATCTGTTTGGAAGCGTGGACCTTAAAAATTTGGGGAGTGAGAAGCTCACAATTAAATCATGTGTATGTCTACCCAAGCAACAGCAAAGAGAAATCTGAATACCACTGTTTAGAATTCCCTTGGGAATGGTAGCAAGATATTAAGTATCCTTAAACATTGAGCAGGTTCCAATGGGCTGTTACACATAGGCATACAGCCCCTGCCACAGTCACACCTTTTGCGTGTAACTGACAAAAAAAATCAAGGCTGTTACATTTACTCTTTGATTTCAACATTACAGTTGGGCCAAAGAGAGAGATGCAAACCCCCATTCTGAGCACTACCAAGCTGTATTTATATAAACTCTCCATATTTGGCTTGCTTAGTCTAGCTCACTTAGTCTAGCTCACTTCACGAACTCACATTTCCAGTATTAGAAGCTATTTGGAATCACAACCAACCTCCCATTTATACAAAGAGCAAACCCAACCACACATTGCCAACCAGAAAGATGCATGCATCTAATCTTTCCAGTTCCCTGCAGCAAAACTAAGCAATGAAGAACTGGGCTTACATTTGTGCTACAGCGCTGCTGATTTCTATCTCCTGCAGCAAAACTCTCAAATAAACAACTGGATTTGCTCTCATGCAGCAGTGCTAACTTGTTGGGTAGCACCACAGCTATATTTAATGTTTTTATCCTGAGGCAGCATTTCTTTCTTGTTGACAGTAAAATAGATGGTCTATGAAAAGAGATTTTTGTGGCACTATTTATTTTTAAACAATTGGGGAATAATGTAGAGACAACAGAGCAGATTTGATGTTCTTCAGACATCTTTAAAATGAGTGAAACTAAAAGCATACAATTGATGCTCAAAGCAATTTCAGAAATACTGAAAGTGCTGGCATTGGAGACAATGTCCTTTCCCCACAAAGCAAGAGACTCTTACTTGGCCTAATCTTAAAACGTGTGGTGTCTTCTCAGTTCTGCTCAACAAAACTTGTTTAATATACTCTTCAAATCAGGTTTTCTCTGAGAAGGTCAGTGGTCAAATGGCACCAACAATCTTTCTTTACACAATGCCAGTTTGGAAAATGACTTTGTTTTCATTGTCTGCTGCACACCAGGTTGCAAAAATAACTGTGTAGGGAGCAGGTTATAGGAAATTATTATTTACTTCCTTTGGGTGCTTGTGAGGCCCCATCCAGAATGATGTGTCTGGTTTGGATGCTACTAAGATGATTAAAGGCCAATGTAAGTGTCTTTGAAAAGATAAGGGTTTCTTTAAACCTCAGAAAATTTACTACTTTCTGAGTAACTATCTTATGGAATAGCACAGAGGAAATGAAGCCAGAGACTCCTCAGAGTTCTGCTGAAAAAAAACCAAACCAAAACCTCAAACAAACAAAAACCTCCAAAATCCCACCCAATCAACAAAACAAACAAACAAACAAACAATCCAAGCCAAACCCCCCAAAACCAAAGAACCCCAAACAGACAAAATTCACAATCTCAAGTAAGGGAACTTCCAAATGAATATAAGGAAAACAAACAAAAACTTCACCACGAGTGTCATTAAATGCTGGGGGCAGTTGCCCAAAGAAGCTGTGAAGGCTCTTGCAGATTTTCAAAAGTCTACAAACAAGCTCTGATCCACCTAATTTGGAAGTTAGCCCCACTGTAAATGTGGGGTTAGACTGAGAATGAGCAGTCCTTTCCTCTCTGAGTTATCTTACCGGTCCTCAGTTCCTTCATAAAGCACATTTTGCCATAAAGCAGCATTGTGGCTAAAAACCATCCCTTGCCTTGACACAGTCTCATTTTGTCCTTCATGGTGGCATAAAGCATGTACTGAATAAAGTTGGGTGATTAACCCATAATCAATACACTTTGCAGGGAGGGGGAGGGATCTGAAGTGACAGGTAGTAGGATAATTTCTTCCAACTCTAGGCAGCTATACAAACAGCTAAAGGAGATAATGTCAGAGAAACTGTGTGGGAAGGAATAAGCAGGAGCGTGAAGACAACTCTTTCAGTGCCAATATCCATTTATGCCATTTTAAGATGAGTAAGAATCACTTATTAGTTACAGGTAAAGATAGTCTTTGCAGCTAGACTGGGCCAAGGATGATAAAATTTTCTTTAAGGAAACACCTCACTAGGAAGAGTTTAAAGCAACAACCTGCTGTAACTTTTTATTAAACATAACCACTGAGCTAGCCAAATTCCTCCCCAGTAATTATGTTCTATTCCTTGAAGTCCCCTGCTGCAGCTGCACACAGGAGAAATACCCTTTTATTTGCCTACTGTACATATTCCAGCAAGACCTAGCATATCTCAGCACTGGCTTTGCAAATAGGGAGTTATTTTAAAAAACAGACTTTGCTAAGGAACAAGAAATAAACAAACCAGATTTCCTTTGTCGGAGCAGTAGGACGGTGGCTTTACGAGTAAAGATTTCAGAGAGACTTTGCAACAGTATTAATGGTTTTCGGTGGCATCAGTTTTGGTCTTTGACAGCAGAGGAGTTAATTCTGCCACTACCAGTGGCTGTTTTCAAAGCATAACAAACAGGTTTCAGAATCAGACAGTAGACTACTCAGCAGGGGAGCAGACTTGCCTTCCCTATCTTGAAGCATTCTCTATAAAAGTGTTCCTTTTGCTGCAGGTTGTTTGTCACATGGAGAAAGGAAACTCATTGTGGATCTTGAAATCTTGTTATGGTGTCTCTGCATTTCTCTGAGATCACTTTAAAAAGTAATGAAGTAATTTAGTTTAAATTATTGTCTGCAGCTGTAGTTGTCTGACCCTTCTGATTAGAAAACCTGTTTAAAATGACGTAACTTTGTGCAAGTAATTAATGTCAATATAAAATACATACCCCTCAAAACCACAGGTGCACAAAGAATACTGTACCTTATTCCGCATGACTCAGGATTGCATCACAATTGCTGCTGCTGGCTTGGGCAGCGTTAGACAGCTTTTTTTTTTGCTGTTTAAGCCCCAGTTCCTTTTAAACTGATAATAATACTATCTTTTTTTATATTTTGTCTTTTGAGCTGCCACTGATATTACTATTGCTGAGGGAAGCAAACTACAATTTTACAAGAATCAATTTGTGCACACGTAACAAACAAAGAGCTTGAGACAGAAATATTGATGAGTACAATGAAAACCATGTCTATTAAGTAGGCACACGATGACTACTTCAGGCTTTATTTTCTTTAATGTAGAGGGCTGTATCTGTTCAACCGAGCTATGCTGTGTGCTTTTTATCTCAAAAATTTAAATTGAGTGCATTTCACAGGGTATTTCTAGGTCTTGAAACGATTTTATGATCAAGTTTGTGGTCTCTGACATTGACGTGATGTTTTTGGTTCTGAGCCATAAATTTACACGGCTGCATTCTTTCCTGTAGCTAAAAGATATCAGGAAGGGAGAATAAAAACTGAAACCAAAATCATTGTTGACCTGAGCTATGTTGTAGACATACCCTCAAGTGTCAGGTCTGAAGATGGTAAAATGTATATGAGTAAATAAAGCTTCTCCCTCTTTGGAAGAGCTATGAATACAGCTTGAGGATTCAGCACCAAAGGGCAGATGAGTACAGTACATTCACAGACTTGCAGTTCAGCAGTGGATCCTCACAGGTTTGCTTGTGAAGCCCCATGTGAGGGAACACTTCTGGTACATACAGTCGTAAGAGGGTAGAATTGTGCTGAAATCACTTCTGAGACAGAAGGTGACCTTCAGGGTAGTCAGTCACAAAGCCCCGAGTTTCACATTGGTAATCAATTTGCAGGAATAAGTAGCACTACTACTACAGTCAATGAACCCATTAAAATCAGCAGAGTAGTAAAAGCTTTGAGTGTTAATAAGTAACATTTTTTAGATCAAATGGGCAGCTTGATGGCAGTCTCAGAGAAGCAAACAAAAATCAATTTCACATGATGATTCCAGATACTTTACTTTGAATTTGACCAAGATAAATTCAGAGCAAATAATATTAATTAGTGCTGAGAAATTTGCCTCATAGACTCTTAGGAAAATATATATTTTTTTAGAAACAAATCATAATATGAAATGTTTTTTTTCAGTGGCTTTGTCACTGTTATTGAGCTAATCCACATCTATTGAATACTGGAATATTTCTACTTTGATACTTGTGTTCTCAGTCTTTAATTACTTTTGTTAGGATCTTTGAACAGCTGTTCAAGCCACTAAATAATGTCAAATACTAATGAGTACAGATCCCATGAATTTTTCTCTGTCTCCAAACATTTAATATTCAATACACGTATTAAGCAGTCTGACTTATTTCTAAGATCATAGAATCATAGAATCAACCAGGTTGGAAGAGACCTCCAAGATCATCCAGTCCAACCTAGCACCCAGCCCTATGCAGTCATCTAGACCATGGCACTAAATGCCTCATCCAGTCATGTCTTGAACACCTCCAGGGATGGTGATTCCACCACCTCCCTGGGCAGCCCATTCCAGTGGCAAATCATTCTCTCTGTGAGTTAGTTTTTTAAATGGTATTTTTACCAAGTTAGGTCATAAAAATTGACAGACTGGTATTCTGTAAGAAATTATGCCTGCACAGACTTTTTCCTGATGGATATAGAAAAAAAAAATCATGTTCATCAGGTTGCTCACAACCGATATTTAAGTTGCAACGTGATGTGTGGTGATGAACCAGGAGTTTCATGTGATCCTGCACTGTTCTTCAGAAGGTTTTGTTCATGTTGCTACAGCATGTCAGCTGGTGTGGTAACTAACCATGGCCTGGCACTAGCTGAACGAGTCATTCATCATGAACACTACCTTAAGAGATGGTAGAGTTTCCTATTTCTGAGGCAATCCCAAGCAGATATTCAGTAGATCTATCAGGTCTCTTTAGGGTTTCTAAAAAAAACAATACAAGAAGATGGAGCTTTAAATATCATTTTAGTGCTTACTGTTCAGGGCAAGGCATTTTTCTTCAGTCCATGTAAATCTGAACTATATATCAGATTTTTTATTCAATCTTCTCTCTAATAGTGAAGGATGCTGTATGAGTCAGTTCCAAATCCAGGGAAATGTATATTCTTCTCTCCTAAAGTTTGTCTTCATTTTTAGTTGAAAAAAAGAAACCCAACTTTTCACTTTTTGCTCTAAAATGATTGAAATTGTCTAAAAAAGCACATGTAATTCCTGCAGGTAGTGGAACAGTATCCATGGGTGATAATCACAAAGTATTTTCTATATTTTATTGCAAATTTATAATGAGTAAACAACAGTAATAATATTTTTTTCCAAGACTGAGGCATTTCACATTCAAAACCAAACAGATAAGTTTTAAATCGTGTTAAACATAGGGGTCGATGTCTCACTTAAAGTTTCTGAGGACTTCAAAATCCACTTCTTTCAAATCCCTTATGCACAGCTTTAATTTTTAAACACAGATTGTCAGACAGACTCCAACACTCTTCAAAATAGCAGTACTGAATCTCAGAGATTCGTGATAAAAGTCAAGCCTCAGTGCATAATGTCTGTGAGACATTAACTCTCAAACCAGTTTCAATGGCTTGTGGGATAAAAAAACCCAGACAAAATAAAGCAAGCAAAATCACCTCATTTCCAATTGAAGACAGCTGCCAGAAAGTATATCTACAGGAGCTGTCAGAGCATTAGCTCACTATGAGATACTTCTTTGCATTCATTATTGAAAAGGTTCAGTTAATGATACAAGTCCTACTATATATGTACTAGTAGCCCAGGAGCAGAGAAAGATTTTTAACGAGTTACAAAATGATTGGGTTGTTTTGGATGTACAAATAGATGATGTTTGCTTTAACGACTTCAGAAAATGTAAGGGGAGTTCTAAGCCAGCCAGTCAGATATCTCTCAATGTTTAAATATTTATGTTTAAATATTATGATTTCGTATTCATCTTTTCTAGCTTTGAGAAAATTTTCATCAGAAATGTTTCCCAGTGGCAGCTATAATTGCTGACAAGTCTAATTGAAGACCAACCAGCCTGTACTTGGGATAGACTCGGCTTCCAGAACATGGGACTGAGTACCTGTGCTCTGTGTGGCATCAGGGAGAGGCCTCAGTGAGATTTCCAGGAGCTAGTCTCTGACTTCTACTTTTTTACCTCTTAAAGGTCTTGAATAAATGTTTTAGGTTATTATACTGGAAAATTTTCAGGTCTTGCACTCTAAAACTTGTTTTTACCCTTACATCTCTGCTGCTAAGCTGTCACATTCTCCTATTACTGAATATTAGGCCCTTCTGTTTTTTCTAAAGCCCATAATTCCCATCTCTTCCTTGCTTGTAAGAGGACTTCCTCTGTCTCACTCATTCCCCATGAAAGTATCACAGTATCACCAAGGTTGGAAGAGACCTCACAGATCATCAAGTCCAACCCTTTATCACAGAGCTCAAGGCTAGACCATGGCACCAAGTGCCACGTCCAACCTTGCCTTGAACAGCTCCAGGGACGGCGACTCCACCACCTCCCTGGGCAGCCCATTCCAGTGTCCAATGACTCTCTCAGTGAAGAACTTTCTCCTCACCTCAAGCCTAAATTTCCCCTGGTGCAGCCTGAGGCTGTGTCCTCTTGTTCTGGTGCTGGCCGCCTGAGAGAAGAGAGCAACCTCCCCCTGGCCACAACCACCCCTCAGGTAGTTGTAGACAGCAATAAGGTCTCCCCTGAGCCTCCTCTTCTCCAGGCTAAACAATCCCAGCTCCCTCAGCCTCTCCTCATAGGGCTTGTGCTGGAGGCCTCTCACCAGCCTCGTTGCCCTTCTCTGGACACATTCAAGCATCTCAATGTCCCTCTTAAACTGGGAGGCCCCAAACTCAGGGAGTTTAGAAACTCAGACAGGCTTCTGGCATACTCACCTCTACAGAAGACTGAGTTCTCTCCATAGAGACATTGAGATCACTTGGAACACAAATTCATCATTTTGAACTTCACTATTGTTTTTAAAGTAATTTCAGTAATTTCTTTTCTTTAACATGTTTGTTACCAGTTCATGAACTCTGTAAAGAGAGGCATATTTTCCTTTCTATTTTTCTTTCCATCATTTCAGTCTTCATCACAAAACTCTGTAAATGCATTTACCTAAGTGCTGTGCTGTTCCTGCTCTTTTTCTTCTGTTCTGTTTTGATATGGGGTTTTTTTGTTGTTGTTGTTCATATATACCTCTGTGGACTTCAGTCACAGACATCACTTAGAAAGTGCAATGAAACACCAACTTAATGTCTGTTACAGCAGTTTGAGGGAATCAGTATTGCTTGAAATGAAAAATAATGTACTGCTGAGGTCTGGATAAGAAGCAAAATGTGAAATATGTATTTCAATGAAAAGTAGATACTTCAGAATATAAAGATTTTTGATGGAAGGTTACAAACTTAGACAAGAAAGAAATGAAATGCATTTAACTTAAAAGTCTTGGCAGGAGCCAAAAGACAAACAGATATCTCTCCAAACTAGTAGCAACTTCAGGAACCATTTCTTTATTACTCTAAGAAACATTTTCAGGCTTCAGTCATCCAGGACATGCTGTATAATACTGTAGAATACTCTGCAAAAGATTTCTATCCGTCTCTCTTGAGCAAAATTTGGATTACCACATATTCCCAGTTTTGTCTGAGCTAGTTCCATGTTTATTCTGATTAAAGGAAAGGATCATCCTTCATTACTCTACTGGACAGATTATGCAGGTAGTTTAAATCAGGTAGTAGTTACAAGTACTCCTTTTTGTGCTAAAATTTCCTACGTTCCCTGCAGTCAGACACAAACCCCTTGCATGGTCCTAGTCGACAGATTTGGCTTTTTGTCATATATTAGACACAATAAGCTTTATTCAAATGATCACAGCATTTCTCATACTCTTAATATTCTTATTAGCAACAACTATTTCAGTATTCATACTTATTGAATGATAGAGAAATAACATCTCAACAGTGGCCTGCTACCACTATATCAGGTAATGTAGGTATGCAAAAGAAAATCTATTAATATAATAGCATTACCTGTTTTCCACATGAACAGTCAGTGCAGAAGCATCTGCTCTGGTACTCAAGCTGTGCAGCACACACGACTGTGCTCACCAGTGTGTAGTTCCAGGGAGAGATGAGCAAGACTTTAAGCATATTTCACTGAAGAGCCTCAGAACTGCAGTATAAATCTGAGGGGGGGAATCTGAAAATCATGATGTAAGGAATGAATAGGCAGGTTCTTACCAAAAATTCCCTCTTCATTTATCATGATAGAGTGCCTACTAGGTTTATAGCACAAGAGTGTTAACATACTGCAGTAGCTTGAGTATGCGTATGAATATATTTGTGTATACAAATGCCAACTTCCACCTCCTTCTCAAAGAAAGCTTTATGGAGTTACATATGCCACCATGTGTTAAGTAATTTTTTTTATGGACTATAAATGACTTGGCCAAGCTGTGAAATGAAACAGCTTGTTCCACTGCACCAGCAGTGTAGGCTCAGTGCTTATTTGTGCAGTAAATGTGCACTGAGCCACTCTCCATACTAACTGAAAACACATAGTATGTGGTTCTTACATCAATTTGTATTCACGGTGTACACTTCCCTGTGATAGGATGGATTTATGAGAGAGGGGAAATACCAAAACATTGTTTTATTTGTACCACTAAGTCAGAAAACGTCAGTATTTTTATGTTCAGTTCAGTTATCACTTTTAAAACTTGTAGTTTGCCTTAGCAAATCTAGGTAATGTTTGCTCCTGGGCTCAGCCCTCTATCCTTGGGCTGCTTTTCTATTTATCTTTCTAATAATACAAATTCCTTAAAGACCTGCATCTAATTTTATCCATCCGCCTCGGAGGTTTGATTTTTAATTTCATCACACCATATGTCCAAAACACTAAGCAGAATAAAATACCACCACCTGAGCAACTATCTGCCAAAGCAAATGGAGAAGTTCCTAGATTTTCCTATAATGCAACCTGTTCCTTGGTTTACATTTAATTGTGAGTTAATTTTAAGTTCTTCTTGTGTCTGACCTACAAATTTAGCAGAAATCATACAAATAAACTTTGTTTTCATGTCAGTCTGCTCCCTAAGTGATCAACAGTTTTCCTCACAGAACAACTACTTCTCAGAAAAGCAATCCTCAAGTACTTTGGTTTTATTGAATTGAGTTTTAGCTGTTGTTAGGAAATACGTTGCCTCAGATTTTCCAAGCATTCTGTATATTTGTATTTCATAGAATCATAGAATCACAGAATGGTTTAGGTTGGAAGGGACCTCAAGGATCATCCAGCTCCAACCCCCTGCCATAGGCAGGGACACCTCCCACTAGAGCAGCTTGCTCAAGGCCTCATCCAGCCTGACCTTAAACACCTCCAGGGAGGAAGCATCCACAACCTCCCTGGGCAACCCGTTCCAGTGCCTTACCACCCTCACTGTAAAGAACCTCCTCCTAACATCCAGTCTAAATCTCCCCTCTTCCAGCTTAAACCCATTCCCCCTCGTCCTAACATTACTAGACCGTGTAAATAGTCCCTCCCCAGCTTTCCTGTAGGCTCCCTTCAAATACTGGAAGGCCACTATAAGGTCTCCTCGAAGCCTTCTCTTCTCCAGGCTGCAGAGCCCAAACTCTCTCAGCCTGTCCTCATAGCAGAGCTGCTGCAGCCCTCTGATCATCTTCGTGGCTCTCCTTTGGACCCGCTCCAGCAGTTCCATGTCCTTCTTGTACTGGGGGCTCCAGAACTGCACACAGTACTCCAGGTGGGGTCTGACGAGAGCAGAGTAAAGGGGGAGAATCCCCTCCCTTGCCCTGCTGGCCACACTTCTCTTGCTGCAGCCCAGCACAGGGTTGGCTGTCTGGGCTGCATGTGCACACTGCCGGCTCATGTTGAGCTTCTATTTGTACATCCTAAGTACAAAATATTCTGTCCAAATGCTTATATATGATCTGGATTCACAAAAATACATAATATACAACATCTACTTGGCAATCGTGGTTTCCCCCTTCTGATACTGCACTATCTAATACTTCTGAACTATATTTATAATTATTTGATCTTTATGACATCTTTGGACAAATTTTTTGTTACCTCATCCTAGCATTCATGGGAAGTGTTTCACTCTTAAAGTACTCATATTATTTCCATTATATTTCCATTGTGTTGCAGTATAAGCCAAATGGACTTAATTGCTGGGGTTTTTAGAGGTTCAAGCTATAATGTCCAGTTGCATTACATTAACTGAACAAACCCAATCAATAAATCTGTTGTGACTTTCACATCTTTGTGTGTGTATATATAAGTATATATACATACTATATGTATATATTCAGAGGGAAGAGGTGTAAATTTTTCATTATTTTGGCACAGAAAATGAAGTTTGAGTCAGAAGAAATTTTGTTATATCAGACTATATTGTGAGACCCTCCAAAAAATTCATAGTGAATCAGACAAAAAGCTTTAAAATGTATTTGCAACAGTAAAGGGAAAGTAACTTAAAATCTGTCATCATATAAATGAGAACCTAAGTAAAACCTAGCAAAATCCTCTATGCTTTTCCTCTACCCCTATATAAGTAAAGCCCATTTTATATTCTCATACTGACATAGAAGTTTGCAGACTCATTTGCTACTTTAACAGAGCATTTGTGCTGTATTACAAAAGTATTACTGTAGTATAGTGCAAAACATTTTATTCAGTTATGGTTATATCAAATACAGACTTTCAATGGCAGTTTTCAGAGGTTTTGTCCCTTTAGCAGCACATTTTCTCCTTGGCAATAGTATGAGCTTAAAATAATCAAGGTTCAGGTTGCTCTATATGCATGACTGCACAAACTTTTGTCCATCCAATAAGCCAGAGCAAAATGTGCCTTTCATCTTCAAAATTTCAGATCTGCTGTGGCAAACTGTCTTTTGTGCAGCTGAATCTGCAGTGTCTGATATGTCTCCTTATGTAAGAGACTAAAATTGTGAGAAGAAGCCTGTATATTTAGGCTTAGGCAGTGGTGAGGAGGAAGGGCAGCAAAGGTGGTTGAGTAGACTTTTGCCTTCTGAAACTTGAAGCTGTGTTGTTCCCTTAGGCAGTGGTGAGGGGGAAAGGCAGCAAAGGTGGTTGACCTCATTGCTGTCTACAACTACCTGAAGGGAGGCTGTGGGGGATTGGTCTCTTCTCCCAGACAACCAGCAACAGAACAAGGGGACACAGCTTCAAGTTGTGCCAGGGGAGGTATAAGCTGGATGTTAGGAGGAAGTTCTTCGCAGAGAGAGTGATTGGCATTGGAATGGACTGCCCAGGGAGGTGGTGGAGTTGCCGTCCCTGGGGGTGTTCAACAAAAGCCTGGATGAGGCACTTAGTGCCATGGTCTAGTTGAGTGGATAGGGCTGGGTGCTAGGTTGGACTGGATGATCTTGGAGGTCTCTTCCAACCTGGTTGATTCTATTCTATTCTATTCTATCGAATTAAAATAGTAAAATTAATTTTAGCCATCATTTCAGTGTTCTCTCATTGAAGTTATGGAAAATCATAGAGCTGTAGATTTGCATATTTTTTTTTGTGATGCTTCTATCCTGCATTCACTTTCTAATAATCAGGTTTCTAAACCAAGGCTATCACCTTGCTTCTCAAATATCACTGGGGAAATTAAAAAAGAAAAAAGAAGAGGCAGGCAACTTCAGGAGGCATTTCTCCATCCTAAGATATAAGTTTAAGGAGGTGCTATTCCTATCACTGCAAGAAAGACATTGAGATCTTGGAGCAAGTCCAGAGAAGTGCAATGAAGCTGGTGAAGAGTCTGGAGAATAGGCATGGTGAGAAGCAGCTGAGGGAACTGGGGTTATTTAGTCTGGAGAAAAAGAAGCTGAGATGAGACTTTATCCCTTTGTACAACTGCTTGCACTAACGAGGGTTGTTTTTTCTGCCTTTCCAGGTAAAACACAAGTTATGGGTGAAATCAAAATTGCATTAAAGAAGGAAATGAAGACAGATGGAGAACAGCTGATAGTAGAAATCCTTCAGTGCAGAAATATCACATACAAATTTAAATCTCCAGATCATCTACCAGGTATCACAGAGAAATATGCTTCATATTTCCAGAGCCGACTGAGTCTAGTCTGGGTGATTTCTAAAGTGGGGGGGGGGGACACACACCCAAACCACCACACTTCATGATACTTTGAAAACATTAAGTAGGATGCATCCAAAATTATTTAACACTACAACTACAACGGGAAAGAAAATTGATTCTTAACCAGAATGACGTATTCTGTAGGACACTTTGAAGTGGTTTTTTTCCCCTCTATTAGCAACTTTCATTAAAGTAAAAAAAAAATGTTTTGTAGAAGAAAATCAACTCCCAGAAGTTAAACCTCTTTTTAATTTGTTTTTGATTGTTAAAATTTAATCCTTTCAAAATTTTGAATAAAATATGAATTCCCTTGGTTATTAAGAAGCAATGCTATCTGGTGAAAAATTGCATTTGCTGGAAAAAAAGACTGGATGAGGCATTTAGTGCCATGGTCTAGATGGCTGGATAGGGCTGGGTGCTAGGTTGGCCTGGATGATCTTGGAGGTCTCTTCCAACCTGGTTGATTCTGTGATTCTATGAAAAGTGTTATTAAAATTAAAAAGCCATGCTAATAATGTTTTCATACACACATAAAGACACCAAAGCATTTATTACTTTAATGACAGCATTCTAAACATAAAGTCCCTTGGATTTAATGCTAATGAAAACAGAATGTGGCTCTACAAAGTACAATGATCTGTTTCTTCATGACATGTCCCCTCTGTTGAAATAATAAACAATGACTGCTTAAAAGTTACTGTGTTTAACTCTCTGAATTGTTCTTCCCCAGACCTGTATGTGAAGCTGTACGTTGTCAATATCTCTACTCAAAAAAGAGTAATTAAGAAGAAAACCAGGGTATGCAGGCATGACCGAGAGCCTTCGTTCAATGAAACATTTAGATTTAGCTTGAGTCCTGCTGGGCATTCTCTTCAGGTAATTTCTCATTTTATTAAAACCTAATTTTGGATGTTGTCCATGCTGTTATGGGCATTTGAAATCAGTCTTCTTCTCCAGTTGTTTCCTTAAAAAAAAGAAAATTACAAAGGAAATAAAGCAGTTACATAATAATGGAAATAGCAGGCTTGAGGAGACTTTAAATGATGGTTTAATCCACTACTCTACCCTGAAGAGGGCCTGAAAGTTATAGGCTTGATCTGTTCCTGAAGCATCCTTGAGAAGAAAGTCTTACAAAAATACTTTTTTCTATGTATTCAGAAAGTTTAGTGTAATATCTCATATAAATATGCTACAGTTTAAAATTCACTTGTGTAATATCTCATATAAATATGCTACAGTTTAAAATTAACTTGTGTAATATCTCATATAGATATGCTATAGTTTAAAATTAACTTGTGTAATATCTCATATAGATATGCTATAGTTTAAAATTAACTTGGCCTTAAATATTTTCTCACAAAGAGCAGCAGAGGAGTGAGCTGCTTTCTTTCTATGGGAAAAAAAAAAATCACACTGAAAGGTTATCATCTTTCCTCTCCATTTTTCCAGACTATGTAAATCAGATGTCTTTGATATGTCCTGTTGACTAAGCACCTAATCATTTTCTCATTCTGTCAACTTCCTCAACTTCTATAAAAGTTGTGGTGTCTAGAATTAGACAGGATAGTCTTAATCTCTGGCATTACAGAGCTACTGGTTATGTCAAGTCAAATATTCTCTGTGTGCATTTGTACAGAAGACAGCAATATTTTCAGTCTGTGGCACATTAATTGATGTGTGGAACTGATTTAGGTATGGTCTTCTCTCTCTCATGTTTCAGTTGTTAACATAGATTTGGTCATTCAGCCAGATTTGTTTCTTTAGGCAGCTACAATTCCCTTTACCTACCTTTATTTACTTTCACACGGAGAGATATCTGATATAAGCCAACCACTCAGACGTCCCCAGTGAAAAGAAATGGACAGTTTCAGGGGTATCTGCATGCTAATCTTAAGTTAAAAGCAGGCATTAAATCTAAGGAGAGGAATTTCTGGACATGCTAACATGCACTTAATGTACCTTTTAATCTGTAAAGCCAACATAAACAAGCCATCTACATTGTGATGACTGAAATTAAACTGCATTGGTTAAGGTTATTGGTTATATCATTAAAATTAAAGTCAACATGTTGTTTACATTACAAGGCCAATAAAAACAGGTATTCTTTTCCCTGTATTAAGGTGTTCTGATACCCTTTTGGATTCAATAGACTCTGTAAAAGACATTACCTGGGAATATTCAGAATGGTAAATAACTTGTTGCCAAAATTTAAGAGCTAAACTTCCTGCAAAAGCTTTGCTTCCAGTGGTAGTTTGAAAATGGTATCATAAAAGGTGAGTTGACCAGTAAAAAAAAATTGGAGTCTCGTGGAAAAATAAGCTGTCAAGCTGTAAAGGAGTGAGAAACTGAGGGAGGTAGCCATAGGAACAGCTACTTGGCAACACTGCCTCAGAAACGCTGAGATATGTACTGGTGATGCACATCAGACTTAAGAGAATGAAGGCTGTAAAAGTAGAAAGGAACAAATTTGGGGAAAAAAAACACACCAAAAAACCAAAACCAACCCCCCCAATGTTTTCTCTTTACACAACTTGGAGTTTCAGCTATAAAATTTATTTCCTTGATACGTTGTGGTGGCTAAATATTTTCATGGGAAAAAGTAACTGGATGATTGGACAAATTCATGGGCAAAATGCTTCATAGACTGTTAGATATAAACGCATCGCTTGTGAATTAGCAAGTCAATGGTCCACTGCTCATGGTAGGTACTACCTGATTGCACTTTTCTGATAGTCTACCTAATATTTCTGCTGGAGAACACTTCAATGTCAGTTAGCACATCTGCTTTTATATGCTCTTTGTTTTCACCAGTCTATTTGCTCCTATGGCAAAGCATGAAGCTGGATGATTGAATGTTGAATGTGAGTGATGAACATTTAGGGGCGAAAGGATGGATATTGCCAAAGGAGATTTGGAGGAGAAGGAAACACAATAAAATTAGAATGTAGAGAACAAAAAAATTAATTTGGAACAAATAAGATCAGGGAGAGAGAGTAAGATGAGATCAGACATGGTAATCATAGAAAGCATATTGGAAAAATACATGAGAACCAAATGGAGGGAGAAATTAGGACAAGGATCTGCACTCCAAAGATCAACAACAAAAGCTTGTTAGCCATAGAAATGAGACTGTGAGTTATTTAGGAAAACAAGCTAAAATTAAAGCCAGAAAAAACCCAACCAAACCCCAAATCACCGAAAGTCAGAACACAACCCACAAATCAAACAAAAGAAAAATTAAAAAACAACCAACCAAAAAAACCCCAACAGCCCTACCCCCCCACAAATCAACAACTAAAACCCAATCAACCCCACCAACAACCAAACAAAAGAAAACCACAAACAAAAAACAGCAGGGGAAGAGAGAAGAAAACTTGGGCTTGGGTGATCTGGTTAAGAGTATTTGGAATAAGAACACCAGAAAAAAAATGATGATTAGCAACTGAGACTAGCTTATTCAAGATAACAAGACTTGAATTTAAACCCTGGAGCAGGGAAGAAGCATTGTTGAGAGACAGACAAGCTGGAGAAGATAGATGCTGGAGTCCATTTGAGAGGAGTGGAGAGAAGGATCAAGCACAGAAGTAATGAAAAATTTGTTAGATTTTTTTTTCTGTCCAAAAATTCTGGATGTGTCAGAATGAAAACACTCTGCAGAAAACATTTTGACAAGTTTCAGACAGACACTTGCCTCAGCCCCTGCAGCTTGCTTACTCACTCTCCTGATTTCTCCGTTCCTTGGCAACCCACCTGGGACCCTTCTGGAAAGCACTAAGCTCCTGGCTCCTTCTCTAGCTGGCTCCTGTCTGACTGGCAAGCTGCAATTAGAAATACAGAATGTCCTATGTGCATGTAATCAGAAAACTCCAGAAAAAAATGTTTTTCACAGTAGTTCTGGTTTGAATTGCCAGCTTCTGAACTGTCTATTTCATCAGGAAACATTTAACCAAGTGATCTAGAAAGCCACCAGTGGTGGAGGCAGTCTGTCTGTTTTCCCCAAAGATGGGCTCTCTGATGGGTGAAGTAAAGAAGAGTTCCCTCAACACCCTCTTCAAATCTGTTTAATAAAGGGCATTTAGGTGTCTCATCTGTCTGGGTACAAATCTTACTTGCCAACTGATATTAAAATTAGAGAGGGATCTGAGAGGATCACCCAAGAAATTATCACATTTTTTTTTTCCTTTCTGTTTCTGTGTTTGATTTTATTCACTTATTTATTTTTGATAATCACAGGATGTTAGGGGTTGGAAGGGACCCAAGGGGATCATGGAGTCCAATCCCCCATTGTAATGTAAAGCTTCCATTTTTCACTTTGTTTCCCAAATCAGACAAGGAAAGTTTTCAGAAATGTGAAAATTCTTGATTAGTGGAAACTCTGGTTCTTCTACACTTCTGTTGTATCTCTACTACCATATGGTCTCCTAGCATCTCAGTGGAGTACAAA
This sequence comes from Tricholaema leucomelas, assembly GCA_013400475.1. Taxonomy (NCBI): domain Eukaryota; kingdom Metazoa; phylum Chordata; class Aves; order Piciformes; family Lybiidae; genus Tricholaema lacrymosa; species Tricholaema leucomelas. Next base: position 639,117 of record WAAF01013476.1, read on the forward strand.
ATCATTGAGTTCTGCTCTTCTTCTCTTAGCCTAGATCTTTGAAACCAAGTAGCGAAACGCCCTCTTTTCTCTCCTGCTGGCTCACACAGAGGGTGAAACCCTCTGCTGTTCTCAGTTACCTTGCTCGCTCATGGCCAGAGGTCTGCTAAGTGACTGAATATTGCAAACCTGCCAGTCCTGTCAGAGAGACACATTGTTTTATCTTTTCTTGGTTTCTAAAACTTACATAGTTGATCAGAAGAAAAAAAAAATGCATTGAGGTTGTTCATTCAGTTACTCAACAACTGAGAATTTAGCTGAATGTATAACTATAACTCAGTCCTTCAAGTATACGTATTATCAAAGGTATTTCTCCCAGAAACACATAGAATGAACCTATAGGTTCACAGAATTAAGCAAGTCCTTCAGAGAAGGCTATTACCTGCATGTCATTAACCTGTTAGGAAGAAAACTTGTGCCCATCTGATACATCAGGGAGAGCATTGAACACCCCGCACTGCGTGGCTCACATGAGTACCAGGGCTATTCCTTGCCTTTCCCATTTGCAATGGCTGGACAAACAAGAGCCCCAAGATGAGATACAATGCTGTGGCTCTCAGCAGAGACAATATAGGAATGAAATTTCAGATCAACTCTACATTTTAGGTTAGACTACCACTTGCGGAAGTCACAAATCAGAATTTCAGACTTCTCACACACACATCTGTTCTGAGGTATAAGTGTAGGAGACCTTCTGACTCTCATTTACTTCACTTGCATAAAGCTCTAGCCTGTAACTTAAAACCTGACTTCATGTTTGTCTTTGGAAACCAGCAGTTGAACAGATTGCTCGAGAAGATTCAAGACTGCCATCTTCTAGTTGCTATATCCCAATAACAAAATAGAAGAGGGGGAAAGTTTAATTTTCACAGGGCTTTCTCGCTGTTGGAAAGATGACTTTATATAAAGGGTTATGGTCACTATTTCCTTTCTTTGCTGTGGATGTTGATTCAGAGGGCAACATGTCTGAATCTCATGTTTGCTAGTAAATGCAGTATGTATACTAACAATTATTCTTTTGCATTGTTGTTGTTATTATTACTGTTACTATTATTATTGTTTTCCCAGATACTGCTTGTCTCCAATGGAGGAAAATTTATGAAAAAGACACTGATTGGGGAAGCTTATATCTGGCTTGACAAAGTGGATCTAAGGAAAAGGATAGTAAACTGGCACAAACTGTTGGTCAGCTCCACACAAGCACACTGAGCAGAGCTGTCTGCTTAGGGCACAAAACCTGCAGAGTCTGCTACAAAGAGCATCACTCCAAGACTATAGTTTGATATCATTGTGTTTAGCTAGTCTTTCAGAATACAAAGTAGAAAAGAGCAGTCTCTGGGCTACGTAGCACACTCAAATGAGGGCTAGTACACTTGTTTTGCTGCAAAAGACAGCAAAGAAAATCTGGGCCCAGAATTTAAAGTGAGGCTGTTTGAAATGAAGACTGATACAAGGGCTCCAAGATGTTGGACTCTTTGTGAAGAGAGTAACTGGAAAGGAAATAATGAAGGCTGGAAGGCAGATGTTAAAGCAGAGCTCGGCTGCAGCTGGAGATAGTGTGATGGAAAGAGCATTCTGGTTTTCTATGCAACCAGAAAGAGATCATTTTATGCAAAAGCACCTAGGGTGACTGACTTTCCAAGCAGCACTTATCAGAAGTGCCAAACACGTTCCTCTGCACCTTAGGATCTCTGATAATTTGTTGAAGTGAGATTACGCCACTCAACACAAACTGCAAGGTGTTTGCAAGAGTGGGGAAGTTATTTTTATTACTTTCCCCCCCTTCTTTTCCTTTAAAAAACTACGCTATGGAGAATCAGATCTCATTGTTTCACTTGTTTCTGTCTGTTAGCAACGGATATAAACCACTGTCCTAGAAGGTAACAGATAAAATTGTATCAATGGTCTGTAATTTGGGATATGCTTTTAAAGAGAAAGGACATTGGGAAGAAAAAAATGCTGTTTTGATGTCGATGACATTGTACTTCACCTCACCTTTTAAATCAGAAACTTTAAAATTCTTTGAATTGAAAGCTGTAGAAAAGTTTGGAACTGAAGAAGTTTAAGTACTGGGACCAACACAACCATTTCAGCTAGCGCTTACATTTTTCAGCAACCAGTCTTATTCTGAAAAATGTACAGAGATGAGGAATTGTAGACACTATTTTGTGGGCACTTTGGAACAGCAGACACACCACGCTAACACCAAGCTGCTGGGTACAGGGCTCTGTATTAATACCAGTGGCATACTTGAAATCTAAGGGGAAGGGATAGCAGAACAGTAACTCCCTGGATGCTATCACATTACAGAGAATTAAGAGTGTCTTCTAGTTGCCTCAGGTCTGAGCATAATCCACTTAACAGCAAGGCTTCTCAATTAGAAAAGAAGTAAATAGGAATGTAAATTGTAATGTTTGAGACTGTGTCAGCATTTTCATGCTTTTAAAGCCACACTTTCATGGGCTTGAAGCTGATCAATTAAATCACTAGTTCCTGGGATACCTTAGGCTGGTTGTATTTTCCTTCATACCATTGTTGAAGAAAAATGGAGAGCTTTGTCTCCTATTTCTAAAGGTAAAGTAGGTCCTTTAAAAGAAAAATAAACCACGCAAGAGTCATTACAGTACTAAATTCCATGTTACTCAGAAGTCATGCAATATTTCACTGCTTTGTTAGAAAGTAGTTTCCCTGGAAATTTTGTCTCCTGACCTTTGCATGTTTAAAAAAGAAAATGACCATATTTTTGCACTTCAGACATTTCTTTTTTCTTGCCCAGTAAGGACTTTCACAGACATCTTCTTTATTAGACTTCTTCTTATATTATCTGAATTTTTATTTTTTATTAGTCCTTTTATTTTTATTTATTGTTTTTATTTTTATTAGACTTTATTAGACATCTTCTTATATTATCTGAATGTTTGTAGTACACTTCCACAGATTGTGCAACCCCAACTGAAAATATTATTCCAGAATATACTATGCTTAAAAAAAAAGGGGGGGGGGAGGTGGGAGAGAGAAAAATAAGGCTTAGTTTATTCAGAATCTAGACTGACCATGCAAAAGCTGCACCATTTAATCCAGTGACACTCTCACATGCAGGTTTTGAGTTAGCTTAATCAAAATAAGAGAAGGGGAAAAGAATATGAGAGGAAACATGAAATCTATGCTACACACACCAAGGAAACTCCTGTTAGTTATCAATAACCTGCTGGTAGCCTGCTTGACTTGCAGGTGGAGCGATCTTAACACAGTCTTACTGCACACAAGACAACATCACTGACAGTGGAAGTAAGCTATGTGCTTTAATATTGCGTTTCATGTTTTGACGAGTAAATGCATACCCTACCTCTCATATATTTAAAAAAACATTCCTCTGCACTTATTGTAAACGTCCTCTACGTTTTGATGTTGTATATGTTTTTGTAAGACAGATGTTTCAAAGTCCTCAACTGAACCAAAAAAAGCCTGCATGGCTATACCTGTGCTGCTCTTTCAGTGGGTTCTTTTGCATTCCTGATGGCCGCAATGCATACTTTCATTGAAAGAAGACCAAAAGTTCAAAATAATACAATAAACCAAAACAGTCCCATTTCAAGTACTGTGTGAAGTCCAAGCCATGAGGTGTGCAATTTTGTGCAAACTGCTGGTGGTTTTGCTCTTTCTAAGGCGTGCTATGAAAACAGCACGTGACTCTAGTAGTTGCTATGGAGATTTCTAGCAGAAACAAGCGGTGTCTGGCCGCCTTACTGGGAAGGCTGTAACCATCACTCAACTGAGAAAGCAGACAGGTGTGTTTTATTCTCCCACACATACAAATGTGGCCAATGTTTTTATCAAATAGCTGGTTTAGGTGGTATAGCTGTGGCTGTAAGGAACAGCTACCTTTGTGGGTTAAATCAGCAAAGGGGTTGATTTAAGCATCTTTGATTCTCTGAACAACACACAAACTGTTTCTGCACATCAAAATGGCAATCTGAGCTCCTATCATGTAATACAGAGTGGAGCTTGTCAGGAACGTGGCACCGCCTCGGTCAGGTACAGCAAGGACAGGGCTCCTTTGGTGTAACTCAGGATGGGCTAATGACTGACCTGGGCTCACACACTCTCTTTCCTGAGGCAGCATCAGAGGTCAAAGGATGCTTTCAAAGTGTGCCAAGTTCCTTTTTGACCAAATTTCTAGGTTGCACTGGAATCACTCTATGCAACAGATTCATGTTTTCCTTTCCTTTTTTTTTTTTTAAATGTGTGCATGTGTTTTGTGTTTCTGTCTTCTTGTTTCATGAATAAAGTCAGGAAAAGCTCACTTCTGACAGTGTCTTTCAAAAAAAATAAGCAAACAAGGACTATCAGTACCTTTTTTATATATATATATATATAACTCAGCATATTTTTTGGTCTCAGTAATATTTTTTTCTTTTATCTGGCCAAAAGTGCATAGATGTGGCAACAACTTTTATCATCTCTGGCTTTTGTTGTTTTCTTTTGGTTTTTTTTTTTTAATTCATAAATCTGCTGAGTCAATGGAAATTGAAGCTGCTTCTGTGTTTAGGGTCTTGTACAGTGGAAACAAGCTGAAAAATGAGCAAAAGCACAGTGTGTGTGTTTACAAATGACAGGGATTTCTCACATTACCATTATTATTATTATCACCATGCATACAGTGAGTAGCAAACAACCACTTTCTTCTTTCCAGAAGAGGTATGAGAGTTTCTAAGATGAATGTTGAGCTAGTTCTTTCCCATTACGCTTTAAAGGGATAGTATCCAGGGGCAATGAGTGCTGCTTCTTTATTATTACCCATGTTTTGACATTACATGGATCCTGTGTGGAAGAAACATAACCCCAATCCAAACCAGTGGAAGTCAGTAACAACCAATCTCTTGACTAACACTGGCTTTAAATCAAGACCTAGGAAATATCCAACTTATTTTTCTGGATGCTGGGTTTTCACATGGTTAGGCTGTGGGACATGGTAGCTGGTAACCAGCTGATATTGATTCTTACTTTGAGGGAGGTGTCCCTGCCTATGGCAGGGGGTTGGAACTGGATGATCTTTGAGGTCCCTTCCAACCTAAACCATTCCATGATGATGAAGAAAAAGAAGACATCTATTATATTGTTAAGCTAGTGTGTGCCCAATAAACAATAATTAGGATTTAGTTTCATGGAGATATCATAAAGATGTTAATAGTATTTTTTAAAAGTATTATTTGACTCATAACTGACACTATTTTTAAGTACTTTATTTTCATTGCTACAATGCTGAATGTCACAGATTTCATTATTTGAGTATATATCTAGATATGTACATACCTGTGTGAATAACAGAGAAGATTTGCATTAGTGTGGGTGTAACTTATGAAGGTAATGAAACAGAGAGGAAATTTAGTGTAAGTTTCCACATACATTATATTTAAACCCTAGACCTACGTGCCCTGTGAATTTTTAGTACACCTGGCATCTAGGGTCAGTTGCTACTTGTAAATTCATGTTGCCTTTAGAAGGAAAATAGAAGGGATAAATAAAACCGGATACTCTCTCTTTAAATCATAAGAAGCATTTTAATATTTTCTATATGTTCCATTTTATTATTTTGGGAAAAAAAAAAAAAAGAAGAAAATATATTGATGAGCTCAAAAGTTATAATATATATATAGATACCCATAACTCAAACTAGATGATTTCAGCAAAAGCCGTTTTGTTAATTTGTTACCCTGTAAATAAGTACACATTTTTGTAAACCAAACTGAGTTTAAATTCTTGACTCCATTAGGAATCCAAGCATGTGAATGTGTCCTTCTTTGATTGTATCTTCTAAGTGTTCAGTGATGTGCTCAGGTGCTCAAAAACGGCCGACTAGCGTGTGTGCTGTCATGCTACAGACAATGTGTACAGCATACCCAACATTAACAAAAATAAAATCCAAACCCACCAAAACACCTCACAAAACCAAAAAAAAAAAAAAAAGAAAAAAAAAAAAAAAACCAAGAAAAAAAAAGTTTAGTCCTTGGAGAAATGTAATGTTTCCACAGTGAATGTTGCATGCATAGATGATGGTTTGTTGGTACTCATTTTAGTTTGAATTTAATTTTCATTTTGCGTCCAGATTCATCAGGTGAAGAAAAAAAAAAAAAAAAAAAAAAGAAAAAGGCAGACTTGTTCTGGAAGCTGTAAAAACTGAAACAAAAACAGTATGAGAATTGTATAAAAAAAAAACCAAACAACAAAATATGCTTGTAAATCTGTCTCAATTTTCACTGTATGTATAAACCCATGTCATGGTTTTGTGATTGTATACAGGCTGTATCTCGAGAATTTATGCAAATTGTGCTGTATAAAGGCTGTTACTCCAGCCTGACAAATAAATATTTCAAATACCTGGTTTGGTTTCATTTCCCAAGTTGTCATGAAAATATCTTGCAATGATTTGAACTTCCAGTTTTGTTGGCTGCAATGCTTTTATTGTAATGCTGTATATACTGCTCACATTCAGCTGTTGTGTTTCAGCATTAGAATCACAGGAGGTTTCGGGCTGGAAGGGACCTCCAAATGTTTTCTAGTCAAACCTCTCTGCACTGACCAGGGACATCCACTGCTAGATCAGGTTGCTCAGAGCCTTGGTGAACCTCATCTTGATATCAAGGAGTGACAGCAGGGGGAACGGAGTGAAGCTGGAGATGGATAGGTTCAGGTTGGGTGTGAGGAGGAAGTTCTTCACCATGAGCGTGGCGAGAGTCTGGAATGGGTTACCCAGGGAGGTGGTTTAGGCCCCGTGCGTGAAGGTGTTTAAGGCCAGCTTGGATGGGGCTCTGGCCAGCCTGATCTAGGATAGGGTGTCCCTGCCCATGGCAGGGGGGGGGTTGGAACTAGTAGTCCCTTCCAACCCTGACTGATTCTATTCTATGATCCCCATGGAGGGGGGCTTCACCAACCTTGTAGAAAGAGCTTGTTCCTAATATCCAATCTAAATCTCCTCTTCTCTAATTTCATTCATTGCCTCTCATCCTATCACTGCAAGCCTTTGGAAACAGTCCCTCTGCAACCTTCGCATACTGTAAGGCTGTTATTAGGACTCCTGGAGCCTTTTCTTCTCCAGGCTGAAGAGCCCCAGCTCTCTCAGCATGTCCTTGCATCAGAGGTGTTCCAGCCCCCTAATCATTTCTGTAGCCCTCTTGAGATATCACCGATGCCCCTCATTTAATTTGAGGTAAGAAACGGTTAGTTCATCGAAACTTTTATTCAAACAAGTCAGAACTTAACAGCTTGTTGATATCACACAAATGATATTTAGACAACAAATAAATGTACATAAACCAGGACAGTTTAGGGATGTACAGGGGTTTATGTCTCCAGTATGAAGGAAAGATGAATTCAAAAGGTAGTCTAGCTCTGTATCTTTTTAAGTTCCTGATAAAGGCAAAATAGGGAACCATCTAATAAATCCTAAGAGGCTTTCCCTGCTCTTTCCTCCAGTAGAAAGGTTTCCAGGAACAATATATTCTATCTTATTATAAACAATAAATCAGTTTCAGTGATCACTTTAATATTATTGAATTGTACCTGACTTGTAGAATACTCATGAAATTCTCTCATAGAGCTTGTGTTTCTGAGCCATGTCTAGATCTATATTTATCGTAATAGAGAAAAATATACCTGGTCCCCAAGTAGGATAAATTGACAGCTGAGTTTTGCATCTAGAAAACAAAAATAAATTAGGCTATATGTTCTGTTAAGTTGATGCTCTTCTCTTAAAAATAGCAGGCAAAAACCTCTGGGAATGCCTCAGCAAGAGAATTGCCCTTTTCCCACATTAGCCTGTTTGCTCTAACAGTGACACAGACTAACTTTTAATAAGCATCCACAAGGAGTCCAACTCCAACATTCTTAATGCTTGTCTTGATTCCAAAGATGTGTTTTCCAAGGTACTTTGGATGCCTCTTACGGCTTCAACCAACTCTTCACCCCACTTCTCAGTATCCTTTTTCACTTTGACAAGGAAGATCCTGCCCAGCATGCTTGCCCTTTGGAAATGGTTAGAAAGCATTTCTGAAGTGATGAAAGCTTTAAGCAGAGGTCCTCACACTACAGCCCACAGGCCAGATACGGTCCCCTAGGGTCCTCAATCCGGCCCAATGATATTTATAGACCCACCATCGGGGTTGGGGGGGAAACCAAGCAGCCACTTCCTGCCCCCAAGCACCCCTCAGGACTGGGCTGGAACCAAACTATAGTCCAGTCCCCGACAGTGTCTGAGGGGCAGGGAAGCAGCCCCCTGTTTAAAAAGTTTGAGGACCCCTGGCTTTAAGGGACAGAAAGCTGACTGGAATTAACTACCACAGAAGCTGTAGATTTATCTGAAGCTAGCTCAAGGAAACTAATTTATAAAAGAAAAGAAAATCCCCAAATCTCTTCACACACAGAAATAATGATTCAATAATATTATCCTTTCAAAATAATTAACACTGTTTAATCAAAATGTGTGTTTTCTCATAGAAAGCACACAAATCACAGAGTATGCAAGGAATACTTCTAAGGCTGCTGCAGGGTTTAAGCCACACCTTGAGTACTGTGTCCAGTTCTGGGGTCCTCAATTCAAGAGAGATGTTGAGGTGCTGGAACACGTCCAGAGAAGGGCGATGATGCAGTTGCAAGGCCTGGGACACAAACCCGATGAGGGGAGGCTGAGTGAACTGAGGCTGTTTAGCCTGGAGAAGAGGAGGCTCAGGGCAGACCTCATTGCTGTCTACAACTACCTGAAGGGAGGTTGTAGCCAGGTGGGGGTTGGTCTCTTCTCCCAGACAACCAGCAACAAAACAATGGGACAGAGTCTCAAGTCGTGCCAGAGGAGGTCTAGGCTGGATGTTCTTCACAGAGGGAGTGATTTGCCATTGGAATGGGCTGCCCAGGGAGGTGGTGGAGTCACTGTCCCTGGGGGTGTTCAAGAAAAGCCTGGATGAGGCACTTCGTGCCATGGTCTAGTTGACTGGATAGGGCTGGATGCTAGGTTGGACTGGATGATCTTGGAGGTCTCTTCCAACCTGGCTGATTCTATGATTCTAAGCTAGCTGCTGTTTGTGATATGTGATGTGGAACTGGGAATTGGGTAGATCATTAAGTATTTTTTCAATATAGGCTGAAATTGCAGCTCATACAGAGACAAGTCACTAAAAAAAATATGCACGGAGGTTCCACTTTGCACTTGGGCTCTGGGAATGGGTTTCTCAGGTTCTTAGATACCGAAGCGAGATGGCAAACGGTTACTCAATTCGCGGCATGAAGCGGCTTCATTCTTCACAGCTGCTGCACTGCAACCGAGGGGCCGCGCTGCCCCCGTGCATCACCGACCAGCACTGCAGCTTACCTGCCACCGACACCCAGCCCATGCCACTACAATTGCTCAAATGGCTATTTTTTATGGTTTTACAAAATAGAAACCAAAGGCAAACCCAAAACAAAAACAAAACAAACAATAAAAACACAGAAAATGCAATTGAAAAAAATTAAATATTGTAAACAAATTCTATAAATAGAATCAACCAGGTTGGAAGAGACCTTCAAGATCATCCAGTCAAACCTATATTTCAAAATATTTAAACTACCTACATATAATCTGACTTATTCCCACCTCCTCACATGAAGTCATGCATCAGGGATGATTGCTTTTTTATTCTGGACATTTTTTTCAGTGTAGTCTCCTTGCAGAACTTTGTTCTCAGACCTTCTCTCCTCATAGATTTCACAGATTTGGCAACTCAAGACACTTTGGTTTTCCATTTCTAGTATAAATTCTCATGTCTGGACATAACTTACATTGTTAAATTGCTTCAAGAACACAAGTCTTCCATCATTTTTCCTGTCCATGGATCTCTGTGTACTTTGGGAGATATCTCAGCAAAAGTGTCCAAGTCACCAAAATTCTGTGAAGTCTTTGATCTCTTGCTTCTTTTGGGAGGCCAAACTCTTAAAGACTCTGGCAAGAACATTGCAGAAAATATCTTCAATATTATACTTTTAATAGTATCATAAAGTCACAGAATCAAAGAATCATCCAGAGTAGGGCCACAGGGATGACCAGAGGGCTGGAGCACCTCTGCTATGACTAGAAGAGTTGGGGCTGTTCAGTCTGGAGAAGAGGAGGCTCCAAAGTCACCTTATTGTGGCCTTTCAGTACCTGAAGGGGGCCTACAAAAATGCTGGGGAGGGACTTTATAGGCTATCAGGTAGTGACAGGACTAAGGGGAATGGAGCAAAGCTGGACATAAGTAGGTTCAGACTGGACATGAGGACAAAGTTCTTCACCATGAGAGTGGTGAGAGCCTGGAATGGGTCTCCAGGGAGGCAGTTGAGGCTCCATCCCCAGAGGTGTTTGAGGTCAGGCTGGATGAGTCTCTGGCCAGCCTGATCTAGGGTAAGGTGCCCCTGCCTATGGCAGGGGGATTGGAACTAGATGATCCTTGTGGTCCTTCCAACCCTGACTGATTCTATGATTCTATCTGAGATGGACATCTAGTCTAGCTCCCCCGCAGTAAGCAGGACATCTACAACCAGATCAGATTGCTCAGGGTCCTGTTCAACTAACTTTGAGTGCTTCCAGAGGTGGGGCATTTATCATCTCTCCAGGCAACTTGTGCCAGCATTTCACCTTTCTCATTGTAAGCAAATTATTCCTGATGTCTGGTCTGAATCTACTCTCTTTTAGTCTAAAACCTCTAGCCCCTGTGCTACCACTACAGGTCCTATTAAAAAGTCTGTCTTCACCTTTCTTACAGTTCCCCTTTAAGTGTGGAAAGGCTACAGTAAGGTCTCTCCGGAGCCTTTTCTTCTCCAGGCTGAACACTCCCCAACTGTCTCAACCTTTCCTTGTAGGAAAGGTGTTCCACCCCTCTAATCATGTTTGTGGTTCTCCTCTGGACCTGCTGTTATATATACTTGAGCCAGGACAGTGGATGCCTACCGATGTGATCAGGTCAATGGACATGTTGCAAGACAAGAAATTCTAAGTATTTAGAAAAAGCAGAAGAAAAAATGCAGTAGGAATGCCCAAACATTGAAATGGGCTACCCACAGAATTTTTGCAACCTCTGTCCTCGCAAGTATTTAAAACCTCTACTTAAAATGTCTGGACAAGCCTTAGATGATATCACACTGCTAACTTATGTGCTAGACTTGATGATCTCAGAGGTCTCTTCCAGCCTCAGTGATTCTGAGGCCCAGTCAGCACACATGCGTGATGCTAAAGTGACCATCAACTCTCTATCCTGCCTGACCGGGGGGCCACCAGGCCCCCCGGCCTTTGTCCCCTTCCCACCCACCCGGTGTGTACCAGAGAGACTCACCGGTGATGACAGGAAGAGGATCCTTCCGCCCAGCTGGGCAAGCTTAGGGCTTCTGCTTTCCTGGAGTAGCTTAAAAAGGGGAGTGGGCAGGTAGGGCAAAGTGGTTACACCTGGGGTGGGAGGAGACTCCAGCAGCACCCAGGTGCTCTGGGATTTGGGTGGAAAAAGGAGAAAATGCTGTGGGGTGGGAAAGGGGCAGCTGGGGTGGGAAAGGGGAAGTGGGGCTGAAAGGAAGGAGATGGAGAGGAAAAGGATGAAAACGGAGAGGAATGAAGGAAGATGGAAGAGAAGGGAGATTAAAGGAAGTAAAGTTAAAAAAGTACTGTTTGCATTGAAACCAGCCTTTTCATGACCAGCCCTCTGTCATTTCTGCTTGGAGTAGTAACCGGACCTCTTCACTGGCTCACCGAAGAAGGGCAAATCACATTCCCCTTCAGCCTGGTATAGATCCACAAAAAAAAAAAAAAAAGAAAATAAGAGAAAATAAAAGAAAGCAATAAACTCAAAGGCTTGAATACTAACGGGTCGGGTGTTGGAACTACTAGCCTGCATATTCTTTCTGTCTCTTTGATGTTTGGCTGCTAAGTAAGCAGGTGTATACGGTTAACACTCCAGGAGGAGTGTCCCTGAACTCGAAACCTGACCTCAGGTGGTCCTGACCCCTCCCCAGGGGTAGGTCTGGACACCCCCAGGTGAGGGTTAGCCCACTCCCCTTTCCTGTCCCATAAAAAGCAGGGGGACTTCCTGTTCTCCCTCTCTTGGACTCTCTCTCAGATCCTCTCTCGGATCCCCTCTTGGACCCCCTCTCGGACTCTCTGGACCACACTGCATCTCTCCACACACGTGGCCATCACCATCACAAACTTGGTTGTATATATCCCTTTTTGTATTTGTTACCCTTTCCTTCCCTACACCTTTTGTAACCTCCCTACCTTTGATACCCTTTTTAAGTTATTGTTAAACTTGTTTTCCTTTTTTAACTTCCAAATCAAGTGAGACTGATTTATTTGGGTGGGCTTACCTTTTCCTCTCACTTCCAATTCTTTTCTTTGGGGAAGGAGGGAGTGGAGAGGGAAGGACAATTAATATAAATTGTCAGTGGTTCTATCAAAATTATTAGAGTCTCTGGGAATTAAAATTAGAACTCCAGACAGCAGGTTTATTAACACAAAAAAATCTGAACAAGGTGGATGCAAAAGTGGTAGGTAGGTGGGACTGCTGTGAACTCCTGTACAGTCAAATCTACTCGTGATTGCCCTGTTTCCCTGTGTGTTTAGTCCATTAGTTTCTTGAGGTCTGAAGTCAAACAAAAACCTGGCCTTGGACTAATCTTCTCAACATATTCTTGCTGCCAGTCATAGCTGTGGTACACACAAGACTCCCCCTATTCTGTAGGGAGCAGGAAACTTGCAGAAATTCAATTTCACTGCAGTTATTTTAGATGATTAAATATTTGATCTTCATATGAAAAGGCTTTTTTTTTTTTTTTTTTAAGACTAATTCCTTCTCCTGTGTTCCAAGATAACATCAGACTGCAGTGCAAGACTTTAGTGGAGGAAAGGCAGAGACATCCAACATCCAAGCTGTTGTACAGCATAAGGGGAATCTCCTTCTTCAGCAATCTCTGTGTTGAAACCAAGAGCTAGTGGGATGATCAACTGTGAGTGGGAGGCAAAAGCCAAGCACATAAGAGAATTGCAGCACTGTGGTAAAAGTAAGTAGAATAACAGGAAGTCCAATGCCTAAACCCCTTGTAGTCCTTGTTTATGAGAGAATGTACAATGTCTACACCATAACACCACAGCATAGCTACCAGAAGGAGGTTCAGCTCTCCAGATATATCTGAAAAGAAGTCTCTTCACTGGATTGTGATTCTATATGCTCTTATCGTAGAAAATCCCTGATTAATGTATGTAAAATTAATCATTAAAATATTATAATTAATTATTAAACTAATTTCTGAAATGATTGCCTGTGTAAGTGCTTAAGAATGAAAAACAGTACTGGTTTTGTTTAGTAAGTTAGGATGATAACTCACCATACAGACATTAAAATTCTATTAAACTGAAGATTTAAGGGAGTTAGAGATGAATTTGTACAAATATTCCCTGCTAATTCCAAAAGTAGGAGCTATAATGACCCCAAAACCTCTCACTCAGAATCAGGAAATGACAGAGAACTCTTAATACACAAAGGATTACCTTCCCACTCCAAATATGAATTAAACACTAACGAAGAGTAGTTGAAAAGAAGGCAATCAATACAAATCAGGAAAGAATGATACCTTTCGTGGAAAACAAATATTGTGGAGATAGAGGTGTTAGAGAATGGGGACTGGGCATGTGTATCCAACTGCTATTTTTATATCTCACTCAAAATTGATTTTCCATAACTGCCATTTCAAAATGCAGAGGAATTCAAATTGGATAAATTTAGACTTTTTTTATGGCCATGAAACAGGTTAATTGAAAGCAAATTCTGATAATGGTAAGGAATGTCTACATCCTAGTGAGAATGCAAGAGAATTGCCTATTTTTCAGCTAGTTATTCTTCATAATTACAGAGAACAATAAAGATCATAGAATCATAGAATCATAGAATGGTTTAGGTTNATCCATGCAATCTACAGAAAGTAGGGAAGTGCTGTTACTTTTCTTTCACAGGTGAAACTGCTGAGGCCCAGGAAAGTCACAAGTCTCCTTCCAAAGATCTTCAAGTTGCCACAACTTTCACATCCTTCTTAATTGATAGACCCCCAAAAACTCGTTTAAATACTTCATTCTGTAAGTCAGATTAATAAAACCTGGAATCGTTTTTTTGTGTCTAAAGAGAGGAGATCATAAAGAAAGCCCCAACTAAAGAGCAGTAAGCATTCATGCTGGCAGCGAATGCCTGGAGCTTGCATGCTGTCTTTGAAGCAGATTTGGGCTGAACACATTTGGGTAATTGCTCAGAGCTCCTTGCAGTCTCTGCTCTAATTGACAATGGTAATAACAGGCTCATTTTCATCAATGGCTTTGAGAACGTGGAGAAGCTTTTACAGCCTAGGGGTATTTCATTCTTGCTTCATACCTAAGCGTTCAGGAGATGGGGGGGGAAGCTATTTGAAACCTAAGACTCAGTTTCTTAGGGCTTAATGTTGTTTACAACCTCTTTAAAGGTGACTTGAGGCTGCAGTAGAACTCACTATTATTTTTCTTCTCTTCATTATTGTATTATAGACAGAGGGATGCAGGCATGAAAACTTTTAAGCAGTTTTCCTAGCAAAATTCACTTGATGTCTTCTTTCTTTAATTAATAACAGTGGTTTCTGTATTGCTGCTCCATAAAGAAGTTTTTCTTCCAAGTTCTGCTGTATATGACACAGAAAGGGAATTATCACATAGATCACGCTGTGCCTCCTACCTCTTTAGCTTAGATTACCTCTACATTCAAGCACAGACAAAAAACACAGCCTTAGAGGCTTGCACTGTAGGCATTTAAATTTCAATAAGATAAACCCACTTTGGAAGTCTTAACTATCATCACAAAGTTGCAAGCCAAGAAAGCACTGCAACTTTAGAAGCAATGATAATTCCTGGTAAGTAGACAAGAGCGATGTGCTTTAATGAAAATAAATCCCATGCATAGTCTGAAATCCTTTGTTCAGACAGACTAACTCAGACTCACTGATACTGTGTGTTGCATGGGAGTTGCTGTAGGAAAAGAATATAGAGCTGCAGACTGCTTACCACTCACAAAATGGATACATTTGAGTTGTTCAGGGCCTTGGGGTAACATCTAAATCTAAAATCTACCTGAAATGAATCTCTTTCTTTGTTGCTTGCTGAAGGGCCAGGATTTATCTCATAAGCAACTCTATTTGCTTTCGATTATTTTCAGTATACTTCAAATCATGTGGTGTAGTAATGAGGGATAAAAGGCACACACTCCAAAAGCCCAGAAACCCAAAAATAAATAACTGACCAATTTATTTGAAGAAATTTGAGGTTTGAGTGCAGTTTTAAACCAAAATATTCTTGAATGATTGAAAATTGAAAATTCTGAAAGTAGTATTTCCAAAGAGAAATTATCTGCAGAATTGCTGTGAATTTTTCTCAGAACAGAGGGTGCATGCAAGCCAAGGGCGCGTGAGAGAGCAGTGTCTGGGACTGTACAGCACGTTAACGTTTTCGTACAGATCCACAGGAGAACAGGAAAGTAACTCTGCATTCATAGCAGTGTTCTAGAAAAAAAAATAGCCTAAATGCATCAAAAGCTTAATGTAATCAATAAAATGCTTCAAAATGTCATAGAATCATAGAATGGTTTAGGGGGGAAGGGACCTCAAGGATCATCCAGCTCCAACCCCCTGCCATAGGCAGGGACACCTCCCACTAGAGGAGGCTGCTCAAGGCCTCATCCAGCCTGGCCTTAAACACCTCCAGGGAGGAAGCAGCCACAACCTCCCTGGGCAACCCGTTCCAGTGCCTTACCACCCTCACTGTAAAGAACTTCCTCCTAACATCCAGTCTAAATCTCCCCTCTTCCAGTTTAAACCCATTCCCCCTCGTCCTGACATTACCAGACCTTGTCAATAGTCCCTCCCCAGCCTTCCTGTAGGCTCCCTTCAGATACTGGAAAGCCACTATAAGGTCTCCTCAAAGCCTTCTCTTCTCCAGGCTGAAGAACCCCAACTCTTTCAGCCTCACACCTCAAAGTAGAGGTGGTCCAGCCCTCTGATCTGATCATCCTTCTACAAGGGCAGAGTGAGGGAGTTGGGGCTGTTTAGTCTGGAGAAGAGGAGGCTCTAAGGTGACCTTATTGTGGCCCTCCAGTATCTGAAGGGGGCCTACAAAACAGCTGGGGAAGGACTCTTCAGAATATCAGGTAGTGACAGGACTAGGGGGAATGGAGCAAAGCTGGAGATGAGTAGGTTCAGGCTGGACATGAGGAGGAAGTTCTTGAGCATGAGAGTGGTGAGAGCCTGGAATGGGTTTCCCAGAGAGGTATTTGAGGCTCCATCCTTGGAGGTGTTTAAGACTAGGCTGGATGGGGCTCTGGCCAGACTCATCTAGGGTAGGGTGTCTCTGCCCGTGTCAGGGGGGGTTGGAACTAGATGATCCTTGTGGTCTCTTCCAACCCTGACTTATTCTGTGATTCTATGAAAATTACACAAGGCAAGATTTTCTTGAGTAAAAGCTTGTGTTTGGAGTAAGATTCTGTAATGATCCTCAAGCTCATTGTAGTTTTACAGATTAGGTTTTGATACCATGAATCTTCTCAAAAGTATCAGTGAGGATGAAATCGAATTTGTTATTATCATTACACTTGGTTTCCACATCTTGATGTGATCAACATGAAGAGTTCATGTTTGATGACACAGTAAAATAAGGTGCTATCAAATGTGCCACAGAAACTCCAAAAGACTATATTAGCAGTTATAGTAAGATCTCAAAGGCAAAGATTAATTTCTTATTATCAGCAGTAGTTGTTAATATATAGGTCAACGAAGGAGCTAAGAGAAATGGAAACAAAATATTTTACAGAATCACAGAATGTCAGGGGCTGGAAGGTACCTTGAAAGATCATCCGGTCTCCTCCCCTGCCAAAGCAGGGTCACATATACCAGATCACACAGAAATGAGTTCAGGCAGGTTTTGAATACCTCCAGAGAGGGAGACTCCACAACCCCTGTGGACAGCCTGTTCCAGTGTTCTGTCGCCCTCACAGAGAAAAAAATCCTTCTCATGAAACTTCCTATGCCTCAGCTTCCACCCATTGCTCCGTATCCTGTCACTGGACATCACCAAGAGGAGCCTGGCTCCATCCTCCTGGCACTCACCCTTTACATATTTATAAACATTGATGAGGTCACCCCTCAGTCTCCTCTTCTCCAAACTAAAGAGCCTCAGCTCCCTCAGTCTCTTCTCGTAACAGAGATGTTCCATTCCTCAGTCATCTTTGTGGCTCTGTGCTGGACACTGTCAAGCAGTTCCATGTCCCTTCTGAGCTGGGGTGTCCAGAACTGGACACAGTACTCCAGATGCAGCCTCACCAAGGCAGAATTAGAGGAGCGGGAGAGCCTCTCTCGACCTACTAGTCACAGCCCTTCTAACACACCCCAGAATGGCACTGACCCTCCTGGCCACAAAAGCATATTGCTGGCTCATGGTCAACTTCCCATCAACTAGGATCCCCAAATCCTTTTCCCTGTACTGCCTTCCAACAAGTCAGTCCCCAACCTACACTGATACCTGGGGTTGTTCTTTCCCAGGTGCAAGACTCTACACTTGCCCTTGTTGAATCTCATTAATTTTCTCCCTGACCAGCCCTCCAGCCTGTCCAAGTCTGGCTGAATGGCAGCTCAGCCTTCTGGTGTGGCAGCCACTCCACACAGTTTGGTATCAGCAAATTTTCTGAGTGCACTCTGTGACCTCATCCAGGTCATTGATGAGTTTATTGAAAATATTTGATTATAGTGTTAATGAATGATCAATGTAACAAAATAATTCACACTGGCTTCCCCCCCCCCCACCCCCAACCCCCACCACCCCCCCACCNATATCTCTTAAAAACACTCTTGCTATAACAGCACCAAGTAACAACACTAAGAAGCATCATTCTTTTCTTGCATCAGAGCCACCTGACTAGTTTTAAGATATGAGGCATCCAAGTTTGCTCTGATTCATCACTGTGCTATCAATCACCTTACTGTGTGGGGAGGCAGGAGCAGAAAACACATGTACATGCCCACATATCTGCTTTAAAATTCTGAATATACTTAACCTAGTTACATAGTAAAAGATACACATTAGAGATGAATGCTGAGTTGCATCAGCAATGTGTAGTGAGTGACAAATAAGAGTGCTCCACCTGAGGAGATAGAGAACCTGCTGCAGATACTCAGTGGCACTGCCCAAGTGCAGCATCTTTATCCAGGAAAGAAGGATTGGATTGACCCTCTTCTCTTTCTTCTGTTTCTGACCCTGTTCCTGCAGACCTTGTGATTTCTCTTTACACCCTCTTGTTATCTTCTTTATGCTTTCATGCTGTATGAGGCATTTTACATGTGATAATACATGTTCCTCGCTCCCTCTGCTGTGCTTGAGCCAGGTTCTGCCCAGCTCTCAGAGCTGCACCACTTCAGTGAGTGGCAGTACAGTAGATGAGATTTGCATTCATGCCCTTAGGATCCTGATGTGTCATATTACACTTATACGCTTGAAGTTTCTGCTTATGGACAGCAAAAAGAAAGACAGTGCCAGTGACCCATTTGCTTTAGAGTTAAATCCAGTCAGTAATTACATGTCCCTAGTGGATTCAGACAGTTTTCTAATGAAATAAAACTTAATCTTCATTTTAATGACTGTGGAACAAGCCCACAAGCATTCAACAGAGAATCCTAGATTGATGTGGATCTAGAGGAGGAGATATACAATTGAATTAAAAAAAAAAAAAAATCCCCAAACAAATACCCCCCCAAAAAAACTCACACAAACCCCCACACACATATGACCACACTGGGTTTTGGATTGGTTTGGTTTGATTTTTTTAAACACTTCAGCTTTTTTTCTATCAAAGACCAGCTATCACATTTCAAAGATCCAGGCACTGAGCTCAAGGTTGGAGGGACAGGTTTTATCTTTCTCAGCTGCAAAAGTTGAAAACATTTAGCTGGATATCTGTGGTGGGCTAAGGGAGAAAGGAGTTGGTATTCCTGTGCATTCAAGAACAATTAGGAATTCATCTGAAGTGTGAATTAGAAAACACTGTTTTCAAACATCTTGCTGGGGACCGCAGCAAGCTCAAGCTGCACAGAAATCAGGGATAGGAGTCTAAGAAGATTCTCTCCATTCCAAAAGCAAAAATTAGCTGAAACTTGGCTTGCCAGAGTGCTCTCTCCCACTGATACCTGTTTAAACTTTTAGCATTTCAAACTACAAGTTGAACAGGACCAGGAATTCTAACACATGGTTCTTAATCACCCTTTGCAGACTTCAGATTGATACATATCACACAAGACTGTTCACCAGACACTCAGGGTCGAACATTAAAGACAGATGACAATAACAGTGGCTGAAGTGGCTTGGTGGACTCAACTCACTGGTGTAGTGACCATAATGCCATCAGAACTAGGCATATGAGCTACAGCACTTATTTTAAACCCCACATGACAGCAGATGGTATGACATTCACACAATCACAACATTGCTCAAAATCCACAGTGGTACTGGAACTAATCTTCTTTAGAGTTTAATAACACAGTATATGGTCTGTTAGAATCAATTTTAACCCTGAATTTCAGAAGTTGTGTTGGGGATTAATTAAGATTTAACAAAAAGTACTGCATCCAACTCTGGAAGCCTCAACACAGGAAGGACATGGACCTGATGTAGTGGGTCCAGAGTGCCATAAAAATGATCAGAGGCTGGAACACCTCTGCTGCAAGGACAGGCTAATGGAGCTGGGATTTAGCCTGCAGAAGAGAAGGCTCCAGGAAGACCTAACGGCTGCCCTCCAATACGTACAAGATGCTTGGAAACAAACTGTTTCCAAAGGCCTGTGGCGATCAGACAAAGGGCAGTGGTTTGAAATTAGAGAAGAATAGATTTAGATTGAATGTTAGGAATAAGTTCTTTACCATAGTAATGGTGGAACAGTGCAACAGTCTGCTCAGGGAGGTAGCCCCACCCCTGGAGATATTCGAGGTGAGGCTGCACAAGACTCTGAGCAACCTGTTGTAGTGGAGGATGTCCCTGCTCAGTGCAGAGAGGATGAAATAGAAGACTTTTGGAGATCACTTTCAACACAAACCACTCTATGATTCTATGATAAGGGAAAAATTGCTCACTAAATACACCCTCCTCAGTCTAGACTAACAGAACTCACATAGAGGTTAGGGTATTAGCTACCCAGAAAGGTGCTTGAGCCACTATCAACTTTCCTGTTTGATTTGTGTGTATTCTCACTGGTAAGTGGTTATGCTTGCAATGATAATTATCAAACATTTGTTCAGTAGTTGTAAGCATAGATTTTTTAAGCAGGTACCTTTTCTTGTGTTTATCAATGACAGTAAACATGAGTGAGAGTCTGGAAACTACAGGATTTCTGCAGAAGTTGCCATTTTCATTCTGTGCTAACCAGAACATCAATACCGATAATAATTTCAAATAGCTGTTTTTTATTAGTAGAAAAGCTATTGATTATTGCCAAGATTGCCAAGCATTCTGAATTGTAATATTACTTTTTAATGATAATCTTGTGGCTGTGATTCGTTTCCAGCATCAGATACATTTCACTATCAGTTAATAATCTTGTGGCTGTCGTTCATTTCCAGCATCAGATACATTTCAGTATTTCAGTTAAAAAAAAAAACAAACAAACCCTTGATTCAAACTTCAAAAGAATATGAGGAACGTTGACCAGGCAACAGTCTGGAGATATGAGAAAAAAGAACAAAATGAGTAGAGTAAACCCTGTGAGGATGAAAATCCAAGGGCTACCTAAATCTGGAGCATTCCCCACAAATACAAAGTTATCACTTCTCTTTAGAAGGCATCACTTGAAGATGAAGGCAATATGACTACATCTTGTGGTTGCATAATTATGGTGATAAAATGAAAAGACAGAGAAATTGTCTTAGAATGAGAAAGATAACCTTAACAAGGATTTAATGGAAAAGTTACTTTGCACAGACAATTCTATTAGTTTTGACACATTTTAGGTATTATTAACAGTGATAGCTAGGACCCAGTGAAATAATTTTTTATGCTTTAAAAATATGTTTTCTTTTACTTTTAGAATACAGATCAGTTGTAAGCTGCGATTCTTAGGTTTCGTTAGGATTTGTGACATCCAGAATTTTAACTGAGCTTCAGCTGGGGAGTCCCGTTGACGTTTAACTGCTGATTTTAATGCAAGCAGCAGATGGCAGCAGCGACTGCAGCATTGCCCTCAGGTCTGGTCATCAGACATTTAGGCTAGCTACACAGAGGGGACGTTTTTAACTCCCAGTAGACTTCAAGGGGAGAAGCCCTGCTATCTGATGAGTCTGAATCTTAGTTATGAAAAAGAAAAATTAATGTAAAATTGTATTTTTGCCTGGATAAAATGTTACACAGAAACACATCTTCACAAATATTCTTAGGTATGTTAATATTGAGGGCATCTGGGCTTTAGAAAGCAGCAAAGTCTGTGAGCTAGATTTAATCCTCTAAAAAGTCAAAGCTTGTTTTTCATTAAATAGGAGCAAGAAATTAATAGGACCAAGAATTTTGAGGCATTGACTTAATCATAAATGATTATCTAACCGATACACAAATTTCCTGAATGTAATTGTGAGGTCCTGTGCTAACCCATAACGTTATTGTTCACAAACTCGAGGTGTTGCAGATAGCCCTGCAGTGTACAGTCATATGGGAAAATGCCCAAAGACTCAATATGAAAGCATTGACAGAACCTTTCAGTGTCTCAGGTCAGTGCTACTACATTTATAGTTGAACACTTGGATGAAAGAACATTATGCTGCACTCATAAATCACTACATCTACCAAGAGCTCTGTCTTAACATATGCTGATATAATTGCTTTATATCTTCTTTCAGTTCAGCTTGCACAAAATTAAAGTTGTTAAGGAAAATGATGCATACTACAGAGCACAAAAATAGGAAAGGCAAGGGATTAATTTTATATTGCCTCTTCTACCAAGGACCAGGGTAATTTTTGTTCATTGATTATATATAGAATAACAGAATCATAGAATCAAGCAGATTGGAAGAGACCCCCAAGATCATCCAGTCCAACCTATCACCCAGCCCTATCCAGTCATCTAGACCATGGCACTAAATGCCTCACCCAATCTTTTCTTGAACACCTCCAGGGATGGTGACTCTATGTTTTTAACCAACCAAAAAGCCAAAAACCACAAACCAAATAAAAAAAATCCCATCCAAAACCCAAAACAAAACAAATCCCCCCCAAAAGCCTCACTCCACATTTTCCTTGAAAAGTTGCCAATATCTATGCCCAAGAAATCATCAGTCAGAGAGCAGAAACTCATCAGTTCGAGAGCAGAAATTCATCAGTTCTTAAAGGACATTTTCTGCCAGTCTTCTTTCATTTGTAATATTTTCCCCAGAGCTGTAACCAGTTAAAAGAAAAATCAGAAATGTCTTTAATAAAGTAGGTAGAATTGCATCACTAAAGGACATTTTCTGCCAGAAGAGACCTTGGAACACAGTGCCTGGTATTTACTGTGGGAAACTTTACAACGTCATTCTCTCCCAGTCCTGATTAACTACAGCAAGCAGTTGGGAATCCTAATAACTAAAATGAGCGGTAGCTGGAAGTTCAGAGGAGCAAACACTCCATCCGGCCATAAGATGGTGCCATAACTCCAGAAAAGAAACGGATGTGTTTTAACAGAAAAGTAAAGCTTCTTCTTTTAACTACTATAGAGAATTTTTAAACCTTAAACACACAAAATGAAGCTAGAATCAACTCATAAAGTATTAATCTCTAAGATTGCTTTTGGAGGCACCTTAAATTTTTGTTTTGGCAGTTTTGCATGCTTGCTTGTTTGTTTTCTGGTAAGTGTGGTTCTGTTGAATTTTTGATTCATATAATGGTGAACCTGTAAGATTTTTCTGCAGATGGACTATTGATCCAAGTACTGCTAGCTCTTATGAACATATAGTGAAACATCAGACAAATATTTTGAAATGATACATAGTGTGCTCTATTTCAGGATTAATCTGGGTCTGTAAGACACCCAAGGAAAGTATGACAGCTTTGGGCAACTTGGGGCCATTTCGAAATCTCCTCTCCTGTAGAAGTATCCATGCTTCATGCTAGAATTTTGCACCAAAATAGGAATGGCCCCTATGATTTGCACATTCTCTGCACCTTTCTTGTGCCTTCCACTTTATTTCAGCCTTAAGACACAAATGCCTTGCTTGCCTGTGGTTTACAGAACTTACAGAATCATAGAATTGTGAATTACTTTGGTTGGAAAAGAGCTTTAAGTTCATCCAGTTCAACCTTTATCTAATTCTATCTATAATTTTGTGTCTTTTGAACACCTTCAGGGATGGGAATTCCTACCTAGGAAGCCTATTTCAGTGTTTCTCCTAATATCTAATTTAAATCTCTCCTGGTATAATTTAAGGCTATTTCATCTTGTCCTACCACCTTTTTACTAGGGAGGAGACATCAATGTCCACCTTGCCCCAGCCTCCCTTCAGGTAGTTGTGGAGACCAATATGGTCTGATTTCAGCCTCCTTCTCCAGACTAAACAAGACCAGTTACCAATACCTGTCTATCTAAACCCTAAGTTAATGTTTTTAGTCTTCGTTTAGATTTGATGTGCTCCAAACTAGCACACCAAGCTTATCTTAAACTCAAAGAAAGGCTTTGATACCCAAATGTTTGCCTGATTTCTTTCAGCTAAACCAATTACACTGATGTAACGTTATTTTACATATGCTCAGTGATATATGTCAGCAAAAGCTATCTTGATTAATTACTTCATCTCTCTATGGAAACCAAGCTTTCACCAATGGAGCTTACTAATGGTTCTGCTTTGCCTCATAGGCTGAGAGGTTCTCGTTGTTTTACTCGTATGAGAAGGGCACATGGTATTTATTGAGTTGTGATCCTGTTCTGAGATTTGAAGAGTTCATGGCTCATTCACATCTGGTATTTTGATGTCTCAAGAGTAAGTATCTTCCACTCCAAATTTACTTAGTTACATGTTGATTTTGATTTAGCTGGTAAGTCTGTTTCTAACACTACTCACCTTCTAGTAAGTTGGCTCTTGAATACATGACTATATAACCAATTGCCTACTATGACAACGTTTAATATATAGTATTCATGCTTGATTTCTGATGGACATCTTTCTTAGGCTGTTCTTGCATCTCTGTCGTGCATGAAAGTAGTCTTTCTCTGTAGTTAGAGTTTTTTCAGTCTGTGTGGTAGTGCACCCAAAATCCTATTTCTCAACCTGTTTTGTAACCAATTATATATACACTGTGAAGGCATTTTCAGCCAAACACTGAATATGTATAATTTTCATCATTATATGAAATTTGTATATAGTTACATGGGTGGTGGGGTTTGGATTAATAAATAATCTATATTTTTCTTAATTTCTCACTTCAGTCCTCTTTATTTATAAGAATCTCAAGGACAAAGAAATTAATCATTTTAATGGTCATGAAGCGTCTATTACTTTAAAATAGAACCTATTTATCACCAGATCTTTGCCAAGACACCTACACCAAGGTTTACATCACAGGAATTGACAGTACAGAGTCACAGAGTCACAGAATCACAGAATTAAGCAGGTTGGAAAAGACCTTTGAGATCATCAAGTCTAGTCTATCACCCAACCCCTCTAATCAACCAACCCATGGTGCCAAGCGCCTCATCCAGCCTGCCCCTGAACACCTCCAGGGATGGGGACTCCCCCACCTCCCCAGGCAGCCCATTCCACTGCCAATCACTCTTGCTGTGAAGAACTTCTTCCTAACATTCAGCCTGAACCTGCCCTGGCACAACTTGAAGCTGTGTCCTCTTGTTCTGTCCCTGGGTACTTTGCAGAAGAGACCAACCCCACCTGGCTACAGCCTCCCTTCATGTAGTTGTAGACAGCCATGAGGTCTGCCCTGAGCCTCCTCTTCTCCAGGCTGCACACCTCAGATCATTCTGTGCAGCCAGAAAGACACAAAAGAATTGCTTCCGAGCAAAAGTGGTTCAAGTCTCAGTTGTTTCTGAAGATTAGGAGAAATCACAACTGATAATTATTACTCTCTAATGTAATGCACTCCTAAGAGTCAGGAAGAACCTGCCTTAGAAACAGCAGAGACAAAAAGGAACATGTGTGCACAACACCCTGTATAGCATGAAAAAATAAGGGAGACAACAAGGAGATATAAAAACCAGTTACAGACCCTGAAGTAACAGGAGTAGAAACATTAGAAAGGCAGAAGGATTGCTTCAGCCTCTCTTTCCTGGGTAAGGATGTTGTAGCTGAGCAGTGCCACTGGGTATCTACAGCTCTGTCACCTGCTCAGGTAGAGAATGAACACTCCTCTTTCATTTGTCCCTCATCACATTTTGCTGCTGCAACTCAGCAGTCATCTCTAATGTGTTGTCTTTTACTATGTAACTAGGTTAAGTATATTCAGAATTTAAAGAAGGTTTGTGGGTGTGCTGGCATGTGTGTGTTTTCTCCTCCAGCCTCCCTACACAGCAAGGTGATTAGTGCTGTAGACCACAGTCAGTAAATTTGGACAGAATAGCTCTTTCTGTGTGCTGTAGACCACAGTCAGTAAATTTGGACACAATAGTTCTTTCTGTGCTTTTCATTTTAGGTGTACAAACAGCAGCAGCTTCATAGATAATTAATTTCTCTACTGACAGCAGCAGGTAACATCTTTATTTCTCTCTATATATACACCTTTGTACCCATATAGCTGTATTTAGTCTCTAGTACTTAACAAACACTTCATGAGCCATTTATCCTTTCAAGTGGTTATTTTTCTTCTAATAGAACATGTTTCATATTTTGTTGATCCACTTGGACACCTTCTCAGTGGGTTTGATGTCCATTTCTACCTAATAAAATTATAATTGTCTACACAGATTCAAAGAGCTGGAGCAATATAATATCTTTTAAACCTGACAAATGTTAAAATTTACTTTTCTCCCAGAAGGAAATAACCATAGTAATTTAGCAAATTACAAGTTCTAAATGGATTAACTGTTCTGAGACATAAAGTGGAATGAGAAAGTGGTACATTGTGAAATCATGTAGGGAATGAAAGGATACAAGATCCTCTTGGAGTGTTTAATGAACTCAGCCCACAGTAGCAATAATACACATGACTCACCAATAGTTTTGTGTCCATACATCTCTCTCTCTGATCTGTGTTCTTTTTTTTTTTTTTCTTAATGAAACAATATGAATTAATGATTCTTGTTTCAGACATAACAACCTTTTCTACAGACATTTTCCCTAGGAACCTTAACAATGAGATTCTTTACCTTCCTAGGTTGCTTTTGTCCATGTGCTGCTGTATATACACTAGATGGCACTCGGTACACTCATTACTCAAGGTGTCTATGTCATGTCCAGAAAAGAAAACACAGCAGCAAGCGAAATAATTGCTAAGCTCCCTGTTACCTTGAGCCTGAATTGTTGATATTGCTAAAGACAGTAATAGGAACTGATAACTTTCCCATTATGCCTGTAGCAGAATGAAATGTTGAGAAGTTCTTGTGTATACCCAGTCAACATGCAACGTACTTACTGCAGTAAATTAGATAACAATGACCATCCTCTCCAGATGTACTAAGTGACCTTTAGAATACTATAGATATAGATATAGATATGAAGAAGATTGTAAGGCTGCTTTTGATGTTACAGAAATGCACTTATCAATTATTTGACTTTTTTTTTTTTTGAGATCAGTTTCAAAATACCTTGGAAGACACTAGTTCCTAATCATCCTGCTGAATAGTGGGAATGAAAAGTTTATTAATAATGATAAAAAATCTCTACCAGATGGGACCAAAGGAAAACTAAAGGAACTATGATGAAAATATTTTCATGACACATTTTATTCTTAAGGGTTTAGCCAGAAAAGAAAGGGCTGAACTCCAAAGGAGGCTTCAGTGCAGAAGTCACCAAACTATGGCATTCTTTGATAGCAATATTAATATGTTCTGGGAAAGTAATCTTAACTTTCTAGACTGTACAAGTACAGATAAAAAATGAAAATACTTCTTTTTCTTGTCTGTAGAGTTTTGAGATCCAGACACAATTTATGATAAGGTAAAAATACAGAGTTACTGGGAGCATTTCTTGTGCTCCCTTCTTTTTGCTATTTCCTCTCGGATTATGTGTTTCTCCTTTCATACATAATCATGTTCTTTTTCCAAGCACAGTAAGCCTGGGGATACAGCCAAGCCCAGTTCCTATTATCTCCCAAACTGCGATAAAATCACACAAGGAGCAAATCTCTATGATATCTCTTCACAAATAATGAAAAGTCACATAAGAGCAGCAAAATTATCCACCTAAAGTACCAAGCAGCTGTGGCACTGGCAGAGTTTTAGGGGCTGATAGCACATCTTAGCAGTATTCTTGACTTGTCTGCCTCAGATAACTGTGTTGCTGGTACCCAGAGTTTTGAGTGCTCTCTTTAATCACCATTAATCATCACAAGCCACTACATCCCATATGCTCACTAAGACTCAAATCACTCAAGAGATGAGTTTAATAGCTAACAGACACAATGAAACCTAAGCCTTTCCCCAGTACACTCTGAGATGAGATCAAAGACACTAACTAGTCTGTGGTGCACAGTTGTGAGAATATTGTGAAGCATTTTGAAAGGAATCTGCCAAACCACAATTCAGATTATCAATTCCTGTCTAAGAATGTCTTCTATGGCACCAAGATTCCCACTACTGCAAATCAAATATTGATACTGTGTCCTGTTTTCAGCTGGAACAAAGCAAATTCTCTTTCAAGTAATTTGTCTAGTGCTGTGTTTTGAATTTAGGATGAAAATAGTGTTGAAAACACACTGATAATCTAATCATTTCTAAGCAGTATTTATGCTGTCATGGAATTTTCAGCTTCTCACACTGCCTTGTCAGTGGAGGCTGCAGGTGCACAGGAAGGTGGAAGGGGACACAGCAAGCACAGTTGACGCAAGTGAGCCAGCAGGGAATTCCATATCATATGGCATCATTCACAATATATCAACTAGGAAGAGCTGGTCACAAGGCACTGTGGCTCAAGGACTGTCTAGACATCTGTCAGCAGGTGGTGAGATATTGTATTGTGAATAATTTTCTTTGTATATCATCATCATCCTTTCCTTGTCTGCCTAATTAAACTGTCTTCATTTAAATATCATCATCATCCTTTCCTTGTCTGCCTAATTAAACTGTCTCCATTTAACCCCACAAGTTTTCTCTTTTCTGTCCAGTTTTCTCCTTCATCTCACCAGGAAGGGAGGGAAACAGGAAGTGGTTGTGTGGTGCTTAATTGCTGACTAGGGTCAAAGCACAACATGGTAACTTCAAAAACTCTGGAAGCTTAGAACTCCCAAGGTTTGTAACAGAGAAAGAATATACAGTGATCCTAATGTCATTCATTACTATCTTATATATAGATGTGCTGATCTGTCATTTTGTTTCAGTGATATTAATTCTCAGTGAGTCTAGAGGGAAGATAATTTGATTACCATGATTGAAATAAAAAGTTCAGGCCAGCATTTTAGAGGCAGAACTGAGCAAAAGTTTCTTTGAGGAAACAGCTTGAAAATTTCTACACAAAGACTGGATGAAAAACCCCAAGGAAGTATTGGCTAACATAGAGTTCGTATAAACAAACAACAGATGTGCAGAGATTTATTCCTGGTTTCATCCTGATACATCTGGGAATCTTACTCCCTGATCTAGTGACGGAAAGACATTTCAGAGATGAAAAGGCTATAATCCACACACAGGTAAATTCTAGTATGAGACTTCATTTGCAGGAGGTGAATTAGATCATTGATACTCCTTGACTGGAAGAGGAACAAACAGTGAGAGAAAAGGTCAGTTTTAGATAAGGACCTAGACATGACTCTACGCTGCAACTAATAAACTGAATAATTTAATAATATGCCTGTGAGTTTGTTTCATTATGTCAGCAGTAAGAATAAGTACAGATAATTTGCTCTTTCTTCCTTTACTCTTGACCCACATAGAACAGGATTATAGAAACAAAAACATTGGTTTTATGTTGAGGAAACTCCTACCTGCACAAATTCCATCAGAAATCACAATCCTAAAGATTGTGCATGCTACTGATTTGCCTTTGGGATGTGCCTTTTCAATGTGGTTGTAATACTTCTGCAGAACAGTCATTAACACATAGACACAGCACCTACACCCCTACCCTCCCCCCTTCCTGCCCCAGTGTCCAGACGACAAAGAAAGGAAGTTATGGAGCTTGCGGGTAGCTTTCAGCTGAAGTACAAAATCTATCTAAGTAGAGGCTTGTTTTAAGGTAACCCATCACAAAAAAAACCCACAACAAACCTGCTCCTGTAGGTCTTAAATTTGCCCCCACCTCAAGAGTAGTAATAAAATTGCCAGAAAAATGTTTGCCTTCTCTCTGCAACCTCATAGCAGAGTCTTAAAAGTTGTTTATATGAAGTGTATCAAATATCTGCTTATTTTTAAACAATTTTAGAATTTAATTCTATTGAAGAATAACCTCAATGTGAAAACCTCAAATGGGTTTATTTACATTTTCATTACTTGCTGGGCTGATAAATGCTTCTTATCACCTTTCATGAGATGTTTCGAAAAGTCTGATTTGGTGCATTTTTGAACCCAAGACTTTCTGAAACTACTGCTACATCAGCCAGTGGTGACACTAGTAGGAATCTTCATTTGACATCTCATCAAGTAGCTATCACAAATTTAGTGTCACAGCTTTTGCTTTAGTTAACATTTTTTTTCTTTCAGTACAAAAGTGGTAGAGAAAACTTTCAGCTTTTTGATTATGAAAAGAAGAGAACTCCTCCTGACAGGATGATGCCCTTTTTCTAAGCTGAACATCCAACAACAAATCAAATTGTCTTTCCAAGGCGATCTCTGTTTTTTATTGTTAAGGAATAAGTTTGTCTCTAGATGTAGGATATGTCTGGGTAGAGCTATTGATAACAGTTCTCTCCTGCATTATTACTTCTGGCCTCTGAAACACCATTTTATTCACTTTGTCTTGCATACTGAAATCTGCCTACCTCGCTGCTATTTTGTGATAATCTCTTTATGTTGTTTTTGTTTGTTGTCAACACAGGGCACTAATTATGTTCCAATGAGTGCAATGAGCCCTTTGCCATGAAGCTTTCTAATCCCTCAAAAATAATTTGCACTGAGTATACAAACTCTCTAGTTTTCAGTGTACAAAAGGTAACAGTTAATTCAAGATACTGTAAGTTTGGTTTATCTTGCTATTACTTACTGCTAGAAAATAGCACAGATTCCTCAAAACTTTCACCGTTACTACAAACTACAATTTAATGCCTTCTGTTACATTGCAAGCATGTAATACCCACTCCATTTAGTTAATTAAGACCATCTCCAGAATTTTTGTGCTAACTTCCAGTTACAATAGGCAGTTTGTGTACTAAAGGCACATCATTAATTTATTACCTAGAATATCTAAAGAAACATACAGGCCAAACAATAGGCCATTTTATGTGACCAAAAATTACAGCCACCTTAGAGTAAGAGTGTCATACTTGAAGCAAAATGTTAGAGGAATAGTACTTTAGGAGCAATAGATTTAAGAGAACAATTTCTCACTCTTTTCACAGTTAAGACGTGGAAAAGGACCTGGGACTTCTGATGGACAACAGGATGACCATGAGCCAACAATGTGCCCTTGTGACCAAGAAAGCAAATGGCATCCTGGAGTGTGTTAGAAGGGGTATGGCTAGAATGTCCAGAGAGGTTCTCCTTCCCCTCCACTCTGCCTTTGTGAGGCCACATCTGGAATAATATGTTCAGTTCTAGGCCACTCAATTCAAGAAGGACCTCAGAGAACTGCTTGAAACAGTCCATCACAGAGTGACCAAGAATCTGAAGGGAGTGGAACATCTCCCTTATGAGGAAAGGCTGAAGGATCTGGGTCTAATAGCCATATCTATGACCATATTTAATCAAATTCCCAATCTCTTGTAACCTTATTTATCCCAGGAAAGCAATTCTCAAGCTCTGAGGTACTTTAACTAGATCAACATATTCACTTGAAGGATCTTTTGCAGGTGGAGAAATCTTTACTCATTTCCCTTTCTTCACAAGCATGAACTGCCTGATAGTTTCTAGTGAAATCAATTAGATGAGTCTGTTTACCACCTTTAGAAAATAAGGTTAGAGTTTCAGTTAAATTGCTGAATTTAGCATTTCAAAGTCATATTACATTTATAGAATTCAGCACCATTCGGAGCTCTTTTTCTTTTTTTCCTAAGTAGTGCCATATTTTACTTTAAACAATTCCTCATTTTAAAAAGTCTTCTAATTTTGCAGTCATATTCAGCACAAGTCCAATACAAATAGCCAGACACTAAAATATTACCTTTCAGAAAACAAAGCAGTTGCTGCAGTTTCCTAAAAGTTATTATTGTGTTCAATCATGTTTATGAAGATAAGGTACAATTATGAAGTATAACACAAACAAAGAAGCAGTTAGCAACAAAGCAAAACAGCTAATTAGATGCTTAGCATGACAGTTTCATTACTGCCCTACACAAGTTTCACAGTTGTAATAAGATCTGTAGTAAATGTAAGTTATTTTGAGACTAAAGACACAGCAGGCCTCAATTCTCTGCAGCTCTGCAATTTTATTTTTTTTATGAATCATAATATGTTAACTTGAAAATCGTGTTAAAATAATACTAAGATGAAAGTAAGGAATTGTGGGGCTCGAGTTCATCTAATTTGGGCTGATTCTAAAGATTAGAATGAATCCTGTGAAGTAAGTTGCATAGGGAGGATGAAGGAGGTTATTTCTGGAGGTTCTAAAGAGAGATTTGTCTTAGTTTAGGCATTTAGGTGAGAAGTGTTTCCTGACCTAAGCAGTCAAACAATTTAAGCAGGGACATTACTGTCAGACGACTGGCAAGGGTCTGCTTTATGTGATCACCATATTACAGAGACAATTGGTCCATTTTAGGCAAACCATCCTCAAAGAAATAATTTAAAATATGCATTAGATTTTTGTATGAGGTCTGCATGTGAGGGAGGATCTAAGAAATTTCAGAATCATA
Source organism: Tricholaema leucomelas (assembly GCA_013400475.1). Classification (NCBI taxonomy): domain Eukaryota; kingdom Metazoa; phylum Chordata; class Aves; order Piciformes; family Lybiidae; genus Tricholaema lacrymosa; species Tricholaema leucomelas. Next base: position 671,314 of record WAAF01013476.1, read on the forward strand.
ATCATAGAATCATAGAATCAACCAGGTTGGAAGAGACCTCCAAGATCATCCAGTCCAACCGATCACCCACCCTTATCCAATCAACTAGACCATGGCACTAAGTGCCTCATCCAGTCTTTTCTTGAACACCTCCAGGGATGGTGACTCCACCACCTCCCTGGGCAGCCCATTCCAAAGGCAAATCACTCTCACTGTGAAGAACTTCCTCCTAACATCCAGCCTATAGTTCTCCCGGCACAACTTGAGACTGTGTCCCCTTGAAAATGCAGAATCCATAACAACAGCATGAAAAGCACTTAACTGATTGCTAAAACATACTGTCTTCTACAGAAGGTTATATATATAAAGTAATATAACCCTATAAAAAGGTAAATCTGTTAGATTTTTCTTTATCCTTAATATATTTGGTGTTTGGAATGAACAGGAAGTGCATCCTTCTGAAGATTTCAAATTGCTGTTACTATGTGAAGCTTTGGAAGAGCCCTCATTTCTTTCTTCTAGCAGCAATGGTGGCTAGGTAATTTTGGGAGGTATTTCCAATGTCTCTGGCTACACAACTTATGGCTTAAAGACTCCACTGCTACATTTAGATACTAAATTAAAAAGATACAAATATTTCCTGAAGTTTTTAAGCTTGTCACTGATGTGGTTTTGGTCTTTGTCATATAAAACACTTCTGTAATATCCTCTGGCATGCTTCAGGAGTTAGTCTGGATAGAAGACAGATGCAGAGATGAGGCAGCTTCAGTGTAGTGGCCTTTTTGGAGATGCGGGTTACTGTAAAGCTGCATATATTTGTAACAACGTTCTGTTCCTGGTCTTCTAGAGCAATACTAATTATTTTCAGGTACTTTGGGAGCAAAGGGCACAAGGAATAGTTGCTTATTAAAAAACAAACCACTTTTCAATCACTTGTCCCTGGTAATGAATATATGATCAGGCGCATTCATCACTTTTCACTGCGTTTCCCTTTGAGGTGAAACACAATACTGTTCTTTAGAGACCTAAAGAGGAAGTTTCCATCAGCAGTTCTGTGTAAACCATATACTTATTATGACTAAATATAGAACCTTTCTGAAGATGTTCACAGCTTCAAACACACCTGCAACATAACTCAATTGACTGCAGGGAATTCAGTACACTTTAGGGAGAATTTGGTCCTGGGAGTTTAAAACTTGAAGGAAAAATGTAAGGGAACCAAGGGAAATCAAGAATATTCAATGAACTGCTGATGTATATGTATTCTTTTATTGAATTGTTCCTCCAGGGTTTATTATGAATGCATATTATTTTTGTTATAAAAATAAGTTTGTTTGTTTGTTTTAAGATTAAGACAATACCATGAAAGGTTATCAAATTACCATATATATATATTAATCTGCTATTGAGATAGATTTTAGCCAAGTTTATTAGATGATTAAGTAGCAGTTATCTCTACACTGACTTTGAAATATTTTAAGTGTTGGTGATTGTGAATGCCTCAGCTGTGAAATGTTCTGCCACAGTCACATACATCTCACACCTCTCTTCTCAGGCTTGTATTCTTGAGGGATTTTATGATCTAACCGCAACTCATCAACGAGTCCTACTAGTGGCAGCCAAAATTCTGCTTCTGACAGTTGCTGTGACCAACTAAATCAATGTCAGAGTTAGTCCTTTTTTGATAATGGCTACACCAGATACAAAAACATCACACAGAGGACAACAGAGAACATCACCAAGTATGGTCCTTTAATAAAAGTCCATTGCAGAGAACTGTTTTCAATCTTTCTTTTCTGTTCCCTTACAGACAATTCAATACATAGATATGGAAACAAAACAACAAAGAAAGTAAAAACATGACACAAATCTGGCTTGCTGAAAGGATTTAAAAATTCCAACTATTAAATATGTGTCCTTAAGACAGAGCAACTTTAGCACCCAATACTGAGAATGTTTCTTGCACTAGATGTTACTCTGTATAACAGTTCATCATATCTGAGCTTTCCCCACTAACTTGCAACCATTTGTACTATTTAATTAGCTTTCAAATGGATTTTAGCTTTGGCTACCTGTGTAGTCTATTCCTGCTTTGAGTCTCTTAGGTAATCACAGTATCACAGTATCACCAAGGTTGGAAGAGACCTCACAGATCATCAAGTCCAACCCTTTACCACAGAGCTCAAGGCTAGACCATGGCACCAAGTGCCACGTCCAACCTTGGACGTAATCTTGATATACTGTTCTAAAGATATTTCCTCCATAAAGGGATTCTTCTAAATGCATGTGAAAAGGTGATGTAGGCTCCACAGCTTCTTCACAGGTTGTTTAAATAACCCACGAGATCTGTGATATAATATCAAACAGAAAATTTTAAAGCCTCAAAATCCAGTGCAAGATCTTCAAACTGACAATTTGGAAAGAATTTTCTCTCCTCTCCTGATTGCTATCACTACAAATTATTAATAGAAACCCCTGGTATCATACCAGATTTCTTTTGGCATTAAATGTCTATGAATTGTCACACATGTAAATATGATAGAATGTTACAATTAATATTTGAATCTAAATGTCATGATGGAATTTAATGAGGAAGAGAGACTGAAGCAATTGCCTTATAATTTCTTACACTCTTTCCTTAATCACCAGCTGCTAGTAGCATTTTGAGACAGAATAGTGGGCTTGATGGACCTGTTGTCTGACAGAATATGGTAATTCTTATGTTCTTAAAGTCTTATAACCATGCTCTGCTTTCTGCTATCTTTTAAACTTCACAGTACAAAAGCATAGATACGACAAAGTTAATTGGAGCAGAGCTTACAATGGGAGGCAAGAAAAAAAGTAGGAAACATATGCCTCATGTAAATGCATAGGCTGTGGCAGTAATAAGAAAATAGTGCCATTATAACACACCACAAAGCAATAGGATGCCCCATAGAATCAATTAAGTTGGAAGAGACCTCCAAGATCATCCAGTCCAACCTAGCACCCAGCCCTATCTAGTCAAATAGGCACAACTTCTGTCTGTGCTCCCTTGTTCTGTTGCTGGTTGTCTGGGGGAAGAGACCAACCCCCACCTGGCCTCCCTTCAGGTAGTTGTAGACAGCAGAAATTCCAGAAAAATTACCCCAGAAAGTAGTTCTATTCTTTGGAGTGTGATGAGGGGCAGGAGTGCAATACACCTCCTTCTGGAAGTGGTGGAGATTTCACGGAGTGCAGTTTAATGGCTGCAAGATCCATTGTTCTCAGATTCCTTTCCTACATCTTCTCCTTTTTATTTACCCAAACTGGCAGTTGTGAAATGACCACTTCTTTCTTCCTACTTTTATATTAAAGTGCCTCTTTTTCTGCCTACTGCACTTAATGTTTCACCAATTAGCAATCTCTGTGTAGGATGACAGTTCTGGGCATGATGTTACTGGGAAAGTGATATTTCAGAATATGCTATTCAATTTCTCCTGAAGTATTTTGGAATACAGAAGGTAAAATCCATATATTAAGAAATGTACATTCTTGTCAGTTTAACAAACTTCCCCCAAAAATTCATTTTGAATTTACAAAGAGTTGAGATGGATAAAATCAATTTATAAAAAACACAAGTGAGGAAAAATACACAGGAAAAATACTAGATTAAAATCTATGAAGAATCCTTTCATTCAAGTGACAAGCAACTGAATATGAGCCAGTAGTGCGCCCAGGTGGCAAAGAAAGCCAATGACGTCCTGGATTGTATTAGAAATGCTGTGGCCAGCAGGAGGAGGAAGGTGATTGTCCCCTTGTACTCTGCTCTGGTGAGGCCACATCGCAAGAATTGTGTCCAATTTTGGGCACCTCAGTACAAGAGGAATGTTGAGATGCTGGAGCAAGTGCAGAGGAAGGCAATGAAGCTGGTGAAGGGCCTAGAGAATAAATCTTAGGAGGAGCGACTGAGGGAGCTGGGGATGGTTAGTTTGAAAACGAGGCTGAGGGGAGACCTCATCTCTGTCTACAGCTACCTGAAAGGATGTTGTGGAGAAGCTGCTGCTGGCCTCTTCTCACAGGTCGTTAGTGACAGAATAAGAAGGAATAGCCTCAAGTGGTAGGTTTAGACTAGATATTAGGAAAAAAAAAATCACAGAAAGAGTGGTCAGGCAATAGAATGAGCTGCCCAGGGCAGTGGTTGAGTCAGCAACCCTGGATGTGTTTAAGTCATTTGGATGTGGTGCTCAGGGATATGGTATTGAGTGAACCTTGAAGAGTAGGGGTATTGGTTGGACTTGATGATCCTGAGGGGCTTTTCCAACCTGAATGCATTCTGTCTGTAATTAAAAAAAACCCAAACAAACAAACTAAAAAATCAGTTTCATCAACCTTATGCAGGAACTTGAAAATCTAATCTGAGTTTCAACGCATTTGGATACAGATCATAGAATCTTAGAATCAACCATGTTGGAAGAAACCTGCAAGATCATCCAATCCAACCTATCACCCAGCCCTGTCTTGTATATATCACACACACATAAAATGAAAGACTAATGCTACAGAAAATGTAGGGTTATACTAAAAAGGACTCAAGTGTTGAGACAGCCTTTGAAACCCCCTTTAACCCCATTATACCTGTGTTTTGACTAAAAGTTTCATTACTAACAAAATTTAGATTCCTTCCCATTTCAGGATGGGAAAATCAACTCTGCCTGCTTTGAACTTAGTTTAACCACTAGGGTGTTGCCTACTCTGGGTATGGTCCCCTAAGCAGATGGCTCTAGATGTACTTAGAATAGAATAGAATAGAATAGAATAGAATAGAATAGAATCAACCAGAAGAGACCTCCAAGGTCATCCAGTCCAACCTATCACCCAGTGATAGTAGTACTTAAGCAGTGCTACATTGCTTTGAACACTGTTAAGATTTCAGTGTTAAGTTTAAGGCACTGGGATGTCTTCAACCGTAGAGTACAGGCCTCCAGAGGCTAGATGGGTCCAGGAGGTGGACTGAAAAGTGTAATTTTTTGTTGTTTCATTCCTATGAACCCTGCATCTCCATAAAAAAAAAGACATTTCTGTCCTTCCCTTTTTTCTTCCCTCCCTTCTCCCAGGAGGATGCGCAGAGCTTTATCTTGGGTTTGGTATGGAAGAGTGAGGGCTGATTTGGCTTTGACAATGCTGCCAATTGGAGTCCAGAGCAGCCTGGCTCACCCTGGAGCTGACAAGTAGAATTTGTAGCTGCATCACTAGGGTATGGGAGAGGCAGGGAGGCATTGGTAGGGGGAGGGAGCACATCTGTGTCTTGGATTTTTGACCTGGTTTGGAGGAAAGTGGTGTGAAGCTTTGGCCTAAGGAGGTTCTTGGAGAACTGTGACTAAGATGTACTATGGATTTTGTGTATTTTATATGCTTTGCATTGTAACATGTAATTGTGAATAGCACTTCCATTTGAACTTTCAATTTCTATCCAATCCTGTGTAGAGTGTTTTCTTTCACTCCTTTGAGAAAGGTTAAAAAGCTCTATCTCACTCTTTAGATGAAGACAGATAAAAACAGGTGAAGGAGAAGAGCTCTGCTTTCTACCTAAAGATATGGAAGACAAGTAGAAAACTAAGTATAAAATCTAAGCATTTACAAGACTACATGGAAGATTCTACTGCATTCTTATGTAAAGTTTGTTGTTGCTTTCTATTTTTCTTTTTTTATTTCAGGGTAGTATGATCAAGATGACAGAGTTGGCTGGTGGCAGTTATGAAAGAACTCCACGTTCCTGACTTCCACTCAATTAACTCTCTGTTAAAATATATCACGTCTTCAGACGAGTAACCATATCAGGGAGAATCAGACTTTCCAGAGGCAGAACTTTCTGGTAGTTCAGCAAGGTGCTTCACTTCTTACACTTTAATGAGCAGATCAGCATTCAGAAACATAAATGGAGCATAAAATACATGCCAACTCATTCTTTCCTACCTAGAAAGATGCCCTTTAAAAATTACCTATATTTGAAATGATACATAAACTATAAATAGAGATATATTCAGATCCTCATGTCTGTGGTAAGTTGAATCCTTATTGATTTATTCCATAATGGTCACAAAAATACTTTCAAAAGTCTTTAGAAGAATATTTTCAATAATTCCCTTGATTTTACTCAGATCTGCTGTATGACAAATGTAGGAGGTTAAGTGAGAATAGTTTAGATGCCAAGAAGCAAGAAAATAAATAAAAAAGAATGACAAAAGGCAGGTTTAATGATAGGAAAGGTGGTGTTAGTCAACTTACACTTCTTTATAGTTCCTCTTTTTTTTAAAATGAAAATAAAGATATGTATATGGGCCCCAGTTTTAGAATAGAAAAGAATAGAATAGAATAGAATCAACCAGACTGGAAGAGACCTCCAAGATCATCCAGTCCAACCTAGCACCCAGCCCTAGCCACTCAACTAGACCATAGCACTAAGTGCCTCATCCAGGCTTTTCCTGAACACCCCCAGGGACGGTGACTCCACCACCTCCCTGGGCAGCCCATTCCAATGCCAATCACTCTCTCTGGGAAGAACTTCCTCCTAACATCCACCCTATACTTCCCCTGGCACAACTGGAGACTGTGTCCCCTTGTTCTGGTGCTGGTTGTCTGGGAGAAGAGATCAACCCCCACCTGGCTACAGCCTCCCTTCAGGTAGTTGTAGACAACAATGAGGTCACTCCTGAGCCTCCTCTTCTCCAGGCTAAACAAGCCCAGCTCCCTCAGCCTCTTCTCGTAGGGTTTGTATTTTTACTCCCTTACACCCTAGCCAAGCAGGAATTACGCAAATGAAAGGAGCCTACTTGTCCTTTCTATCTTTGCAGGTGTCATTTGCAGAGTCAGTCAAAGCAATTCACTGCTGACAATAATTTTAAGATGTTTATCACCTTCATTTCACAATTGAATAAAATCAGTAACTTTAGTGTAAAATACCTTCAGGTTAATTTTGCTATGTATATCATGTACATTCTTTATTCCTTTTATTATCTCAAATTTACAAGGAAGAATAAAAATTTTCCATGGCTAATATAATATTTTTAAGGATTGTTTTCCTTCATTGATTGTTTGTATTTACACAGTGATTTAAAAATTAAATTCAGATTTTCATAGACAGTCTCAGTTGTTACATAAACAAATGAACAAAATCCAAACAAAATCCCCCCCAAAACCAACCAACAAACAAACAAACAAAACCCAAAACCACCACATGTAAAGGACAACCACAATTCTTTAAAACAATTATGAAAGTGCCAAATGTGTGTTCAAGGGTTTACATTAGCATGGCTTGACTGGCTTCAACACATCTACCTCAAAACACTACTGCTGCCTATCAAGACAGATATCATGTAAGAAAAGATAAGACCACCTGAAAACTAATACAGCAAGGGTATATATCACATGCAGGTAATAAGCCAGCATGACAGTAGTAAACAATGTGACATATGAGGGATATTACATTAGTCTGCTTAGAATCCAGATGCATTGACTGCTGTCCAACAGGGATAACACAGAGACCTTTTCATGCCACTGAATGTTAATTAGCTGCCACCTAGTCTTCTTTGTGCTATTGCTTATAAATATTAATATCATTGTAAGTTTTATTAATTTTCCTAGTTAGCAACTTTAGGATTTCTAACCACTGTACATGGTGATTTGTCACACCTAAATATACTAAATGAAATTTTAAAAGTTCAACCAAAATTATTTCTATAATTATTATGAAGGTGAAAGGACATCACATGCTACTGTCACGCCTCTGAACCACTAAGTGCACTCTGTCTTCTGAGGAATAGATTTTCCACTGGTTAACTGCTACACTCCCTTTACATCCCTTGGCTCATCATACAAAGAACAGGTTCCCTTTTTCACTCTCAATACAATTACTCTCCAGCCCTGATTTTCCCGATGTTGAGCCTTTTGTTACTGTGGAACAATCACAGATATTGATGCATCACAGTTTAAAATCAGGAACCAATTAATTAATACTGTCTCATTTTCCTTTAATATAGTAATCCTTACAAAAATAATATTTGTATCTGAAATAACACTTTGTACTTCTAGGACTGAACTCTTCCAATCAACATCAGGGATCAAGAGGTTAGTCATTCCTAGTCAGCCTGCTTATCAATGGTTCCCTATCCAGACAGCAAGCTCCTTTTCAAACGATAGGTCATTAACCTGATCTACAAAGCTTTCTTTGTGTGAGACAAGTCATCCACCCTAGAGACTGTTATCTGCAGTAATGATTAAAAAAAGATTCAACTAACAAGCTGAGCTTTAAGCATCTAGTTCTTAGATGCTTAAGACAGGAGAAACAGGTTCTATTCAAGTTTTCTGAAGGTGCATTTCTGTAAAATATGGTGACACTGGAGAACTGAGATCCAAGTTCTGTTTCTGCTGTGCTCATGAGTCACAGGTGCCCTTGAGCAAATCAACCTCTCTTATTTTAGCTCATATTTTCCCTTGAAGAGAAAATATTTAGTCTTAGCTAGGCACAGAAATCTTTGGCTCCCTCTCTCTATATGAGAATTTAACTGTAGAAGAACAAGAAACAGGCAACTTTTTAAAAAAACCCGAACAACACACAAGGAGGAAAGTGTCTCCACAGCTAGGAAGGACACTTAGAGATAGGAAAAGTATGTATTTTCTTGTAGATATGCCTTATAGCTGTTAGAATTGGCTGCTCTCTGTAGGCTTGTAATAAAGGTGTATTAACCACTAGACAAGTAGCTATGGTCACTGATACAAAGGTGGGCCAGAAGCAGGATTCAGAAGGGATAAGCTCAGCAAAAAGGAGAGCATATTGGTGCTATAATACACAAAGGGTCTGAGCAAAATTCAGAAAGCAGACTAAGGAATGAAATTTGGAGTCTTTCCTACAGTATATTCCTAAGCCAAAGAACATCAGGCAAAGTGAGGAAAGCACTATGCTAACCATCCAGAAATGAATGACAGGAGGGAATTTGCAATTAACTACATGTGATCTCCAATGTACTTTTTGGGAAAGAAACTCTCACCAGGTCCTTTTAAGACAGATTTAGCTGAACAGCTGAGTTGAAAGGCAATCAGGTACAACTAAGATGTTAGGTGTAGATTTTGTCTACAATTACTATGCTCTATTATGTTGACCAACAAGGTAGTGATCCTGTTACAATAAATACTCCTGAACTATTTAGTAGAATGCCAAACACATCTCCCGTGGTTCCAAAAAGAACTATACTCCTAAAGGGAAGAATAGAAAATGTAGTATTTTGAATGAGTTTAGATAAGTTATCAAAACAAGATGGTGAAGATTAGTAAGAATCTTCCTTTTAATTGTTTTTTAAAGATTCTTCAGTCTAGACACTTTCTTCTTCTGTGATGAGAATATGGTTAAGGACAAAGCAACTCAGTGGAAATTCTCTTTGAGATGTATTTCTAACGTAAGATAAAACATGCTATAAGATATTTCACATGCCTTAAACTACAGGAACATATCTCCAGACAATCTAGTTGTACTCAGTAAAATATCTAACAGAAAATGTATTCAACTTTAAAATATCATAGGAAACAACCAAGAGGAAGAAAAATTACTCCATCAAATAATTTTTTAAGATTATGTGTAGAGAAAGAAAGGTAGGGGGAACATCATCAGGGTATTGTACTACAGTGTAAATCTCCTGCTCACACGTTGACTAAACTTGCAGAAGTTAACAGCATTACTCACATAATTACTCACCTCTATGTGACTAAGGCTATGCAAATCTATCCTAGACAATGAGGAGCAATGCTATAACTTGTGCTTCACAGTGTTGGTGACATGTTTGCCCTTTTTCTGGGTAAATCTGCCTCTTACCAAAACAACCCCTTAATCTGGTGACCACCAAAATATCAAAGCACATACACAGATTAAGACACCAGAAAGACCGACTCATCCTGGTACATTTTTCATGTCATCCAATCACCTTCTGTCTACTTTTCCTCTCAGCCTTCCTGAGCAATTTTCTGCTACAAAGGGGCATAATTATGGTTACAGTGTCTATAGTTAATTGCCATCATTAAATCCCCAGCAAGGGAGTATTGATAATGTCAAGGAAACAAGGAACTGCCAGGATTAATTCAAGAAGAAGAAAGAAATATCAGTTAGCTTAAGATCTGGAATAGTTGTCAGCCCCATATTTCAATGAAAACAACAACCAAAAAATGGCTTCAGATTCTAAGCTAGACTCAAACTCCTCATCTGCATTAATGAAACCTTCATTATTAAAGACTGAAGCAAAGTGCTCAGGTTCATGTTAGGGTTAGACAAAGAAGACAGTGTCGTGGAGGGCCCATAGGCCCGAAAAATAGGCTCATTCTATGCCTCACTTTGCTTTGCCTGCCCAGGCATGTTCCTCCCCAAACCAGGGGTAAACAAGCCCAAAACGGGTAAACACATTAAAAGGCATAAAAGGCACAAAAGACCAAGGTGCCATGGTGTCTGCCTGGCCCCGGCCCTGCTAAGGCCTGTGTAGTAAACAGGTTGCATAAGCCCACACTGAGTGTGTGGCCCAGCCTATGCTCTCCATGTATGGAAGTATAAGGCATAGTGAATTCGCCTATTTTGGTGATGTTTGGCTGTCTGCCAAACCCATTGGTCAATAGTGGCCAATTGGGCCAATTGATCTCAGCCCATAGTTTATAAATGAGAGCGCACACGTGTGCCAGTGCTTCTCTCCCGCTCGCCAGAGCTTGCTTCTCCCCTGCTCGCCAGAGCTTGCTTCTCTCCAGCTCGCCAGAGCTCGCTTCTCTCCCGCTCGCCAGAGCTTGCTTCTCTCCAGCTCGCCAGAGCTCGCCTCTCTCCTCTCTCACCCTCTGGCTCACGATCGCTTATTCTTATACTTGGGCACAACCTTGATATTACTTTGTCTCACCGGCCTATTTGCTCATGCTGTTATGGAGATAGAATCTCCCAGCCAGCCAGCCGTGGTGAACTAATCAGGACATTCGATCCTGCACTGTCTATATATTTGGGGAGCACAGACTCCAGCTAGCCGCATATGCCCATTACTTCAGCCTGGTAGGAGCCAAAGCTGCCAAGCCACCAGGAGCAGACCAGAGACGCGATCGACCTGACAGCCAGAGTGAGAACCGTGCTGCACAGCACCCAGCAACAGAGGTCTTGCCACCGGTCCCAAAGCAGTTCCCGGACCAAGCTTCCAAGAGGAACCAGGAGACAAGGCAGAAGGTATCCTCGCCAGGAGAAGGAGGTAGAGACTGTATTGATTTCCCCCAGATAGCTGGGAAGACTATATCCTTTCCCCCAGAAGCCGGGAGGATCACTAATATCCCCTAGAAACGGGAAGGATCATTAATATCCCTAGAAATGGGAAGATTCCTATTTCCCCTCAAAGTGAGAAGATTTCCAGCCTCACAGGTCCACGGGCATAGTCCCCTGAGGTTTGGACCCTAGATAAATAGGCAGTTGGTATAACCCCAGAGGGTGATTGATAATTATTGATAACCAACCAGAATTGTTAGTAAATACTTTGAAGCCTCTGATATTTGTAATCTCTTGCTAAAGGGCAGAAAGTGTTTCAGCCCACCCTGCTGGGCAAATGGTACATTGACCCCAAGTGGAACTGAGCTGCAGGGAAAACTCTCTCTGTTAATAGTCTGTTAATAGTTGAATGCTACTCATTGTAATATAGTTCTTAGTAAGCCATTTATTGTGATATTAGCCCATAAGGTCGACCCATAACCATGAATGAATCATATTTAATGTAGTGGTTGGGGGGTGTTGAGAGTTAAGAATATTGAGTTTAATAAACATATATTTTTATATAACCGTCTCGCACCTATTGATTTCTCCCCTTCACCACAAACGCGCGTAGGAGGCAGAAACCCCCTCCGCCACAGACAGACTTTGCAAATACCTTATTTTAGACACTATTTGATAGGATCAGCTGGAAACATGTAAGCATTGTTGCATAAAGACGAGTACACTTTTGAGATGTAATCTCAAAAAGTAAGAAACAATTTATGTTGCCTTGATTTAGTAGGTTCCCTGTGAAGTTCAAATTGGCATGAAGAACTCACATTGCTGTGATTATTTTAATTAAAGTTTGTAAAGCATCAGTGGATACATAAAACCAAACATCACTCTCATCAGCTATTCTCTCACAACTCATTTATTCCAAACATATACAGAGCATGGAATGAAGAGAACTTCTCTATAAATCTCTATCACTCTAGAATTGAGTCAACATTTGTTATGGGTCAGAGCACGTCCAGGAGCTCTACCAACAGCTGCCATTGCCAACAGAGGTTAGTTTCAGTTTGCCTGAGAGTTTCTTCAAATATGACAAGAAAACTTTGCCAGAGTCAAGTACTTCATTACTATGTCCTGGTGACTGACGTAGAGTTTCCACGACTAAATGGCTACTCAAATTTGTACACAGAAATTCCAGTTTGGCAAACATTCTATAAAGATCTAGATATGATAGAAAATGTTTTCATACGCACAAGAACTTTTGGTTAATATCATGAGCAGTGTCAGAAACTCAGAATTTATGAGAAAGAATACACATTCTCAGGAGCATTTATCTTCCTCTCTTTGTCTGTGCTCCTTCTTAACTCCTTCTTAACATTTCTGACACTCCTTACCCATTCATTAAAGGCAGTGTCTCTGTTTGCCAACTAAAAATTCCCTTTTCATCCATTCCCTAGGTGTTGTGGCTTCTGTGTATAAGCACACAAAACTCAGATCCTAAAAGCTACATTTGCATTGTCTATGTAACATCCACACTCATGTGCGCTATCCTCTCTTTTATTCAGTGTGTGGTTTAGCTGCAGGCTGGGAACTAGGAATAAACCAAGTGGAAATTTATTTACAGGAAAACTCTTGTTAATATAAAAGAAAACAAGAATGGGAATTCTTTCCTCATCATTTCAGTCCTGGAAAGACCACACTAAAAAATGACAAACAAATGTTGAAGAAGTTTGCTGACACGTAACTGGAAAATTGTCATTTTTTGTTTCTTCAAAAAAACAGAGTTGTTCCTGCCAATATAGTAAGCCTCTTACATGACTGGTGCAAAAACAGGGATTCCAGAACAGTTTACACAGGCGCTGAAACTGTGTATAATATCAATATTAACATGTAAACTTGGACCTTGTCCTGATATTCTTTTTTCTTATAAACTTCCCAACAAATTGTAGAGTAAGCCAAATTTGTTCAGTAGTGAAGCAAAAAACAGAGGATATGGAAGAAGAAACTTTCATCTCAAAAGTCAAAATATGCATGCTTAGGGGATTAGAGCTGGTATTTACTATAAACATTGCAACAAACCCTCACAAGATCTTATGTTTTAGAATCTCGCAGTGAAAATGTTCGTGCAGTTATGGTCACCAGTTCTGTATGTGGCTTAAAAGCAAAAATCCAAAGAAGAAAAGTCATTACCTAACAGTCATCTTGCTGCTAAAGAAGAAGAAACATTACCTAGCAGTCATTTTGCCGCCTTGTCATCATCTGGTTGATGTATTTGCTGCTTTTGTAAATTGTTGATGAACATCGGCGTACTCACATGAAAAGCACTAGCAGAAGATGCAAATAAAATTGCAAACAGTGTAAAGGAATTAGTGAAGTAATTAACAGAAGCCTTAAAACTGAGCACTATGCATAAGCTAGTTACTAAGCATAATTAGAAGTCAGAACTCAAGAGAAAGAGATATCAGTGTCATGTTTTTGATACCCTGAGATTTCTCATCACTATGTATATGATTGTTCCTGTGAAAACACTATTGAATCATGATGTGATGTATATGTGCATATAGAGGATGTAAAACAAATACAGGCACTGGGTTTAGCTGGTTACAACTTAGCTAACCATTAGATATCAGTTTTAATTTTTTTTCTCATTCCCTGAATGAACCAGAGTAAATTTTGAAGCAATTTTTTTTTTTTTTTCAGAATCAGTTCAGACCATTTGCAAATGAGAAATGATGTTGGGTTTTTTTCAGAGCAAGAAAGTTGCAAATCTTTGAGAGCTGAAGTAAATCCTCCATCTGAGGAAGAAAAAAAAAAAGGCACTTACTTTGACAAGAATTTCTCCTTGCCTCAGAAGTGCTTAACAGCTCATGAGATTTTCCCTGAAGTTGAGTATCTGAAGATAGTTCTGCAGCTTTGCAGGACACCATATCCACACTGAAGGTCTTCCATCCCAGGAACTGTTCCTCTTCGTCACTGCCCCACCTTCAAACCACCCAAGGAGTAATCTGATATTGAGTGCAGGAAATGAGAGAAAGGAGATTGTCTGGAGATTACAACAATTCCCAAGGGGTTATAGACTATAATTCATAGGCAGAAGGCTATAGAGGGCGTTACACAGTTAATGTTAATGTCAGCATTTGACTATATAATCATGACATTCTGTTAATTGTATGTAATTTCATGTAAATCAGAACCTTTTATTTCTCTCCTTTACAACTCAGGTTCTTCCTATTGTATATATGCACTTGATTTGTTCTTATTCTACAGCAGTGAATATTTAGCTACTTCAAGGAAACATTACTCTAAACCAAGAAACCTTGTTTTAAGTAGGATTCAATTTTATCCTCTTGCTCCACATGTTAATTTTCCATGTGGTAGGTTGCCCCTAGATGAATATTGTCCACCAAAGCCACTCTATCACTCTACTCAGCTGGACAGGGGAGAGAAAATAGAATGAAAAGCTCATGAGCTGAGATAAGGACAGAGATCCTTGACTTGAGGAAATTAAATTAATTATCATTGAAACTGGAGTAAAATAATGAGAAATTAAACCTTTACCACACCTTTTCCTTCTTCCCATATGTTATTCCTGATTTCTTTACCTCCTTCTGAGTGGTGCAGGGGGATGTCGAATGAGGTAAGTTTATCACATGGTCTTCCTAATGTTCCTTCCTCCTCAGGGGGAGGACTCTTCACATTCCTGCTCCACAAACTTCTCCAACATGAGTTCTTCCCACAGGATGCAGTTCTTCAGAAACTACTTCAGCGTAGGTCCTCTCCATGGGATGTAGTCCTTCCGGAACAGATTGTTTTAGTGTGGGTCCTCCACAGGGTCACAAGTCCTGCCAGCAAATCTGCTCCAGTGTGGGTTACTCTCTCTATGCAGATCCTTCCAGAAGCTTGTTCCAGCATGGGCTTCCCACAGGGTAGCAGCCTTCTTTAGGCATACATTTACTCCAGCATGGGGCCCTTCGTAGGTTGCAGTTAGATATCTGCTCTGCCATTAATCACCATGGGCTGCAGGAGACAACCAGCCACACCACAATCTTCAGCATGTGTTGCAGGGGAGTCTCTGCTCTGATGCCTGGAGTACCTCCTTCTTCTCTTTCTTCACTAACTGTGGTGTCTACAGAGTTGTTTCTCTCACATATTCTCAGGCCTATCTTCAGCTGTATTTTTGGCAGCATTTTTTCCCCTTTTTAAATATGTTATCCCAAGGGTACTGCCACCATTGCTGATGAGCTCAGCCTTAGCCAGCGGCAGGTCCAGCTTGGAATTAGCTGGCATTAGGTCTATCTAACATACAGCAAATATGTAGCATCTTCTCACAGAACCTACCTTTTTATCCCACCCATTACTAAAGCCTTGCATCATTAATTCAGTATAATCCCCCTAATGAATGTAGATCTAGTAAAATTTCCTGTTCCTTCCCTCTTGTAAAGCACCTGAACCAGAGCAGCCAGAGAGCTTCTAGTGGCATGGGCACACTGCAAAATCAAAAGCAAGGGGACAAGTGTTCAGGAACAATGTTCCTCCAGAGTTTTTGTTCATAGGAAAAAAACAGGAAAGAGCTGCAGGACCAGTCTTTGTATAAAATCACTGCTTGTGAACTCTTTCAGTGTGGGTGGACCACTGCAGCCCGTTAGCTGCTAGATGTAGTGAAGATTCCAGTCTGATACCCATGAAACACGGCAGCTGTCAAGGCTAATGCAGCCAGTAAACTACTACTAGAAAACAGACATCTCCAACAGTGGATTCCTCAGATCTCAACTCAGTTCCATTTTGTGCATCTTTGTGGTACTCCAAATAGTGATTTAGATTCTTTCACACCTGATCACTTGGTTTCAGGTTTGACCAGTCTTCCTCTGTTTCACTAGGTATTATTTATGTTTTATCCCAGGGCAAAAATGTATTCTAAGGATGGTTCATTTGCAAGGCAATGTTTAACAAAACAGTGTGAGATGTATCTGATTAAAAACACAGCCAATAATAAAGTGATTATCTTTCAGTACAGTGTGTGGCGCCATATGGTGACTGAGCAAGTGGGAAGAGCTGGTGCTTAGTATGCAGCTCCAATGATTTATGGCTACTGACTTCCTGTGGAAAATGACTGCTTCTTTCATTAAAAAAAACCCAACCAACCAAACAAAAACAACAAAAAAATCCCAAAACATCATAAAAAACCCAAAGCCAACCCAAAATCCACCACTACCACCACCAAAACAAAAAAACCTCACATCCGCCAATCGACTAAACATCTAATTAGTTTTAAAAGTACATGTTTGCAGAGAAAATTTATATTGATGAAGTTGCCAGTTCAGATTCCAAATGTACTAATGTTCTATAAAAAGCTCAAGTGGCACATGTACTTCTAACCACCTGTCTCGATCTGTCCTGCTGATCCTGATCAGAAGAGTTGCTTGAAATAACCATGAGCAGCTGTTTTTACTGGTTCCCTTTATTATTTGTTATATATAGAAACTGTATACAATTGCACCAAATCAAGTAATACATTTATGACCAGACTAAGCAACAACTACTCCTTTGGCAATTCTTTCAATTCTGCCAATAAAGCTTTAAAAATAAATAAATAAAACATTGGTCTATCCTAAATTCAGAGGATTATCCCTTTCAACAACAGGAAATAATAGAAGGTGACAACCTGAAAAAAATACATAAGTACAAACCAAAGCAGTAATTGTTTCTTTATCAAGAAGCTTTCATGCAAAATGTTTTATTGATTTGATAGAACCACAGCATGTTTATCCTTATTAAATTAATCCAAAAGTTCCTCTCTTGCTGTAGTACAAATATAAAAAATAGTACTGAATTCTGCATTATTTGGTGTAGTTCTTAAAGACAGGCACCTTAAGAACCATAGCTATAGCCTGTCAAAACCACTGGAAGTGTTCACAGTCAAGCCTCTTACTCCATAGATTAGAAACAGACATATCTTGTGCATAAGATATTAGATAATTTCTAACATGTAAAAAATTCTCTCGTATGGCAATCATAGTAGGTGTTTCCATTATTCCTGTATTTTCTGTTCAATCCTTTAATCTACTATGTGTGTGTTTAATCTCTCGTTTTTATCTCTTGAAGGCAGTGTTATCTAAGTCCCATATTAAAGAAAGGCTAAATCCCACAGAGGTTTGTATTGGCTCAAAACATGTTCTTCAATTCCCTCTGAAGCTGACAAGCACAACTGTCCTGTCTGTATCCTCCCAGTTCTCTATAGCCTCATTTCTCCTTTTTCCCTTTCTCACAGTTGTTACTATTTTTTGATATATATAAAAATTACATAAATTAGAAACAACTCTTTAGAAGCTCACCACCTTAACAGAATAAATCTCT
>WAAF01013476.1:688911-705054 GCA_013400475.1 Tricholaema leucomelas
TGTTTCTATTTTTTTTTCCCAGAGAAAAAAAAAAAAAAGAAAAAGAATTTATTTGGTCTCACACAAGCATATACTCTAATTCTTTTCCATGTCTTGTGCATATCTGAGTTTGGCCAACTTATGTAGAGACTCTGTTTTCTGTATTTATTTGTAAACTCTGGTGTAGTGTAGAGATGAAGTATCATGAACATATAATCTTTTGTATGCAATCTCATACAAGATTGCATACAAAAGAGACTGATAAAGATGCAGTTTCACTTTAGTATAAGTGTTGAACAGCTTTAGTATTAGTGTTGTAGCTTTACAGACAGCAGCAACTGCATGGCAGTTTTGATTTCAATTTAGAACAAAGGCTGAGAATACTCTAGCTACTCATTAAACAACACAGTAACCCAGATGGCTTGAGGGATAATAATGGAAGGACCTTTTTATTAGGTTAAAAAAAAAAAAAATATGGAGGTTAATCTCTTCAGCATATATGCAAATCTTGAGAATCCACTGGGAAATGAGCATGCATACGCATGATATCATAAATCACACGCACCTGTTTCTTTCACTACTAAAATAGAACTAAAATGTGTAGTTTGATATGAAAAAAATATGATCTGTTGCCCAGCTTTTACAGTAAATTGCAAGTATTCACACTGGTGTTTAGCAGAGTATTAAACTATAGTCAGTCTAGCAATCTGAATTTGGCCTTATTCCTTCCAAAACAATATAACAGAAAATTATTATCTGCTAACTGTACTTCAAATGTACTATGGTAACATGAGTAATATTGTGAAAGCAACATTAGCATGAAGAAGCCTCTGAGAACTCTATAAAATGAAAAGACAAAGAAATAGAAAATGGAGGGGAAATGCCTTTTTTTTTCCCCCCTGTTTTCTGAGACATTAAAAAAACCCAAGAAAACCCATAAAGGAGATGACAATCCCAGCTGGTGGAGGTAGGGGGGTGCAGATGGCATATCAGACTATAGGATATTATTATTCATTAAACATGTAAATTGCCAGTTTAGATTGACAGGATGTTCATTCCTACTCTGGAATACCATTTCTTCCCTGGCAAGGTTTGAGAAATAAAAATTAAAATGACAGGGTCAATAAAGTAGTCAGGTTGCTAACATTCCCATTCTATGGACCATCAGAAGAGGCAATTGTACATGTCATGTAAGCTGTAGGGTGTTTCTCTTTCACTGGAGAGGAAAAAACAGAGAGGATAGAATGCATGACATAGAATGACCTCAGAAAGAGGCTAGTAATGTCCCAGAATTGTCCTAAAGTAGTTTAGATTGGAAGAGATATCTGAAGTTCATCTAGTCCAAGTACTTGCTAATACTACAGTTTACTTCAAGGGCAGATAAAATTTCTGTCTGTGTCCAGTTCCAGGATTGGAGATCTCATACTTTCCTGGGAAATCAGTTTTAATTTTTGTCCACCCTAATATGCACTCTAAGTTTATAGTAGTGGAATTCAAAATATCTCTGGTGATTATTAAAATAAAACATGAGAGACGTGGGATGATTAATTTTACTGTGAATGAAGGAAGGAGAGATACTAGTTTTCCTACTGTTAGGAACAGTTAAGATATCCAGGCTTTAGACATAAATAAAAGTAGTCTTGATTAAGCTTTAGACATAAATAAAGGCGAAGCCTTGGGTTTGGTAACAAAGGATAATAAGACTGCAGCTTCTGTCTAAAATTTGAAAGAGAGATAAGCCTAAGTCTTGAAAACAGGATGGATCCTCACTTGCCTGGGTCTCCTGTGGAATTGGCAGAAGATCAGTAAGAGATAAACAGTAAGAGGGAGAAGGATTATGACTGCTGTGTTATTGGAAGGACAGTAGATGACAGTGAAGACCGTGAAGTTAAAGGACTTTACCTATTTAAATGAGGGTGTGTGTGTGTTAATTCTAATGCCTATGTGTTACTAAGTCCTATATAAGACTTATGATTAGCCTTGTTTAGTGCACACAACTTTTTGGAAAGATCCAGTGCATGCCCATGCATAAAATAAAAGTGATTCTGCTTAATGGCTGTGTTTATAAGTCATTAAGTTATGAATTCCATGTCTTAGAAGAATACTATTTTTTAATGTGTTATCAATGTAAAAACATAAATAAAACTGAAATAGAACCTAGAGAACTAGGGCAACAGGAAAATTGATCTTGTTTGTTTGGTGTCTTCTTGTGAAATTCCAGATCTTTCCTATGCAATCTAGAGAAACTGCACTTGTAAGCCAAAATAGTACATTGGGTAGTCCAGAGATGGTATCCTGAGCCTGCCTCCTCTGTGGAAATACATCATGGCCTCATAAAGTTGTAGCTAACTTATTCATTCTCAAATCAAAGTTGAAACTCAAAATGTAGACATTCTCACTTAAGATAGAGGTCTAATGTTGAGTAATGCTTAAGTGCTTTAGTAAATCAAGGCTAGGAAGAGTATGTTGCATCTTCTAATGTATTTAATGCTTGCCCAGAATGGATCCACCCCTGCACTGGAATTATAGCCAATATAGAGTACATTTACACATCACAGCCCTTTCTTACATGACTTTTTTTGTTTGTTTTTGGAGTTTGGGGATTTTGTTTGTTAATTTGTTTGTTTGGGGTTTTTTGTCTGAACATAGAAACTGTAGCTTGTCTGTTTCTGATGCTAGGAAAAGGCCTGCTATTCACCACTGCATTATACAAATTGTTTTCAACTACCCACTGCTGTTTTACAGAATATTAAATTGCGTAAGAGACTACTATTTAAAACCAATTTTTCATAATAGGACCTTTAATGATTATAATAATTTGGATCTTTACTTTTACCTTTGATCTCATAACTCTTTTTATTACAAAAATCATTTAAGATTATTGTTGATTATATTTGAGAAAAAAGAGTGATGTGATTTAAAGATATGCAAATCATAGTAGGAAATTTAAAATAATTGTGACCCATAGATTTGCAGAAAATCAGAAAATGGAGTGTAAAATGGGCAGTTGCTTGTCATTCCTAAAGATGAAAATGCAAAATAGACAGTCTTGTTTCAGCACTGCTCAGTAATAAATCAGCAGGCCAGACATGACTCAGACTCTGCTCATAAATTAGTTGTTTGACATGGAACAAGGAATCACAAGGAAAGGCGATGCAGAAAAGAAAAAAAGAGAAGTCAAACCATGTCTCATGTGGCTTTCTGCTCTATTACTCATATTACATGAATTCTTAAATAGTGCAATTAGTGGCAAAAGGAAAGTTAAACATGTTAAACAAACAAGCTATAATGGACCAAGTTACAGAAATCAACAGTAGAACAGCTACAGGTTGATCTAAGATTGTTGCTCATGCAACTTTGTTCCATAAGATACAACACTGTACCTAGAAATGATTCCCTTATTGTTTACCACCACCATTTCTACTGATAATGATTAGACATTCTCATTGTTGGTGATAACAGCAAAAAAACCTCAAGGCATGTTATTCCTAACTAACATTAACAATTTACATGGTCCAGAGTTGCTTGACATATAAGTTCCATATTACACTCCTAGCCAACATGCCCAGGTTTTCTGGTTAACACATGTATACGGTTAACACTCCAGGAGGAGTGGCCCTGAACTCAACACTTGACCTCAGGTGGTCTTGACCCCTCCCCAGGGGTGGGTCTGGACACCACCAGGTGATGGTTAGCCCACTCCCCCCTTCCTGTCTCATAAAAGCAGGGGGATTTCCTGTTCCTCTCAACCACTCTGCAGCTCTCTGAACTACGCTGTAGCTTGCTCTGCATCTCTCCACACACGTGGTCACCACCATCACAAACTCAGGTTGTATTCATACCTTTTTGTATTTGTTATTCTTCCTTCCTTACACCTTTGTAACCTCCCTATCTTTGATACCCTTTTTTTAAAGTTATTGTTAAACTTTTCCTTTTTTTACTTCCAAATGAAGTGAGATTGACTTTATTGGGTGTGCTTACTTTTCCTCTCTACTTCTGAATTCCTTTTGTTGGGGAAGGAGGTGTGGAGAGGGAAGGGCACTTTACAAATTGTCATTGGTTCTATCAAAATTATTTGAGTCTGGGAATTTTAATTTGAACCCCAGACAACACTGAGGATATTGGTGTTTGATTTAGAGATCTCAGTTAGGGGGTTATACTACACAGGACAAATCTGGACTTGTTGTGCTGAAATTGCAATTGACAGTGATGTTGGAGGGAGATTGATAGTGTGCTGTCCTCTGCTCACTTCAGTATGAGTGGGAAATAGACTTACATCCTATAATAAGAATTTTCCTGAGCCATTTTGAACAGCTTAAGATAGTGACAAGAGAAAATATCCTTCTGTCTTCAACAGAAAAATATGATTCTGAAGCTAAAATTAGTCCTATCAAGTTAAAAGTATTATTTCAGCATTTTTATGCAATAGCTATGGAACACAGAAACTAAACAAAACAAATGCAGCAATAGGTGCGAGATTATATTAATATATTTAATCCTGATGCATTACCTATTTTTAATCAGGTTCTTTTCACAGTTATGAAAAACATTACAGAGATGAGAACAGAGAATATAGAACACTTAAGAAATAGCTAGCAAAATACAACAAACATTACACTATTAGCTCTGGAAGAGAGGTTCTTGCAGTCGATTATGCTGCTTGTCCAATAGAGGAACTCGAGAATCTCCCTTCTGCTTAAGGCAGAAGGCATTTGTATTCAATTACAAGAGCCTTTAAGTACTTACTCACTAAATATTATCTCCAGACTCCCTGGGCTAACTACAGTTTTCAGACGGTACCCAAACACTTGCAGGGTGTTCTGTCGGTGTCTTAATAGCTCTTAAGTCTTAACACCTTAATGCCTATTCCCTGGTCAACTTGAGGCACTGACAGCTTCCAGGTAGAAAAAGCCAAAGTATCAGGGCTTATTTCTGTGCAGCAGGTAGAGAATGGCAGGATACAACAGCAGAGAGCAATGAGGCGGGAGCACATTGTGTTTGCCTGATCGTCTTCTTTGATCAATGTAGCCCAAGACTAAGGGTTCTTTATCCACAGAGCTTAGCCAATCAGAATGGCAGTTTGCCAAACTTGACCATTTTAGGTAAAGTCAGGGCTTACTTTTACCTTTTTAGGGAAGAACACAAATGAGTGCATAAACACATGTGGGTACCCTGTTTATAATATTGGAGAGACATGGAGGCACCAGGCCTTTGTCTTCCTTTCCACTGTGATTCTCCCAACAGCAGAAAGAGGGAGAGCAGAAAAAAAGTCTGGGCAAGCCAGGACATGTTTAGGCCTATGTTGGCCTTCCATGACAACAAAACAAAACAAGGAGGATTCTGAACTTTCAGTGTCCTAGTAAATATATGATTGAAGATTTGCAGTATTTGATATTTAATTGAAACATTAGGAGTGACACCATACTTACTGTAAGTTTCATACTAGAATTTCAAGTAAACAGAATCATTGTTTAGTGGTTAGATACAAATTCATGTAGTTAATCAAGCATAAAGATCTGATGTTGCTCAGTTAAATTCATAGATGTAGCAGATTTTTTTTTAACAGTCTTTTGAGGTCTTTTCTATGTATAAAGGCAAAATCTAATCTTTTGTAAATACAGAACATTTCTACTCGATAAAATCTGTCCTGCCTAGAAATTTAGTTGATGAAATAATGAAAAAATTTCCATATCAAACTAAACAATGCAGGTCTGCAAACAAAAGGCAGCCATTATGTAGTGTGATTTCTGAGCTAGTTTTCAGCAGTTGCTAATTTAATAGAAAGATAACACTTCCAGCTAGCATCTCGTTGCTAAGGATGGAGCTTGAGTTGCAAGTTATATAGCTATGTAAATCTAAAAATCTTAAGAGACTTACTTGAATCTAAACACATTACAGTGCCATACTAGGGAAAGTTACGAAGAGGACTAAGTGAGGATGAGTTGCAGTAGTATAAAATTGAAATTGGTAATCAGTCTTCTAAAAATGTCAGGCTGAAGAAATAGAATCACTTGGGAGCATTTGGGGCAGTGTCAACACTGGTGCTAAGAAATATCCATGTCCTATTGAGTTTCCACCTTGTGATTAAAAAGTGGTGACAAATAAAGTGTTTAAACTTATAATGAGGAAGAGATAAAAGGGAAAACAGGGGTGTGTTGAAGCATAATAGAGTCAATTAAGTATTCAAAAATACAAGAGCAAGAAGACAAATGAAATCACGTAAGTTTATTTTAGGAGTTGTGATATTAACCACTTTGGTAGGCTTCTGGACATGCCCAAGATAAACAAACCACTGGAAATTTAGATTTAATTGGGAACTCATTAGGCTATTATATAGCAGAATCTGTTGTTTGTGAAATGTTTTAATTTCATGTTACATCTCTTAGTAGAATCTAAGCGAAAGAGACTGGGCAAAAATTTGTGTAGAAGCAAGATCCTTTTTATTTTTCCTTGAGAATCTTACTGTCTCCTGACAGAAAAGTGAAAGGGCCTACAGAAGCAAATAACTTAAGCTGCCTCGTGTGGGTAGTAACCCACTAATAGCCCACAGCTGTTAATGATACCCATGGAATAGGCTCAGAGGACAAAATGTCTATCAGTCCACTCTCTAATTCCAACCCTCTGAGTGAGAACTACAGGTAGCCAAAATTGCCACTCTCTTGAGGAAATTATCAAAAAGGAATATGCATTGAAACGATATATGTTGGCAAAATAGTGGTGATAAAACGACAATAGTTCAACTTGTTGCCAGGAACTGCTTTTGCAGGGTGTTTGAATAATTGGCTCCATTGAATCTCTGGGGGGTTTGCCAGAACTTCTGTTTCTGGACTGCTGGCATGATGAGCTGGTGGACAAGTGAGCAGCCAGTGCTATCACAGCTGAATGAAAGAAATACCTAGTTCCTGTGCCTGCAGTTATTCAACTGAAGAGTGGACTGCAATGGATGTGGTGAACATTGTAATGCCTGGATTTGGCAACTGGGCAATGTGCTTTGTATCCTAGTGTTAATACAATTTACCCCAGTGAGTCTGCTTGGGTGAAGCAGCAGGGTGGAATATGATCACAATGAATGCAAACACAAGTCTGAAACTAGCACAAAATAGCTGTAAATCGTTATAGGAGACAGCTCAGACAGCTATTTGAGGTAGGGGAGCATTTGATCAAAATTAGAGGTCTTCTGTCTTAAGTCTGTGCTTGACCCTTGTCCCAGAATTTTCTTGATGGAGAGCAGAATATAAAGAAATGGGCTGGCACTTGTAAGTATAGAATAGATATGGCAAAACTAAGTAATCATTTTGCATATTTTGTATTATACAGAAGAAATAACTAAAATTATTAGTTCAATTAATTATTAAGAGCACCTTCACAATTATCATAAATAAAAAGCAATGAATTGGCCCTTTTAAAAATTGAAATATGAGGATTTTTTTTTCAATTAGCATATTTAACCTAATATTCAATGCTGGTATTTTCTACATTAGCATGATTGACAGTTGGACTTGATGATCTTAAACATTTTTTCCAGTCCAAATTATTCTGTGATTCTATGATAGTCCCTAGTACCTTAATGTTCCAAGTCCACTGGGAAAAAAAAAAAACGTTTAAATACCTGACATAGACTGGGATTCATATCACTAAAAAATATTTCTGTCATCTAGATGACATGTTTTATACAAAGGAGCCGACCCAATAGCATTGTTAAAGTTTTCATACATTATTTTCCTCTTTTTTTTTTCCCCAGCTGTCACAATAAAAATAAGTTATCAAGCTACAACTTATCAAGGCTGTCACATTGAATACTAAGGTTACTCTTTTGTGTATTTCCCAGGTGGATTTCAGACTGGCAGGGATAAAAAAGTCTCTTTTTTGAAATTGTGAGACCTTTGTCTCCTCTCCATAACACAATGAAGGTTCATCAAACCAGCAAAAAGAAGCTTTAGAATAGATAGAAATAAAAATAAAAAATAAAAAAGCAGGTACTCAACAACTGACAGCAGGGTGAAGAAGATCTTCAGGGCAAAATGAATCTCGTCTTTTTCATAGGTAAAGGAATGAAAAACTCATCACTCATCCTCTTACTTTAGCTGGAATAATATTATCACGCTACTTCTTTGCAGACATCAGTTGGGGGAAAAAATACAGACTATTTAAAATATTCTTTTTTATCTAAGTGTGACAAAAATAATGAGCAGCTCACCCAAAGGCATTTTTTTTTCTAATTAGAGTATTTCTACTACTGAACTACAGCATTGTTAGAAGAATTTATTTCAAGACAAAATTGTTTCCTCAGAAATTAGTAGGACTCAGTGTAATGATCACTCCATCAAAGGACGCTTAGCCATGAATCAGATACAGGCTTGAAAGGCTCTATGCTCTAATGAGATTTTTTTCCTTCCTTTCACAGCTGTGCATGTTTGTGTACTTAGAGATACTTGGGGACAGATTTGTTTGGCTTAAGTTCTGTATAAGTCTACATTACTATGTTCTATGTATCTCCAAAAACCATGAGGGAGCATTAATGTCAGTGATTTACTTGGCCATTAATATCTGCCTTTGAAACCTACATACTGTGAGCAACATCAAACTAGGTTATGCCAAAGGATAAGCACTGGTATTTCTTATATCAATGGAGCAACACTTGAGGGGTTTCTGTATATTCTTAATTCATATTGAAACATATTGATAGGGGTTTCATTTTTGATCTCTTCTCCTACCTCAAACAGTTGTTAGCAGGTACAGTATCACTCAGACTTGTATCAGGTGTATTTGTAAAACATTTTGGATTCAAATAATCTCATCTTGGGTTATGTTAGGGTATGTAGCTTGTAGTATTTCCTTCCTTTTGTCTTTGTGTGTCTGACTTCCATATACAAAAAGAAGACAAAATATTTCTGATAAAACTGTAACTAATACATTAGCAGTGGTGGTTGAGAAATATGCATTTTGATCTTTATCAGTAATCTTGTATGCTTTCAAGGTCTTCCATGATGTGTAGTGACAGGGTTTAGGCAGAACTGAATAGTTTGAGAAAATAAGGAAAGTAAGCAGAATTGAGTAACTGAACTGATAAGGAGGCACAGTTGCAGATGGGTGGCCTTGGGAGGCTGTCAAAGAAACTGAGGGAGTTCTGAGCTGTGTGAGAAAGTAGTCTGCTCAGCCCTGGGAACAAGCAATGTAATGGCCAAGTTCTTGCAAAGGTGGGTAGTTGGTCAGGTCTGCCTCTGTGTGCATGGACAGCCCATCTCTGCTTTGTATGTCTATCAAAAGTACATGCCCCTCTACCAAACTCCACTCTATAGGCATCAGGCATAGCTTCAATAAATGGATTGACCATTGTGCATCACACTGGTGTAAGCCCACTGTCTCTCCCTCTCCCATGCAGCCTAGAAAGTTTAGCTTTAAGTATTCTACAGCCTCACTGTGTGACATTTGGCTGTGTATTGGGTTTGTGAACAAAATTTTGGTAATGGAGGGGATACAGGGGTAGCATCTGTTAGGTAGCTCCAGCAGACATGGTGCTGACCAAGGCTGAGACAATCAACAATGGTAGTAGCGCTGCTGTGACAAAATATTTAAGAGGGAGGGAAAAAAAACTGCAAAAGATTTATTCTCTAGGCCCTTCCACAGCTTTGTTGCCCTCCTCTGGACCTGCTCCAGCATCTGCACATCTCTCCTGTATTGTAATGCCCAAAACTGATCACCACACTCAAGGTGTGGCCTAACCAAAACGGAGTACAAGGGGACAATCACCTTCCTACTCCTACTGGCCATGCATTTTTAATACAATCCAGGATGTCACTGGCCTTCTTGGCCATCTGGGCACACTGCTGGCTCATATTCAGCTTCCTGTCTATTACAACCTCCAGATCTCTTTTTGCCAGGCAGCTCTCTAGCCACACTGCCCCACATCTGTAGCATCACTTGGGGTTGTTGTGACCTGGCATTTGGCCTTGTTGAAACTCATGCCATTAATGTTGGCCCATGGATCTAGCCTATCCAAGCCCCTCTGCAGAGCCTCTTTATCCTCATTCAAATCAATACTGCCACCTAACTCAATATTGTCTGAAAAACTTACTGATGACACTCTATGCCTGAATCAAAGTCATCAATAAAGATGTTAAAAAGAAGTGGCCCCAATACAGATCCCTGAGGAGCATCACTAGTGACCAGCCGCCAACTGGATTTAAATCCAATGACAACACTCTCTTGGCCCTCCTGTCCAGCCAGTGCTTTAAATCAATTAATTAGCATCTACTTCATGCTCACTAATTCATAACATAAGAGGCACCAAACATATATTCTCTTGAATTTCAGAGGCTAGAACTAGCTAAGGAGTTAAGATTTCTCTGGTGTCATCATTGCCATGTTCTTGAACCAGTGAATTGTTCAGGTCAATATACCTGTATTAAAAATATCTATAAAGGGTAATTGACTTGAGAAACTTCTTGAAAAGGGTTCTTTCTTCTGTACTGTTCTTTGACTTCTAGATGTGTCATGATATATCATCCTCCATAGCAAATTCACAATAAGGACTTTGGTCTATTTTGAGATAATTTTTAAAATCCTCTGGTAGCATAATTTGCCATTTCTTTTGGGTTTACACTAAAACAAGATTATATTTTATTCCTTTTGTTGAACATTGGAAATGGAAAAAAAAAAAGGGGGGGGGAATACATACCAAACCAGAGAGGAAAAGCCCATGAATACCATAATCTCACTGTAAAGTGCAGTGAAAAATGAGCTATGTGCTTTTTCTAACCCTCCTCTGATTTCAGAGAAAGGAATTAGAAATCTCAGGAGAGGAAGAAAAATTGTGGGAGTAATTATTCATCATCTTACAGAATTCCCAGAGGAAATGTACTGCATGCTGATTTCTTAGCATATTCTTATTTTGAAACTTAATTATAATGAATAGTATTTCCCATTATCATGCAAACAAACAAGATGTTCCTCATGCATATATCTTGTGTGCTCTGCTGTCCTCAGAGAAGATCCTGTTTTGTTTTACACTGGGAAAGGTACCAAATCAATAATTTAGATGTGACCTGCCTGACAACTGGAGAATCTCAGATCCTGCTGTTAATATTCTGATTAATGTTCATAAAACAAACAAACAAAACCCTCAAAAAACCCACTCAAACCCAAAAAACTCACCAAGGTTAAAACTTGAAATATGTACTAAATATTAAGAAGGTTTATGTCTAAAATTAAGCTATGCTTTTTAGAATCTGTTCCACATCTGTGCTTCTGTCATCTGCCTGAAAATGTTCCACATCTGATTCTGAGGCAAGGATCAGAAACCCTCTATTATGTGGTTATGGGAATTTACTTGTTCCTTTGTTGAAGATTACTAACTTCACTCATCAGATTAGGGGTAGTGAACTGTTCAAGTATATTTACCACAAATAATTTTTATTTTTATTACTGCAGTCACAGCCAGAATTTCAAATAGGGGATTCTTTTGGAAGCAACTAAATATTAGACTTTCAGATTAGATATTTGAATTTCTATTTCAAAACTAAAGCAGTATACAAAACATAAGCAAAGACAGAAATTTTCAGTGTGAAAATTTGCTATCCTCTGCATGAAGTCTTTAGAAAAACTAATACCTGTGCTTCTAACATGAATAAAACTCAGCTGTCGGTGACCATGCAATAGGAAGATTTCCTATCATTGATGGATACAGATTGCATATGATTATCTTATTTTCAATTGATAATACTTTATATTTTCTGTGCCTTGATAGTAAATCAGAGATTAAAGCACTACTTTAAGAAAGGAATGTAGGCTTCCTTAAATAACACCACATACACATGAATTATGATTTCTTTTCTAGTCGTAGAATTCTCTCTATTTTGTGGTGTGAAAAATGGTTGAAGTGGATGTAAAAACAAATCTCTGAGTTTGATCAGTTCACTGAGATAAAACTGTTACCAGCATTCTTTTTTTTTTCTTTATCTTTTCTTTTCTTTTTAATTAATTTTGTAATCCAGGATTGATCTGCTATCATTGCCTCAGTTCAGAAAGGATCCACATCTGCAAATCTTAAATGGAAGAAGAATTTGCTCCAGAGTAGTTAGGTATTTTGAGACAGAGTTCTTCCGTATTACCCTGTTCCTCAGCTTGCTTTGTGACTAACTTGTCTCCTCACTCACATGCCAGTTTTTGAGAAGTTCAATTTAAGCACTGAATTCTTGTGTAAGATGTATCTAACACTTCAGCATCACATTCACATAACCAAAAGTGCACAGGAAAACTTCTGTACTGGAACAATTAAGACTAGATCTCTTTTAAGGGTTTAGCTTAAATTTCTTTCCCCATGTAGCAGCATTGTAGCTGTGTCAAGAGAGACATACAGAACAATCCATGCAGTGTAGCCAGAATATAAAGCAGATGAGAGGGCAGTGTAACACAGGAATAAGTGAATTTTAAGGAATAATTGAAAGAACCAGAAATATTGTGTTTAGGAGGCTTTCTCTTTTTGTTCATCACTGAATCTCTCATCTAGGATAAAGTGAGTTTCTAGAAAATATGCAACCCCATGCAAAAGCAATTCCTGAACAAACTAAAGAGAGACCATAAAAATCAAATCAAACTCAGAACTGGGAACTAGGAATTATTGAAATATTCAAAATCCATGGCTTGATCCAAAGCTGAACAAGATAAAGCTGGACTACAGCTATCAGAAAATTGTTTATTTTACTTTTATGTGATGTCTAATTGTAATTATGAAAGAGAAGTGCTTGATTTAGCTGAAGCCTACTAAAATTTTTCTACATATTTCTCACTTTTTTTTTGTTATTTACATTATTTTATAACTTGTTCATTATCAGTCACAACCCAAACAGCTACTGCACTGACTCAGCTAATGTATACCTACATATATCTATTACTCATCTTTAAAGGAAAATATTATTAGACTGATCATTTTTGTTGTCTCAGAGAAGTGTATTTTACAGATCTGCTACTTTAACTGAAATACTCAGCTGTGAGCAGAGCTTTCTTCACTAAAATTATATTTAGTGTATCAACATGAAATAACCAGACAACATCTTATGATGATTTAAAGAGCTTTTTGTACTCTGTATTCTATAAAAATTTAATGAGTATGCACAAAGTGATAGACATTAATGTATCCTGTAGAACACAGACAAATCTGCAGATAATTTTTACAGGACTCTCAGCAGTAAATACAGTTTATTAAAAACAGTATTTTACTTATGAAACTGAACAGCTCAAACATCCTGATAGTATTTTATTAGCTAATGTGTTTTAAAAGCTAATTTTCAAAAGTCACCGAGAGAGTTATAGCAATTTAAAATGTATATGTGGTCTTTCATGCATTAACACTTACAAAAGAACTAAAAATGTAGCTGAAAGAGTGGTGTACACTGATCATGTACCCTATGGCTGGTCATCCTCACTGGCATCTATGAGTGTGCTAGTTTGAGCCTAGCTAGAATGTTTTGGTGAGAAGGACTAGATCATAGGCTGTGAAATGAAAACAATGGTGAGGTCTACTTCCCTCACAGTCTCGCTGAGATGTATTGGAATAAAAAGCAAAACATAGATAAGGGCACTTCACTTGCTCGCTTTGCTCTGGGCTCTTCGCCTGCTGGGGAGCTAGGGCTGCTGGCTGAACTCCATCTTGCTTTCTAACCTCACCCTCCATTTGCTTTTGGCTGATTCACCTTGCTTCTTAATCCCCCTGGCCGAGCCTCCATTTCTTCCTTGGCACTGGAGTAAGTTGAGAGGGGTAGGGGGAAGGTGAGGGGGTGGTTGAGAACCCTCCTGTGGACTCAGGTTTCTGGGAGGTGAGTTGTGTCTGTATTACCTTTTTACCCTGTATTTTTCTGTATATAACTGTCTAGACTGTAAATATCTGCTTGTAAATTGTGCTAGCTGTAAATATAAGCTTCATTCAAATTTCCAGAGCCAGCTGAGTCTAGTCTGGGTGATTTCTAAAGCGTTGGGGGTGGGGGACACCCAAACCACCACAATGAGATACTTGTCAAAAGCTTCATGCAGTCAGGAGCTTCATGGTCAGACAAAAGAAGCAATTTATGAAGTGGAGTTGAAAAAATGTTCATCCTTGCATAATGAAGATGTCATGAGCATACATCACATCCCTTAGTGACTTGTGATAGAAATCTCACAGACTGCCCTGTTAACGTCCACAGAACCCCTGCACTGGTTTAGTCCTGCCACTGAGTCTGCATGCCAACCCAGTTATATTTAGATCCATGCTTCCCAGCAAATCAAGGAGCCTCGCTAGCATGTATGAACAGAAATATTTCTCACAGTTCAGTTTTCTGGCTATAGAATAATTTTGTTTTACAAATAATCCCCCCAGTAAACAACACCACCACCTCTAAACTCTAAATAACATATTAAAACAACCCAATAAACCAAGAATGATGGAAACACTTGTGTTTTTAAACTATTATCATTATAGTACCCATTAACACTCCTTGTAATCCTGAACAGCACAAATCCGAACAGCTATTTAAGTTCTGTTTTAGCAACTCTTGTGCTCCATGACAACAGCTTTGTAACTCAGAAAACACAGAAGGAACACTCATACTCTTTCCATGCCTCAACAATTTTGAAGTCTTAATTCTTCCTTTCTTTGGTTAGCTTCAATTCTCAAATTGCAGTTTTTATATCTGCAGTGTTAAGAGGGTGGTATACTGGATGCCTCATGTCCAAAGTGGCTAGCATTGGAAGTCACAGACTGGGAAAATGTTGAGCTGATGTGCAGCCTCATCTTCGACACTTCAGCTGTTTCCCCCTGTGAACAGCATAGCTCCCATCTTGACTTTTATGGATCTTAACTCCTAACTTGACAGAAATGCATTTTAACTAGAGGTGTAATCCATAAAACTCAGCTTTATCAGCCAGGTTTGTATCTTTATGTTCAATATTTCTTTAATCAGTGAGAGGTAGCTAAGAATATGTCATTTATATTGACAGGGGTATTTAGGAAAAGTATCAGATTTGCACTTACAGAGATATCCAATAGTTTTACTAAGCAATTAATCTACATAAAAATCCAATGTGGATCTAAAGTCTGTAGGAGCAGGAATATTTCTTCTATGACATGTTTAGATTCTCTGATACATACATAAAATAAGTTGACTTAAAAAAAAAATCATCTTGCTTTGCTTGTCAAGGATTTTTCTCCCCTAGAATGTAGTGCAGCACGTGCTAACTAGGACAAATGACTTAATCTTCTCATCACTGCATGTTGTAGAATTACTTTTGGCTGAATGAACACAAAATGGGCTGTTCAAACTCAGATACTGTGTTTTCTTTAAAGTTAAAAGGTAAAATTGATGAGCTTATAGAAAGTAGACTCTATGATAGGTTTCTCATCATTGTCTTGCTCTAAACATACAGGACCAGGTCAACACTGAAAACTGTATAATACCAGTCAAAAACATAAAAGCTGATTCTGGGAAAATATTTGTCCTTAAATCCTTAATTTTTTGTTTCATTTATTTTTTTAACACTAGGTAATTGCATGTCTTTGAAATAATCCTATTGAATTTAATTGGATGCAGAGAAAAGTGGAAATGCCACTTGTCTATTAAAAATGTTAATATCTTAATTCATATTATACACTACACTGGCAATGGATGGGAAAAAATATTTATTATAATTGCTTTCAAAAGAAAACAAAATTAAATAGCTTGATCCTTAATGTATACTACACTAAAGAGAAGATGATCTAATGATCTGGATAGTGCACTGTTGGCTAAAATAAAGACACAAACTTATGATGGAGGTACACATTGAATTAAGATAAAAAAAAAAAGGAAGAAATTAGGTTATTCAAGAAAAAGAATTCAGATGCCAGTTCTCTGATCATCATGCTGTGATCTGATTAGAATCCAAAGAATTTTGACAAATTTAGTGGCTTTTTATGATGTAGTCACAGCTGCAATGGACAGGGGAAGGGCGACTGACGTCATCTACCTAGACCTGAGTAAGGCATTCGACTCTGTCCCACATGACATCCTGGTCACCAAACTGGAAAAGCACAAACTGGATGGGTGGAGCACTCACTGGATAAGGAATTGGCTGGATGGTCGCATGCAGAGAGTGGTGATCAATGGCACAATGTCCACCTGGCGACCGGTGACAAGTGGTGTTCCTCAGGGG